>JAEUYN010000771.1:0-490254 GCA_018257835.1 Euura lappo | reverse complement strand
ATTATGCTACAAGGGAGGAAAGAGCGCGATTTTCGCCGAGTACGAGGTTTGCTGCCCGAGGCACGAGCGAAGCGAGTGCAGCAAGGGCAGCACGAACACGAGGTGAAAATCGCGCTCCTCCCGTGTGGCATATGCTATTTTTCACCCGACTTCGATAAAACGAACATATTCCGTCGCTGTAACGCGGGTGGAAAGTAGGTAGTCAATTTCTGACCAGAAGGAAGAAACGTGATTAACCGGGCGAAAAAGGTAAATTGCCGGGCAAAAAAGTGGACTGCCGTGAGCCGATAGGTCGTTGATCACGTGGTTCATCAAAGAAGCAGACGAAATGCCTCAGCCGCTAGATTTCCAAGTTTCGTTGTGTCACCAAACATTTAACAGCATGCTCATTTTGTTGTACCACATAGTCTGCAGGTGGTGAGATTCATCGAATCGTTATCTACACTTGCATGTCACGGAAACTAAAACTCAGAACCGTAAACGGTAGATACTGAAGTGCCTTAGGTGTCGTGGTCTGGCTGTCATAATCACGTATAATTGCGAGAAACGTATAAACGGGATACGTACAAGTGAAATGTTTTCACATTATTTATACGCAGAAACTGCCGGGACTAAATGAATGTTACGTATAAACGAGAAAATCGTGCCAGTGCAAGTCGATGGTCGATCATCATCATGATCAGTAATGGACCTACGATATTCCTTGTACCTCGCCTTGTACAGTATTCTGTATTTATTATTTTTTCTCAATCCGACGATATTGACGATGTTGAGAGTATATAGGTAGGGTACTCCGTTTTCGAAGATCGTGCCAAACGTGATCTCAGTGCTGCAACATCGTGGATACCTTGATTTTCGGTTTTTCTGCGAATTTTTTAAAATAATATCCGTGAGTTTATTCTGCGTTCTGAAGTATCATAACTTATATAACATCATCCGTTCAACTTTCCGTACCAGTGAGGTATTTTATCAGCTGTTGAGGAGCCAACGTATGAGACGAAAAATGTACATCGACAAACATTTCACATCATAGATCAGTAGGTATAAGAATGGGTAGAATAGTAGAATAGTATAAGAAGTAGAAAAATAGCATATGCCTGCGTAGAATTCCTTCAAAATGATCGAGAACGTGACTGCGACGAAAAATAATTCCTTATCAGTAAGCGGATCAATGCTACAACTTCTATCGTACGTGACGTTGAACAGATAGTGTTATGCAAATACTGATGCTTCAAGACACAGGATAAACTCACAAAGATTGTCTCGCAAATTCATTGGGATGGAAATAATTCGGGCATTCATGGTGTTTCAGCACTAATTTGTGATTTTCCGATGTCTTCTGTAACCTAATCCGCGATAAAGTACAAAACATCCGCTCAATAGTTTCACATGCAAACATGAAACAAATTGAAAAAAAATCATCATAATCGTTTTTTTTCGTCGTTTTTGATCCCTAACAGTCAGTTCCTCCAGCACATTTTTCCATACTGTAGTTATACTGTATTGTACTTATTAATATTCGAAAAATTGAAAATCATAAATATTTGCGTAATCTGAACGATCCTCATGACCCCTCCTGCAATCCAAGGAAAATAAATAAGCACCGACATTTTACAATACGAATCGGAATTTGGAACTCAGTTTGCCGTCAATCATCCGGCCCGAAGAAAATGAGTATATATTGGTGAATTGGTTAGGAGTAGCGAGCGGGGCTTACGGAAGCAGTGCCTCCTGGATCTGATTCACCGAGCTGACAATTGGTCAAAGTTCCATTTTCAGCGCTTGTGACCTTTTTTCTTATGAAACAGTGTGTCTTGAGAGATGTCACTAGCTGAAGCGTCATTCCTCTAGCAAATGACAATAGTGTATTGTGCATCAAGTGCGGGAATCGCCAGCCCGCACGAGATCCACATCCTGTTTTTTGTATAAAACCTGATATGAAAAGTTTGACTCATGACTTAATAATCCAATACTATATATGTGTCTTTGATGTTGGATTAAACAAATTCTGTGCGTTGAGGAATTGTTCGGTAGGGTTGATTTTGTGTTCAAATAAATTTCCATCGCCAGCTTACTATCAACAAGAATACCAATTTATTGACATGCGATTACAACGATCGATCAGGATCAACTGCTAGTTGCCAGGCACAGTACTTCTTCTTACTGCTACAGAACAGGTACGAACGCAATGATCCCGAAATATAACGAATCAGTGCGGAGTGTCAAAATGCAGAATCCAATAGTGTATTTGGATATTTCACCCAATGTGTTGGTCAATTTTTTTACTCAGAATTTTTATTTTTTTTTCTTTGTCTCAAAGAAAGAGGTTGAAATTTCGTTTAGTTTTAAAACCTTAACATTTCCATAGAATTCTGACGTTCTTCAAACACAAAAAGTGAGAAAATTCCGTCGAAAATTTTTCATTGCAAACGAAAATTTAATTCCAATCTTTTCGTCGGAAAAACTGGGTTTAAAAAAATACCCGCTGCAATTCTTCTCTACCTACGTGCCTAGGTGTTATTCTAGGTGATAAGCGTACCGAACTGATAAAAAAATATTCATTCGTAACGTCGTAAACTCGTTAATCACTTTGCACCTGTGTACCGGCACGAAAAACGTGAGAGAATTGGTTCGAATTGACTATAAATAGCGGATTCAGTCCCGGTGACTCCAGTCGCACAAGTATTTCTTGCAAAGTACAACCAACTATATTCGCCATGAAACCAGTCGTCTTCTTGCTCGCCATCGCCCTGGTCCTCTTCCAGTTTGCACAGCTCGAGGCAAGAAGAAGAGGAGGAGGAGGAGGAGGACGTAAACCCTCGCGTAAACCGTTCCGTCCAAAATGCCCCGCAGGCTGCAGTCTAAAGTTAAACTGCCCACCTCTGTGCCATTGGTAAGCGTGGCTCACGGACCGACTCGCACAACCTGAAGTTCCACGCACACCGTACCTCGATCGACTACTTTGCCATCGTAGCCGCGCCGCCACTGGATCATTCTGGAACCTGTAAGAAATGGAGGATCATCGGTTCATATATCAGAATCAGATTGGCCCACGTTTGTCTCTTCCATACCTATTCGAGGTTGATGCGAGTCATCTAGTCTTAAGTCTGTACTCTATATCTATCGACTCTGTTGACACGCTGTGCACTGTAAAAAAAATCTGTATGAAATTTAATACACATTTGTTGAATGCATTTTCGCAGATACAGTCTATGAAAATTCAAATTCGATATGAAACTTGATAGAGTGGTATTTTAATAATAAATTTACCGTTTAGTAATATTATTATGGATGTATATTTTGTCAATCATATATATGTAAGCTTTCAACCAAAAAAATGTGTAATTAAGCTGCATGTTCGGAAAATTTCTCTGCAGTTTTTTAATTTCCAATATCGTGTGTATTAAATTCTGCATTGATACATGAAATTTGATGGGCGAGTATGAATTTCTGTATACAAGGGTGTGAGTGATCATTACATATACCTAGTTTGTGAATTGCATATCACTTTGTATTGTAAATTTGTTGTAAATTTAAGATCTTTTTTAACAGTGTGTGCAAAAGAGTTCCCTAGATGGACCTTTGAGTATCAAATAAAAAATGACTACATTCAATCCCGTGTCAATCAATTTCTAATTATGAATCCGAAACTACCCAAAAAACCCAAAATACAACATACCATAATATTCAGTGGCATGACAATTTTTTTGCTCAATCCCAGATAACAAATTGCGCGCACAGTGCGCGCATAGTACGTGCACGTTTTGCCACCTAATCCACACGCCCTGAGCTCACAATACCATACAGATGCGTCCTCATATGCGTCGCATATGCGACGCATGTCGTGCGTGGGTAAAATTGAATCTGAACCATCAGATACGATTTGACAAAAACTTCGTCTCCATCTCATTGGATATGACTGTATCCAAATGGACTCAGTTTCATACTGCCGTATACGGGAGTATCACAATTTTTTTTTAACTGTACCGAGATAGTTTCGAACCCAGAGCTGTTTCGCAGTCATCGATCCAACTATTCGACGCGGTCAATGTTGCTTAACTTCGTTGTACGCTTCAAGTCCGGTGTTGTACTGGCTCCAACCTTTTCATTGGAGACTTAGTGATTCTTTGTCATTTCGTAACGATGACGAATTATTTACCTATTTTCACTTGATCACAGCTCCAATAACCGACCATACTTATCAGAGCGATAATCTATTATCATATTTTTGAATAATATATGTGCACAGTGAAATCTACATTACCTAAATGTCCCTCGTTCTATTGTTTTTGTTTTTTTTTTTTATTATTTATTTCTTCAAGTTTTCATTACGCACTTCCGTTGCATTGCTTCCGTTGCATCGCTTCCCTTGCATCATTTCAACATTTGATCCCACAGACCTCCCCATGCAGAAATTGACAACAGACCCTGTATTGTGCCAGTACTGCTGCCAACGGTGCAAGGTTGGCCGAGTGCTTGTTGCCAACGGTTGGCCGACGAATGGCAGTACGTTGGGATGATAACACTGGCCCAAGGGTTGACAGTCAACGCTTGGCCAGTGCTGGCAAGCTACGTTGGCCCAGTACTGACAGAACGACGGGTCGGAGCTGAACCGTCGCTCATTTCGGCGAATGTTTAATGAATGTTGTAGATGAAAATAAGCTACTACCTTAAAAATTCAAGTACGTCGACTTAATTATTCATTGAATCGAGATGGATTAATCAACTTGACGTTCAATTTAATTTGGCGGATTCTAATTAATCAGAATCACACATGCTGGAAGTATGTTGTAATCCATAATCATGAAAAATAATCGAACAATATTAATTACGGTTGACAAAGTAGAAACGAAAAAGATGAGAAAGTACCCGAGAAAAAAATGTTTGTATCTAATTATATATGATCATATTCGATCAGATATGATCAATCTGCCACTCTAAAAATTAGTATCAAAAATAATTATGGGCAGAATTTCAATAATTTGTTAAACGTTTCTTTATTGTGTGATAAGACCGTGAAATTTTACAACAGTATTTTCAGTACGAAGATACGTGATGATGCGTTGGAACAAACCGTACCTGTAAGAGAGAAGATGGCAAATAGCTCGAAGAAATATAAATACGTCGATCTGTAACTATTCAAGTCAAAGTCAAAGTTAGCACAAAGAACTATTGACTACAGAACACGTAAAATGCATATATATGCATTGAAATTACTATACTATACTATATATTTTATATTTAGATACAAAATTATAGACCTAAATAAGTGTGTCAATATATATAATCAAGATTTGACTTATTAAATTCAATAACTATTTTGATAATTCAAAAAGTATTAAAATTAGTTTGATTAATATTTACCAGGTTCTGAAGAAAAAATTATTACTAATTCATGTCAATTGATAAGATATATCGAGAAAAACCTCCTACGTGGTAGAAGGAAGGCCCTGGTTTTACAGTGAAAAGTGAACAATCATGCGATGAAAATTGAAGTGCAAGTACCTTACGCCGAACCTCTCCGAAGGACTTCGAAAGGGTTCAGCGAAAGGGTTCCTTGCGTCTCAACTCCATTGTAGGGGACTGGAAATTCATACCGAGCCCAATACTAGCATAATCCAGATAATCACACGTGCTTTTGGAGATTCGAGCTTTCATACGTCAACTTTATACCATGAAAACTAACCTACTTTTTGGTTTTCCTAGGATCTATCACTTACATGGAATTACAGACTCTTTCTTCAGATTACATAATATAGAACGGTTCCATCTCCAGCTACAGAGAACATATCGCTATCTGATATAAAATAAAGTCATCATATGAAAACAAACTACCCAAACTACGAATCAATACCCGACTCCGCTGTAGTAGTGTCAAGAATATTTTTCTCACTGAGCCAGTCAGCCGCTGGCCTTTCCTTATGTTGTCTTGTGCTGATACAAGAAACGATAAATTGGTGAAAATATGAGATTCACGAGTCGTGAAAACTTTAATTTCAAGTAAATACATACGCTGACCAAAGTCCTCATATCCTCATCCGATAAGATGCCAGCCGGTCTCCGACAGACTCTATGATTCTTTCATCTTCAGCAAATATATGTCGTCACAATGTATCACAGCTGAAAATATAACACACATCCTTCTGGAAGGATATTTTTAACTAGGTGTGCATTTGGCTGTGAACGATCAAATTAATTAAAGAGCAAGATTACATATTGTGAATAACTACATGACTATTTTTTAGTGACGGATCTTCTATACTCTGACATTGTGCTACTTGTTTCATACTTAAAGAGTGAATTTTGGGCAGATAGTCTTAGGTCGCTTTGAGATAGTGCGAAAGAGTAGCGTCAGACTGAAGTTAGGTTAGGTAGCGTGTTACGGGATGCCTGGACGTAGAAATATCTCTTTTTTAATGATATTCCTTACATAAAATGTGTAGATGATAGATTATCACTCACCTGATAACCAGTTAGAATTCGAATCTGTTGAAGGAGTGAAACCATGAAACAAAATTGTTTAAACCTGTGTCCGAGTCGTACGTACGACGCATTCACAGCCGTTGACATATTAAAACAATATGGCGGCGTTTGGTGATGTCGCCCCATAGAAACCCATTGTCTCTGATATAAATGATACATGTTTATTTACGCAATCGTATATTTAAGTCGAATATAATTACGTATTATTAGATCAGATTAGATATACATAATGTTAAAGAGTTTCTAGTCGAGGATAGCGAGGTCGGGGAATTCGGGAGTTGCAGAAATGACGATTCGTTATGTGCCGGCAAAATTAACAGGTTTATTGAATAAATGAGAACATAAGACGAACACAACAACAGAAACCTCGTAGTAGGCTCAGTGGCCAAATGTGAAACAGTCATAAAGGCCTCGGATTAATATTAAGAAAACTGATAATGATTATGAATTGTCGCTCGATATTAATTCGTACAGATCGATGCTTAATATTACCCTTTCGGACGTCGGGTACGGACTGACTCTCTCTCGCCTAATCGCTCTATTATTCGTTTTCCCGGATTGGGTCCGTTCTCGACCTTTGTACCTACTCTTACATTCATGCGCATTCATTCGCACACAGACAAGAAAACACACATACTTCAATCTTCACCTAAGAATTCTTACAATTGAATATCGCGCTTTGTGTCTTATAGCTTTTGTCGTTTACACATACGCTTTTTTTCTCGGGATATTTACCAAAATATTAATATTGACTAATGAATAAAACAATGTCATTGATAGCGATAGTATTTTTTTCTTTTACAATAATAATTTTGTTTTGTTAGATAAGTATAAAATTATTCCGAAAATTCTGTTTTTCCAAAAAGTGTTCAAAAGTAAAGAACATCGATAGATCGGCCCGCGAAAACATTGATGAAAACAATCGATTATTTGAGAAAAAAATCGACGATACTGGTCAGTCAGAAAACAATTATTATCCCTAGCCAATACTGGCAGTACTTTGGCCTGACGCTGCGTTGACAGCGTTGGCTTTTACCATCGGCCCGGTACTGGCATAGCTGTATTTTGAGATTCGTTCCAATGTTGGGCCAACGCTTAAAACGAGGCTCGGCCGCCAGAGTCGTCCCAATACTGGGCCGTTCGTTAACATCGGCGGGCTACCGAAATTTCTGCATGGGTCACTACTGACCCGAAAACGGAAGCATTTTCAATGCTAATTCATGCTGGGATCGATTATCGATCCAACCTCCGGCACACCAAGTTTCAGTACCCGTGATCGCCACGCGGCGGCGTTGCTTCTCACAGCCAGGTGATCGCGGTAAGAAGCATATATTCCAGCGCCGCGCGGTGGTCATGTCACTCGTTCCTGGACTGCGGCTGGAACAATACTTCTCAGAGATTCAGGTGTTGACCAAACTCTGAACAGAAGAGGAAATTGGAAACAATTTTAAAATAATTGCAGCTTTGCCCATTCATACTTATATTTCGATTAATATTGGTGAACGCCTGCTTCTCCTACTTTGCTTCTGCAACTTCTTCACATAATTCTTCTTGGGATTTTCCTCACAGTCAAATGACAATCCGTCATGATTGATATAATATTGACCATATTGACCGAATTTGTCAAAGTTGTACTTCGGTCATTGTCAGCTTGAGAATAGACGCCAAAAGAAGGGGGAGGATCTTGCTACGATGTGCTTTGCCTAACTGTGACACAAAAAGTAGAGACCATGAGGTAGCTTGCGCTCGGTTCGTTTGCGCGATTTCGGATCCAATAACACAACATGCCCTCCGGCTGGCAGGACCCATGCGTAACGCGTAACGCGTAACGGTCCCCGGCCCTCCAAAAATGATTGCTATATAGTTAATGAAGTCATTAAAAGAAATTAATTTTTATTACAGTAAAATAGTTAGTTTACTCTGCAATTCGCGTACAGCGTAATTTAGCGTTTACTGAGAGAAATATTGTACTTGACTTTTTTTATTTACGTAATGATGAAAACAATTTTGGAAACGATTAATCAAATAAAGTATTTTGCTTTGTCACCAAAATCTTCATATATTGTGAATTACTGATACTACCATATTAGGTTGTGTGTTTTGTAATCGCACGTTGTTGTGTTAATTTTCCAATAATTATATTTTACGAAATTGACACACTAAAAAAATATGGACACAGACTTGCATAACTTACTATGGAATTTTAATAGTGAACATTAACAGTTTTTTAACAGAAACCATATGAACACATAATTATCAATTTTTCAACAGAAACTGTCTTAATTTAGCGGTCAGGCTGCTCTTTGTCGCCAAGTCTCGCCCCGCGTTCGACCTGAAATCTCAATCTCGTTTACGAGCCCCCGATCGCAATGGACACAAATCGGAACTCGTAATCTTCTGGAGAAGAGCACGTGTTCCTCACATGCTTGGCCTGCCACTCTTCTTTCAACAATACTATAAAAGGAAAAATTGTGGGTTTCTCTTTGAGTTCTTATTTAAGGACAGGGCCAAGAAAAGCCGTTCACCCACGGATTGTCGTGACACTCGATGCACACCAGACGAGTGGTTCCCCGGGGGAAAAAAATGTTATATCTGATCGTATATAATTATATGTAACTGACCAGATATGATTATATCCGAAAAATGGCCTGATCTAATCATGTATGGTCATATATGGAGTCAGATATGGACAGATATGTTCAGATACGAACGTTGTGCGTGAATTCGGATGCAAGAATTGTAATTCCATTACATATGATTATATTCGATCATATCCGATGAGATGTGATCAGATCTGTAGCTCCAAATGATTATGGGAAATAATTATAGGCAGAATTTCTCCAATTTTTTTATTCATTTCTTTATTCTGTGATATCATGATATTTTATCATAGTGGTATCAAAGTTAGTACAAAGCGATATCGACTACATAACATATAGGTATAATACACATATCACAATATACCTGTATTGAAATTACTTTAACACCTGAAAAAAAATGTTTTCGCTTCAATTCTAGGTTCGGATACAGAATTATCAACTTCAATAAGTGTATAATATGAGTGTACAAAATTATCAGAATCTGATCTATTGAATTCTGTAGATTTAGTTTTCTCAAATATAATCTGACAATAGCTTGAAAAGTTTGGAGTATTGGGATCCGACCTGTGGGCGTGGCTTAGCGAAAGTTTGTACTAGAATAGTTCGCGTTTCCGCCGCCAAACGATATGCGCCATGCATTGCCCTATGCTAGTACACGTGTATTTTAAATTATAGATTACTCGGTAAATGCGTTCATAATCATCATTTGGGCACTCATAAGCTGTAGAAAAGAAATTGGTTTCACATTGAGACATCGTTCCATAAACTTCTGTCTGTGCATTAATTTGTTTTCATTGATTCAATTTCCCCAAAATTACACTGAATACCATAGGAAGTCGCGAAGCTATCTGCATTAGACGAGTTTGCGTTTCCGCCACCAGACGTCGTGTTGCTACATGTCGGATCCCAATAAGTTTTCATGTAATTATCACTAATTTGTGATATCATTCGAAAATATGTAAAGTAAAACCTCCTAGGGAGTTGAAAAAAGACCCTAGTCCACAATTGAAGAGTAAAAATCCCTGCGATGGAAATTGAAATAGAAGAACCTAGCGCCGAACCGCTTCAAAGAGCTTCGAAGCGTTCAGCGCCAAGTTCCTCTGTGTCTAAACTATATCGCCAAAGACTAGAATATCATATCGAGCCCTATATTACCACACCCTAGATACGCATGCTTTGGAAGATTTTTTATACTCTGACCTTATACCACAAATACTGACTTACTTTTTCGTTTCTCAAGGGTGTATCATCAAAATGGAACCATAGACCCTTTTTGTAGAACCATAGTAAACCCTTTCTGTAGAACACATAATAGAACAGCTCCATTTCTAGCTAGAGGAAGGATATCGCTTTCCCACGAAAATGGAGTCATCATTTGAAGAATAAACTACCGAAATGATGAATCATGACCCAACGTCACTGTAGTATCCAGAATATTGTTCTCGCTGAGCCAGTTAGCCGCTGTCCTCCCTTTGTATTGTCTTGCCCCGACGTAGAAACCAAAAAAGCATGCAAATTCATCCGCAATTTTCATGTCCTCGTCGGACAATATGCGAATCGACCGCTGACAGACTCGATGATTGTTTCATCGTCAGAAAATAGATATCGTAATGATGTATCACACTGGAAACATTACACATATCCAGTTGAAACAATAATTTTAATTGAGTGTGCATTTCACTGTGAACGATCAGAATAACTAGTGGCAAAGGTTATATTTCGTGAATAATCACATAATTGTTTTATATTGGACTTTATGTGGCAAAGAAGCTTCTATACGCTCACATGTTTTTGGTTATTTGATACTTGAATGGAGAATTTTCGGCATAATAGAGTCTCAAGTCGATTGCAAGAATGAACGAGATTACCGTTCCAACAAAGTAAGGTTAGGTAACGGGTTACAGCATGCCAGGGCATAGAAATATCACGTGTTTGGCGATAATTCTTATATGAAATGTGTGAG
Organism: Euura lappo; assembly: GCA_018257835.1. Classification (NCBI taxonomy): domain Eukaryota; kingdom Metazoa; phylum Arthropoda; class Insecta; order Hymenoptera; family Tenthredinidae; genus Euura; species Euura lappo. The sequence continues at coordinate 479,208 of JAEUYN010000771.1, read as the reverse complement.
TGATGGACTTTTACTCACTTGATATGGAGTTGAACTCGATTCTGTTGAAGAAGTAAATATACGAAGCAAAATTTTTTCAACCAGTGACCGAGCCGCACAACACATTCACAGTCGTTGCACGGAGTTGACGGAGTAGTCGTTGGCCAGCGTTGCCAACTCAAAATGCCGGCGTGTCACTAGTGCGAGCTGAAAAAGTCACGGTTTAGGAAACAAAGTAAACAGATTTTTTTATAATGCCCTTTCTTTAATGAAAAATTCAAAACGCTCTCATAAGGGTGCTTTCCAAAAAGACAAAAGGACAGACACTGTCAGACACACAGCAACATGATTAGTCGGGTCTCCGGGAAAGGACCAATCATGTCGCTGTGTGTCCGCCGGTGTCTGTTTTCTTGCCTTGTTGGAAAGCACATTTTAAGTGTTTAGGGTCCAGAAACAGGTAATCCACCAAATTGAAAAAAAAGAGGAAATGTCACCGAAAATCACTGCAACGGATTCAAAGTCACCAGATTAGGTACTGGTCACAAATGCAAAAAAATATCACCGAAAGAGTGACGTAAGGTACTAAATCTGGTGACAAAGTCACTGAGTTGGCAACGCTGGTTGAACGTATGTTAAGAGATTTATGCGAATTTAACGAACCATTCGGTGGTAAAATAGTCATAATTTCTGTGGATTTTCGGCAAACTTTACCAGTTGTGAGACGTGGGAGTAGAACACAAATTTGAGAGGCCTGTGTGACAAGAAGCAGCCTATGGAATCAATTCGTATACTTGTCATTGAAGGGCAACATTCGCATATCTCTGATGTACAATGATGGACAGATTTTAACAATGGGCTTCTGCGAGTTGGGGATGCTGTATTTTGCGATTTTTCCAAACGTAACGACGAAGTTATCAAAAAATTCCTACGGAATTCTGCTCGAATGGTGAAATTGTGCGCGAAATATTTGGAGAAAGCGTCTATCCTCAAGATACCTCGAACTATGGAAAGGTTATATTAACTCCGACCAATGTGGATGTCATTGCCATAAACAACGAAATATTGTCAGAAAATTAAAAGTGTTGGAGTAGAATGTATGAGTGCCGATACAGGCGAAGATGAAGATAATACTGATATGAGTAATATACTCCCGATAAAATTCATGAATTCATTAACACCCAATGGTCCTCTACCTAATAACCTAACGCTAAAAGTGGGCAGTATCATTATTCAATCCACTACCGATTTCAATTGCATAGCGTGATAGTATACACTCCCAAAATGTTTGAAATACCACTGACAACCGAGCGAGCGAAGCGAGTGAGGAACAACCCCCCACCCGACCGAGGAAGCGAGCGAATGAGGAACAACGCCTTCTAGTTATAGTTTATAAGAGACTAGGGGCCCTGCCCTGTGCGCTTCGCGCACCAACCCCGGTCGGCGCTGCGCACCTCAAAAATTGGTTCTACCCCGTTTCGTTCTCTTAGGAGTGGAATTTCAAAAAGTGCTGAAACTACTTTTTAGGTATTTGAATAAGCAACCATTTGAAGCAAAGACGAAGTCAATATCTCATCGGGCCGAGGGGATATCGATGAATCCGCGAAAATATGTTTTACCCCTTTTAACCCGCTTGGGGGACGAATTTCGAAAAATCGCTTCTTAGTGGGCGTTTATGAATGAAAGGGAACATGTTGCTCAAATTTCAAGTTTCTTGGTCAAGGGGTTTCGGCTGGGCGTTGATGCCACTTGTTCCTTTATAGATATAGATAGAAGAAGATATAAGATGGATAGATAAGAAGATAGAAGACAAGGGGTTTCGGTTGGGCGTTGATGCCAGTTGTTCCTTTAGAGATATAGAAGATAGAAGATAGAAGATGTGATTTATCCAATAAGTTGAAGCCATTAGAGAACATGAAGTTGAGCCGACAAAGGTCCGTACACGAATATAAGCTTGATTAAAGGCCAACCATAATGAAGCAAACAATTTCTTGTGATAACTATTTATATAATGTAAAGATAGTAATTTTAGTAAAGACTGCATCTAAATCAGCCCATTAGTTTCATAAATACACTGATTTGATTCAAGAAATATACTCATAATAGTGTGCGGCGAGCGTTGTCTCATGCTGCGCAGCAGCGGAGCGTGCGCGTAGATAGAACGTGGCGCGCAGGCGCGTCGTTACGGAGAGGGTATATAACGGCAAGCAGTGGCCCGACTCGTCACTCTTGGTTTAGTCGCTTGAATAGTGTAGTCAGCTGCGATGCTGGTTCCCGGTAGTGATGGGACATCGAAATAAAAAAAATCGATGTTGCACACATCGATACATCGGAGAGCCAACATCGATGTCAAACAAAATATCGATGTTAGAAGAAAATATCGATGTTAACATCGATGTTTCCGATTTTTTTTTCTTTTGAATATTGTGTGCTGTTCCTGACCATATTAATACGCATATTCGAACTTATTTTATATATTTTGAAGGTCTTAATAACAAGTTTCTACAACTGGGGCTCTTATTTGAAATACTTACATCAGAAAGATTTATTCTATTGAATTATAAAAGTAAGGGTATAGTTTCAAATTCATAGCATATTCATCCAATCAATAAATATTACGATTTATTTCATTATTTCACATTTACAAAAATATAAAAAAGGTGGCTCGATCTTGTACGTCTCAAATACTCATATGCGGATGGTTGGGGGATACCTCCGAATGGGGGATGAAGTCCGGCAATTGACAATGTATATTGTATAGTATGTAGAATTCCGAGGCAAAAATTCGTGTGGATAACCGATCTTGGTCTAGCGTTTTTCAAATTTGAAAGAGAATCAAGTAATTACGGATTTGAACAAATGTAATAACGGCTGAGATGAAATATTCATTATTTTACATACCGTATTTACACGGAAATAAGCCGCATACTATTTACACGGGTTTGGACAGTATGCGGCTTATTTTCCTGTAAATACGGTATATTACTCACCTCCAAGTTGTACTCTCAATTTCCGATCTCTGTACTTGTAACAAATAAGTGTTCTTAGCCTTCTTGCGTGTATTGTTTTGCTTTCTTCGTATTCCATTAACCTTGCTGTAAAGATAGAATGAAATACAAATTTAGTCCTGAGTTATGATGAGATATTCCAAATGAAATTACATGCAAGGTTAAATCATTAGTTCAAACAACATGCATGATCTCCGAGTAAACGAAATATGAGGATTCATAACAAAATTTAAGGGAAAAACATATTACTGTACATTCAGCTTATTCTCTTCCGGCCTGGATGAAAAACTTTCTTCTTGTCTCTTGTGAGGGTTAGTGAACAATATAATGACAATCATTCGACTTTTGCTCAAACCAATAAAACATGTAGATATATTTAGAAAATATATATAGGACATAACAGAATATTCTTAGATATGTTTTGAACACTGTTGAAAGTATCATTCTCCTTCACCATAAATCAGAAATTTGCTTCCTGTGTCTCAGTCAAACAAATAAAGCAAGTGTTTAGTGTTTTAGTGTGAAAAAAGATAAAAAACGATAAAAATATTGACCAATCGAAAGTTCTTAAAGCATTAGAGTTAATGCATCAACATGCTTTTTCCACCTGTATTTATTACCAAAGAGTTTTTTCGAGAGAGCTTAAGAAAAGTTGTTTATGCAGTCTCTGTCCGGAAAGTCGATTTCGTCTGGCTGTCATATTTTCCCCTGCTTTCGAGAAAAGGCGTTCACTCGGCACTGACGTTGCCATGATCGTTAAATATTTGAAGGCGATTTTAGACAAATCCGGGTATGCAGGTGCCATATCAATCCACAATTTTATTGGATCCTCGTTCAAAGCAGCAAGAGGAGTTTTCAGAAACACCCCCAGTTCGTCAGGTAGCTCATCTGGCAATGGCTGGTCGTCCTTCTTTCGCTCAGCTATTTGAACCAGATTTAAGTGCCTCTTCCAGAATGACGATCCTGCAGTTTCGTCGATATCTACAACAATTTTTTTTTTTTATTTATCGCGTTTGGGAATAGCGATTCACACAGATCTTGAAACGAAGTTAGAAACGTTCAATAAGAGAATGGTATTCAATCACTGGATTCAAATACCCTGTCAACAAGATGAATATAAATTTAATTTCGAAATTATTATTTTCGTCCTTGAAGTACTTACTTGAAACAACTTCTCCAGCTTCGGGCATCGTATCATTGCAGTTTTGCGGACGTTGTCGCAGTAACATGTTTTTCACAAGGTTGACAGTGCGCGAACAAGCAACAGGATCTTTGAAATCGATTTTCTTGAATCTTGGGTCCAGCAGTGTTGCAATAGCAAACATGGGAACTTTTTCCGCTTGATCAAATCGCTGTTTAATCTCACCCAGCATCTTCTGTTTTAGTACCTGTGCCATCATGTTGTGTGCATCCATGGTCTGCAGTTCATCTACTAGTCCATGAATCATGGGTACTACCTTACTCAAAGTAACATGTTTTTCAGCAGACCACTCACCGGTGATTTCCTCTAAGGGTTTCAGAATACTACAGACTTCAGTCAACTCTTCCGTTTCTTGCACAGTAAGCATTGGAGGTGCTGACGGGTAGTTGTAAAGAATATTATGAACAACACGACGAATTTGTATAAATCGCTGCAGCATGTAGAATGTAGAGTTCCATCTTGTGTCCACATCCTGTTTGAGTTTGAGCTCGGAAGCAGCGCGTAGTTCGTCACTAGCTTTGTTTGATTGCTTGAACCATGTGACGATGCTCTTCACTTTTTGAATCAACCCTGGCAATCCTTCCACACCCCTGATTGATTTTTCCGCCACCAGATTAATTTTATGAGCACCCTAAATGGTACTTTCGTCCAACAAAATCGTCGACAGCCTTCACAATATTTGCAGCATTGTCGGTTACAATTGCACTGATTTTCTCTTTTGTAATTCCCCATTCATCGCAAACATTACGCAACTTCTCTTCAAGATTTGCAGCAGTGTGGGACATTGCAAATTCATAAACCCCTAGTATGACGCTAACGATTTCAGATCCCTCTCGAAAGTGAGCTGTTACACCAAGAAAGCTGCGGGTATTCAAGCTATCCGTCCAAAGGTCTGTGGTCAGCGTTATATCTCTAACCGTTTTAAGAATATCCTTGAAATCACCCGAAAGCTTGTCATACTTCTGATCGAGACGACGAGCAAAGGTTTTTCGGCAAGGCAACTTATAATTTGGAGCTAAATGAGCGATCAGTTCTCGAAAGCCTTCTCTCTCAACAGTTGCCAAAGGTTGAAAGTCTTTGCAAATCATAAAAATAATTTTATCTGTCAGCTTGGCATGCTTAACACCCCCTTCTTGAAATGATTTTAAATTACTGAATGACTCCTGTATGTTTTCTCTCGGTTTGGATTTGGTTGTTACTGTAGTTGTTGGACTACTAACACCAACATTCGAATTTTTACTGGAAGTGGAGCTACTGCCAGAAATACAGGAGGCTGACAATGAGCTACAGCCAGCAGTTGACTTGAAACCTGCAACATTGTTACTAGGTTGTCGGCACATGGTTGTACTTGATCCTATCTCAACCTTCAATTTTTTCGAACTGGTGTTCTCCAGGGAGCCTTGTATCAGATGGGTACGTTTCGTTGAAACATTTTCTGCTTCACTTTCTGTATCCGTGGTATCAGTATTGTCAGTTAGGATGGAGGCGTGTACTGTTGATAGATGGCCTCTCATGTTTGACGTGTTTCCAGATGTTTTAATGGTTTTATCGCAATACCTACACATCGCGGAATCACTGCTGACTTTTTGAAAATGTTTCCAGATCGTACTCTTCAGACGACCCATGATTGCTGAATCAAGTCAATCTGCGAATGAAAATGAATTCCACATGAAAAATTTATTTCACTGCATAAATACTGTAGACATTTTCTATCTATAAATCTAAACCGGATCTTTCCATAAAGTTTGTAATTAAAAAATCTCTGGCAGATTCTACAGCTAACCCGTTTCTAATTCTTGATTTGTAGGTTAGGATTTGAACTGTGTGAAATGTATCATTATCTCCTCAACGGCTCTGATTTGTATGTGTGTTTGGGTGGTGCAATAAGAGTAAATATTATTCATCTTACCTTTTATCGTAGGTGCCCGTTTTTGCTTAATCTTTATTCCTAAACAATCACAACTAGTAAGCTCACACCGCGAGACGCGCATTCGGAATTTGAATTAAGAATTTGAGTGAAATTCCAGTCAACGGACGCTAAATATCGACATCGCAAGTTAAAATCGATGTCGGGCATCGATATATCGGTTGGACGACATCGATGTATAATATCGATACATCGCACTGAAAACATCGATGTTTTCAATATTTCGATGTCGATGTCCCATCACTAGTTCCCGGTAATTCGCACAGACAGAATGTGTCTGGGTATGTGTGCAGTACTAGAGACATCAATCCCAATACACATCAACGTTGACATTGAAGTAATAGTCAGACACTTGATAAAATGAGTAGTCAAGGAAGTGGGCGAGTTTATTTGGCACATCTGGAATAGCTGAGGAAAAAAAAAAAGACATCAGTCCCATTAGCTGCTTCCTGTTTAAAAAAAAGCGCCTCGACGCTTTGCGCACCTCACGGCACCCTTCTGAGGCGGGGTGCGATTTTCCTCAGATAGTTCCCCGTGTGCCGAGAGGTTTATAGGCACCGCAGCGGCCGCTCTACGCCTCGCGAGGCCACGACTCATAACATTGCCTGCCCTACCATAAGACTCCAGGAAGGTGCCTGAAGCGGTGGACCCCCTGCAGGCCAGGGCGGCACGCACCGTTAGCCAACCGACTCCCGAACCTGAAGCCTCCCTCCTTTCTTCGGGATGCGATCTATTCTCTCCGGATCTGAGCCCGCGAGCTCCTGGGTCCGAAGAACCTACACTCACTCACCCAACGGTCAATCGGTTTAGCGTTCGATTGATTGACCGCCACAGAGAGTGAATCCTCTTTTCCAGAGTACATAAGTCTAATTGTAAGTTTCCTTGCGCTCAATGAGAAATTTAGATTATTGATTTTTGCGAAGTCACTGATTGTTTCAAAATCCCATTTACTTCCAGTTTTTGGAGGTTCAACATCTGACCGAATTCTAAAATAGGAGCTTCTTCTCGATCAGAAGAAATGCAGACCAAAGTTTCTAGATTTTGGAAAGGTGGTACGACCAAATTTACCGAAGACCACTCTTCCGGGATTTCGAACCGCAAGTATGCTAAAACGGGGCACAGCTTGAATATCATGTCCAAGTCTCTCTGGGTGACTTGGACTTCAAGGTGTTTAATTTGAGTGCCCAGATATCTCAAAAGTGGTTCGAGGTGAGTGCAGCATGGTCTGGCACTCAGAAAATAATCAATCCTCGTCAGATGAGATAAATATCTCAGAAAAGACACGTTCCCAGTCAAATCCCCAATAATTTTTATTGCACTTAAATTGGGGAATTTTGCTGCGAAGAAATGTATGTGGCGATCTTCGATATCATCTAGGTTTATTGTGAAGGATTGGATGGATGTATATATGGAATTATCCAAGGGCCAGTTTGGGTCCCCAAAATAGTGAAACCCTGGGTAATTACGGTCGGGCCAGGCTAATACCTCATTTATTGTTCTGTGGCGCGATAAAAACTCTTTCAGGCCTCTCACAGTAATTACAGGACTGTAGCTAACAGACAGGAAACCTAGCTTCGCACACTTAGCCAGGGCGAGAAGTCCTACATTCGTCACGTTTTGTGAGCGAGAAACATCTACATACTCGAGGTTTTGACAATTGGAGCCTATGACCTTCAAATCTGCGTCGGTGCAATAGGTCATATATTTGAAGGTTGTGAGATTCTCAAGTTGCAAGTATTTCAGACTGTACGGCATTATATATTCAAACTCCAACTCGGTGAATTCTTGAATGGTTCGGATATCGCCCGGATCCAAAGAAGCAGGGAATATTGACCAACACTTAAGTCCGATGATTCTGACGTTAGTGAGCGTTCGTAAGGCGGTTTCAATTTTCAGACGAAACAGAGGGATTAGTATTGGGTCACCAAACATCGAAAATTTTTCAAAGAGTCTGTTGTAAAACGTGGTAGCGAATACTCCTGGCATGAGAGAGCCTATTTTTTCTTGTATGAAATTGACGCCTATGCGAAGTTCATCCACGGAGCCCTCAGTGATGCATCTGTGACAGAACGCGGAAAAATATTCCACCAAGGTGTTCATGGCCATGGTCTGTACGGAAGCTGCAGGTTGCTTGAGGTAAGGCATCGCTTCGGTGAGTTATCGGAGTGTCTGAAAACAATAATATGAGATTCTTTCTGTGATCTTTCTTTCTCAGTTGTTCTTTATTTAGGCATGGTCTCGTGGTTTGGAATATCACTTGAATTCTCTAATTAAACTTAATAAAGGAAAGGGAAACAAAATCACTCGCAAAATCACGACGAACACAAGATGACAAGCAATCAAGGAAACAAAACGTACCTGATGGATATGTGACACACATTTCATTCAATGAACATTCATCTGGAAGTCAATGGGAGACGGATGAACGAAAAAAGATTGTGCCTAGGATGTGTCATAGATCCCACAGTATACGAACACACATGAATCAAAATAGCGTTATAATGGAGTAAAACAATTTTGCGAGTAGCATAAAACGGGTGAAATTCTTTTGGCCCATAACAGGCCAATTCAATACTTTTTAAAGTTGCTACCTGCATCATTTCATAATGCCTCATTACTCGTGGATGTTGAAAATTACCTCAAAAAACTACTTTGATCTTACCAAAACTTAGTTTGATAACTTTTGTATTCATTTTTGAGACAAAAACGTGCACGAACGTAATCTTGTCTAGGGGCCAATCAACAAATACATTCGTTTTTTTAAGGGATTTTACGCACCCCTTTTCGAGCGAACGTATTTCTTGAATGACCTCCTACTTAGTCGGACTCCCTCATATCGGACTATGCGAACCAATTAATTCGTTGTGCCTCTAACTGAGGAAAGGCAGTCAATTCGAGTGCATACAGACCACAGAAAGGTCGAGAAAACTAATCAACAGTAAAAAATCCTTCGAGTAAAAATTCTCCCGGCCCGGGTTTGAACCGGGACCTCCGCAATGGACTGCGGTGGTGCCTTGTCCAATTTGGCCACCGAGGGGCTAGGAGAATATTTACTCGATACTGATGTTATGATTGACTATATATATTTGAGACACTACCTCGTTCCAGGGCCTGAGTGTATTTGTTTGTGTGACTCTAGCGTTCCCTTCGTTACATTATGATGGTGACTATCGGAATATGCGAACCAATTGATTCGTTGTGCCTCTAACCGTGGAAAAGACACTCAATTCGAGTGCATACAGACCACAGAAAGGTCGAAAAAACTGATCAACAGTTTATTAAAAATCCTTCGAGTAAAAAGTTTTTCGGCTTTTCTTTGGTCTGTGTGCACTCGAATTGAGTGCCTTTCCACGGTCAGAATCATGATAATTGCCGCTGGCAACTGCCGTCGCGGCCATTACCACTTTAGTTAGGAATCAGGATTTTGTTGTAATTGTTGCGTGAAACAAAGATATTTTAGGATGCAGGGGTTCAGAATTTCATGCGGAATTGCGCTATCATCTTCTTTTTCACTTCTGTTACGCCTAGGCTTTGATATCAGTGGAAATAAGTGACGCGGCTACTTTGTTGGTGTAACGAAAAATCTGAGGGGAAATCAAACATCGTAACTTACCTGTTTATTCTATAGCAGTGGTAGGAATGCACTTCTCATGAGTGGTAGTGGGACTGCAAGGCAATCAGATACTTGGACCTCCCTAACTTCAAATGCGATCTGTTTCTTTCTCAAATTTCGGCACGTCGAGACTGTCACAAACACTATTTCACCGCAAGGATGTAGATCGTGAATCGCTAGTCGGCCGATAGCCGTCCGCGTCGTGAGTGATAGGACATGTTCGGTTCCGGCCGCCTCGCTGTGTTACCATCGCTGTCTCGTTCTACTTACGGTTTGAATTTCGTCGCGTTCAAAGCGCGCGAAATTCAAGAGTAGGGATGAGAAGCGGAAAAAAATGACGATATCATCATCAAATGATGTATTCAAAAACCAGTATATCAATTACACCATAATATCGGAAATAAAATATCGATATTTGCTGATACCGATATTTTGAGGCCGCATATTGAATTTGGTTGTGAGAACTAATGTATATATGGCTATATTATAGGACTGAAAAATCGCGTCAAACTTTGTCAACTCGAACGAATTATTATCGATAAAACAAAAATTTACCTGGTCACTAATTTCAAACTGAAATACAGTGAAAGAATTTCCAAAAATCAAACCAAACACAATAATCCATTTGTTGTATACCCAATCCTATGCAGTTGAAGATTTGAAGATTTCTAACTCGAGTTTCAATTGAGAAAATGAATGACCTTGATCTTTATTCTTTGGAAGGAATTTCAATTCATTTATTATTATATTAGACCGGTTTTATCAACATATTTATTTAGGCGTACGAGTAATACATATTTATGAGAGTCAAAGTGTAATTACATTGCAGAAGATGAAGGTAAGCGTTGTTACTCTAACGGTTGCACAGAAAAGTTGAGCTTATCATCTATTTTCATTATCATAGGTCATCACCTGACTCGACCGGATCGATGTTGTCAATTTAACCTTTCAATTCCAGTGAATCAATTTATTCGTATCATTGTCCCACTTTGAATGAATGCTCGACATCAAACAACATTTTGGTGAACATGCTGACAAGCATCTGTCTCGCATCTGGTCGCTTTTCCTAGATTATTTTTTCAGCACCAGGTGGACAAAGTCTTCAACGATAATGTACCAGATGCTATTTCAAGCATACGAAGTTCTGTTTCATTGCGGTTAGAAGCACTTCCTGATTCATCATGAGTTCAAAAGTGTATTTTGTACCGGAGAGCCTTGAAAATCAGAAGCCAAGTTTCTTTACTCGGGAGCAGACTGATCGCCCAAGGAGTCACGAAAGAGCTGCTTTGGAAGTAATACTGGACCACAAAATTCCAGGTCTAAAACTATCGTGTTCGATGCTTTTCTCCCGGGAGCTTAGCAGTGCACATTGAATTCAAGGGTTGACGATGCTGGGGCTGACCTCTTTTAGCAACCCTTTGCCTGGTAGCCTCAAACATTTTCACTTGAACGATCTCATGAGCTTGACCTTCAGAAAAAACTGCACCGATAGGGATTTAACAGTAAATGGAGAAAATGGTCAGAAACTGAAGTATCTCGATGTCGGAAAACCAGTCCACACGAAGATATCAACAGTGTGTACAGCTTCGACTGTTTCAGTCATTTGGACCCGCATGCGATATATCCATCGATAAATGAGTCTAGAATCGCATTATCCCGTGTTTGGAATAAAGATTTAAGTTCTGTCGTACCTAACAAAGTTTCCAAATCTAACATCTCTCAGGATTTCTGGGCTTCTCGCGGGTGATTTGTCAATTGTCGCAGCTGAGATCTTTGAGTAAACTCTCAAGCCTCAGTATCGAATCTATACTCCTACCCGCTTCAGCTCGAATGGTTTGCACAAACTTTTTTCTTTTATTGGGTCTAACATAACGAGTTTTCAAATGCAATATACGTATAAAGAAGACAACAGAACATGCTCAAAGCAGAGTCACTTGGGTTGCATCAAGAGACTCTACCGAGTCTCGCGCCAAGTACATTTAAAAAATGATTTATTTTTTTGGGGTGAATGATTCAACTCGTCTTCCTTCCGCCTCACTCCATACGTGCATTTGAAATATTTATCGTTCGAGTTGAAGAGTTTCAATGAGTATTATATATCATGAATTCCGTGATGAAACATCATGTAATATCTATGGGGTTTTGTAAGCGATTTCCGAAAAACTTCAGTGTATGATAAAAAGAAAGGATTTGCAGTGACACATCCACATCGTTTTCTCATAGAAAAAAATTCGATTGTCATAAGCTTTATAAGGCTTCTGACTCAGCAATTATTGAGTCACCCGGCAACAATGGATATGAGATTTCATAAGACTTTACCGAGTTCGACCAATCTCCTCTGAAAACTTATAGCGTTCCAGCAATCACGTATTTACAATTTACAATCTGAAGAACCTTTCAAGGAAATCCGTCTTTATTAATTCTGATCGGCTTTATTACTGACTATAGTCTCATTTCCTCCCCCTCAGTTTGCTGACGCGCAAGGATGTGCGATTGTGGAATCATGTTCACATGTTTTCATTTCGTTGCGCAAGAATTGTGGATCTGGATGGAGATACAATTCACGGATATTATTGCACATGTAGCATTTTATGGTTTTTATGATATGCCAGACACGAACCAAATATTCATTGCCCCTTAGGATCCTTGTTACATTCAGTGATTGATGCAGCGCATAGACCACCAGAAATAGATTTAAACGATCCACAAGTACTCGATGTTGAACTGTAACAGCCAGAATGAAACTACAATTGTTGCGCAACGAAACGAACGAAATGAACATGTGAACGTGACTCCACAATCGCACATCCTTGAGCGTCAGCAAACTGAGGGGGAGGAAATGAGACTAGTGCGAATCAAACGACCCGAATGAAATCACTGAAATCCGGCGAAGTCATGCGAAGTCATTTGAGGCCGATTTATTTCAGAAGTCTTTGCGATTCTTCATGCATAACGTCACGCATACAGTCGATCGAAGAGTGATCATCTCGCGTGTATATAGCTGAAAATCGCGACTTTCAAACCCTCCTAACTTCTGAAAAATTGATTTCCGTGCATTGTGCCACTGGTAACAACAATTAATCAAGACCCCTGCAAGAACTACATATCCTGAAGTTTTTGGCACTTTTCACCGAAACCCAATTTCCATAAGGTTTGTGCGGGGTTCTTTTATTCGCTCTAATGTAACATGTGCTATTCGACAATATGAAATTTAATATTTCAACAATAGTGCCAGATTTTAATTTTACAACCGTGTCCTTTTTTTTTGTCGGGCGTGTATACATTAAACTATGGTAAACGCATTCTTGTACATGCAACGGTTGCAAATTCGACCTTTCCTCAGATCATTTCTGGCATCATTGCACGTCAGGTGTGTAAATTCGTCCTCGAGCTCTCGTTCTTCGTCTACTGATACGGCATCCTGATCCGATTTTTCAAACTGTCTTATCAATTTGCGTTTGGAAAATATACTTTGGCAATATTCTGCACAGGCAACCGTTGTGGGTGGACCATTACCTTGATTTTTCAAGTTAAAAATTCCTCCTTCATATGGGAAAGCTGATGTGGCCCATAATGGTCCACAATGACGGACAGCTGCCGTCAAATGCAGTACACTATATGTATGTACATTAAACGTCATTGCCCTTTTTCCCATACAAAGTATGGCATTCTCCGACAAATCGTATAAGATCTATTTCACATTGCTTCAGGTCTTGTTCCATAATTTTTGGTAGCAGAAGAGTGTGAACACTACGTACCAACAACGGAAACGATTCAAGGCCCGAGAGGGTAATATTCGAGATAAACAAGGTATACTGTAAAATAAAAGCCAGCTTCGCCTTTGCACGCTGGCTGAAAGGACCGAGTCGTAACTACTAACCACTCTCTTCGCATGGTTCTTTTTAGAATCTAGACAGACGCGGCGTGCAATAGGATGTCTGGCTTGACGAGGGCGATACTACTTGCTTCCGACGTTTCTGTATGGACAGCGTAGCGTAATTGACTACAGTCCGCTCTCTGAGTAGTGCCGGTGATGGGGGAATAGGGGAGTATTTTTCCTGGAACTCAGGTACCCCCACCACTACCGCGTGTTCGAGTCGTCGGAATTCGTTTCGCTCTCTGTGAGTAGTGCCGCTCCGTGTCCCGTGAAATTTGTTTCGGTAAGTATGGAACAGCATGCGTTTGTGTGAAATACACTTCACAAAACAGAAGCACTTAAAAAACTTCGGAATTAAGTCAGCGTGTGGCACTACTCAGAGAGTCGAATACGAAACTCGAGGTGAGCCAGTAGTGGGGATAGCGTTCGAGCGAGAAAGCGGGGAAGCGGAATTACTCAGAGCGGCATTACTCAGAGAGCGGACTGTACTGTCAATGTAAATTGAGCGAATTTGCGAGAACCCCTGTATGTAATGTAATAATTCTCTCGAGAGTGAACGTAGGTACTGAGATTATTTTCCGAAAAGATCGAGCACAATTGTGTTGTTCATACAGGCGTAATAAATATGCTCCCATGTCTAATTGCCGTCAAAGAATTAATGGTTGATGAATTTCTCTCACATTTTATTTTCGGGTTGATTACAATGACTTCGTTTCTTTTCTCAAAACCGAGAAACGAGAGGTCAAAAATATTTTGGATATCAGTATTCATACATATGTATATAGTGATATTTAAGTATGTTGAGATGTAGATTGTAACAGCTGATTGTAGATACATCAATTTTGAATAGGACTAGAGAGATAATAACGAGGTCATGTACAATTTACAATCTGAAATCTTTATTCCTAATCGGCTTTCTTACTGACTAATACTCATTTATCACACTCACAAATGCCTTCACATACAATGCACAAAATGTGGTGAATCAATCAGTGTCCGGTGTACAGATGAATGGTACCATCATTTAAGGTATGGATGTAATCGGAATCTATGATTACAGTGCAGTGTTTCCTCTTCTGCCGGGATGTTGCTCTTACACCCAGGCATTGAGCCGGAAATCTATAAATTGGTTACCCTAACTATTACTCTAACAATGTAACTGGAATAATTTTTAGACACTCGATCACCACATTATATCGAGCAACATAAAAACTATCGTCCTTTCGAACTTGACAAAAGCACTTATTCCAGAAATTTTCTAACTAATACGTCGTAAGCTCGGATGAGACACAACGAATTCAAGAGTGAAAACGTCAATGTATGATCTTGTTGTCTCTCTATCACACGAGCCATCACATTTCGACGGCAGTATGGAAGAACGTGACATCTCAAATTGTGCCAGAAGAAGGTGACATCTGAAATTGTGCCGGATTAGAAGAACGTGACATCTCACATTGTGCCAGAAAAACGTGACATCTCAAATTTTGCCAGAAGAACGAGACATCTCCTGTGTTTAAGGGTAGGATATGTCACGTTCTTTTGGCACAATGTGAGATGTCACGTTCTTCCATACTGCCGTCGATTTGATCACCTTTGGTGAGAAATTGGGGATCAGCGAACAGAACTTTGACGTGGGCAGAATATGCAATCAGAACTTGGCCGAACATGATGTTCACCGCAAGCTGCGGTGGGTTCGGTAGACTCGATCTGAATATCAAGATTGTTGACTCGGCCCATGTGCGGGAGGCCAGCGTAATAGCGGTTGTAATGGGAGCGACATTTAGTCAGGGACAAAATCTTCAAGTTCGGATACTTGGTATCGTCAAAGATCAGCGACGTAGCTGTTTCTCGCGTCGTTTCGGAGTCACGGACTTTGATTTCTTCGATCACCAACATCTCGCTAAATTCCACTATCGTTTGACATCTACCGTGATTATCGAAAGCTAATTTCTTCAAATTCTTGAATGGTGGTATGACGAATTTTTGCGGATAAAAGTTCACCGCATAACTAAATTCCAAACACTCTAAATTCTCAAAAAACTCGAATATGGAATTCAATTCTCTCTGTATGACGTCACCGACCGAGTCACCGACGCTCCTGGAGCTCGTTCTGCAGTCACGGATTTTGATTTCTTCGATCTTCAGCATTTCGCTAAATTCTAGTATCGTTTGACATGTACCGTGATTATCGAAAGCTAATTTCTTCAAGTTCTTGAATGGTGGTATGATGATTTTTTGCGGGTAAGAGTCCACCGAATAACTGAATTTCAAACACTCTAAATTCTCACAAACCTCGAATATGGAAATCAATTCGCTCTGTATGAGGTTACCGACGCTCCTGGAGCTCAGAGACAAGCTGGTAATTTTATCGACAACGCACCTCAACCCTGACTCAACGTGGCTCCAGGTCGTTTGGTAAAGGAAAACGAACTTGAGTGTTGAGAGTTGACTCAAAGATTTCAGAATGCTGAAATCTCCCACGGCGTCTCTCACAATTTTGATCGTGAGTGACGTCAGGTTGGGAAATGTAACTACGATCGAACGCAAATCTTCATGTGATGTGTCAAGCAAAGCGATACCGTAAGGCTCTATTAATGGATGTACCGAATCCTGGAAGAAGCAATGGAAACCTTCGCCTCTGACCGTGTACCCAAGATGTTTTATCGCTTCATTCGCCGAAAGGAAATTACACATGTCACCCAAAAAGAAGGAATTACGTGAAGCAACGACGGAACTAAGATTTTTGCACCGGCTGAGTGCACGCAGTCCCACGTCTGTCACACTATGAAGGGAATAGATGTCTAGATATTCAAGACTTGGACAATTTTGTCCAATTACTTCAAGATCAGAGTCAGTGCATTCCCACAAGCAAATCAATTTTTGTAGACTTCCCAGAGGTAAGCCTGCCACGGTACCAAAGCTACAATTAGCGCTCAATTTCAGTTCCGCTAAACCTCGAATACGACTGAGTTCATTTTCACTCAAAAAAACCAAGTCGTCACTCTCGCGTTTCAGTCCGACAATTTCTGTATCCATTATCACTTGCGTTATGATTTTTTTCGTCGTTACGGTATAACGACAACACCGGTCTGATTTCAACAATCTGTGATAGAAGTCTGCAGCCAATAGCCAAGGTATGCAAGGACCAATTTCCGTTTTGATACCAGCAACGATTCGGCGGAGCTCGTCCAATGAGTCCTCGGTGTTGTATTTTCGGAACTGAGTCTTGAAGAATTTCACCAGAACATTCATGACCATGTTCTGGAGAGTAGCTGGCTGTTCAAACCGAGGCATTGCGCTCGTTGGTTGACCTGTAACAAAAGGCGTGGTACGATTTTTTTTAACGATCTTCAAGCAAGCAATCGATATTATCGGTGTCAGTTTTGTCACAAAACACGAGCAACTTATCTCACATGAATGAAATACTGATATTGACAGGATAGAGCATTTCACACTTCAAGCATCGATTCAAATATTAAATTACAATCATGACTTATCGACGAAATTAGGTAAATTATCGACGCCTGATGGAGGATATCAATGCGAACATACGTAGGCGATTGGAGCTTGAATATTTTAAAACATTGAGCATAAGTTACCTGATTTTAACTGAGTTTAACTTGCTGTCACTGTTCCTGGAGACAGAACGGACTGTGGTGGTATGCGTTATGCTTATCGATGCAACGAACTCTGTACCAGTAATAATTGAATATCACTTTTCATTCTTTTTTACTCTTCCGATATGACCTCCAACTAGCTTCGTAAATGTATATAGACTGTCTATATTTTCTAATTTTCTAGGTTACTGAACACTTTTTTGCTCCCGTCTGCCAACGAGGCTCCTGCTCGTACACCATTTGATTCAATTTTACACGTATTTAAGTCGTCGCTCGTGACACGGAGAGTCCTTCGATCTTAATTGTTCAAAGGTAATCGGTAGACTGAAGTTCAGGGCCGACTTGTTGATTTATATATAGTTATAACCTATGGGATTAAGTAGTGGACGCAGCTGACCACCCCCCAATTGTTGAACTGGATCCATTGTTCGAGACGACCCTGTTACCTGAATGTATTTTCTGCGATTTTTGCCTTTTGCCGCCGTCCTTCTTCAGGATAAATTCAAGGAAATACCGTCCTTTGGGACTTCCGAGCCCACAATTTGCAATCGGCAGGTATTAAACTGGTATGGTACAACTGACTCTATTATCCGGCCAGTTACAGGGAATTCCAACCTGGCAGCCAGCTGGGATTGAAGGACTGAATTGGAACAAGCGGGATCGGGCTGACTATGAGTCAGCCGGCGTGCACACGTTATTCATTTCATAGATTCTTCAGGTTCCAATTTTTATAAAATGACGAATATTTTCAGTTTCTTTTCCCGCAAACTGGACTCGCCATTTTGGATATCGCAAATCTGACTTCAGATTCGTCAGATCAGTGACCGAAAAAACCTCCAAGTACCAGTCTTCATCAAAATCTAAATATTTTTAGTTCCTTAGCTTGCTGTTTCTCTGTTTTCAGGGATAAAAGGAAGTTATCGTTAATTGTGATCACCTCGAAAATGGAAAGTTGAGTTTTTACTGGATCTCCACGTTTTGAGGTCCAGAGAATCATCTCCGACCATTTTTATTTTGACGTCTGGGTCTGATGTGTATTTACGTAAGTACGTAGTACGTCTAAAGTGTAAACAGCCCACGGAAAGTGAAGTTTGTTATACAATATATAGAGATATACCGGTAACGCCATCGTGCGGGCGCGACAGGTACGACAGTTGGGTCTCACGACCGGCGCTAACCGCCTCGATGTAATCTTGATCGTTATATTACAATAAACATTATATTAACCTATAATGGTGTTTCTAATTTATTATTAAAAACCCGAACATAACAAAGTTGGCCGCAAATCCATAGCAACCATTCAGGGATCTAGCAACCTCTGAAACAAATGCCAGTGGCCAATCACTGCGTTTTGGACTGATTGGGCTGTTTACACTTTAGGAATCCACTCTGTATACAAGCATGTAGAGTCTCGTTTGCTATTCCAATATTCGTTACATTTATTAGCTTGCTTGCGGTTAAGAATTCTTTTTACATGACATGTATTGTTATAATAATAATATTTTCTCATTCATTCGCGAGTTTATTTTTTCTGAAAAAATGTCTGCAGGCTCTGCCTTGCAGCGATAGTCATAATCTCAAAGCTACTATAAACGTGACACTCAATTGAAAAATATTATATTAAATTACTTGTTTCACAAATAGCTGAAACGGAACAATTACTTGAAATCAGGACTCTCTTTACCAACAACAATGAAAACCCTACCCCGATAGCCGACATTGATGAACTGACAATATTCTGATTAACAGATAAAAAATATCCTTTTTTTTTTAAACCGCGTCACTAGTCGAAGCTGCTGAGGTCCTTAGCTTTCTGACTCTAGCGCGCGTCAGTGGACTGATTGTGAGTTCGTCCGGATAAAGATTCCCCATTAGGTACACTGCAACTGGTACCATAACGGTGTTGTATGTATGCGTGTATGTTAAACCATCTTCCTTAGACATCTTTAGATTTGCTTCGTAATTTATTAGTTGCTTGCTCTAAAACATTTTTCTGAATTTTTTCAGATTTTTAAAAAATACCCTTTGTGAGTTATGATTTTTTTTCGACCAAAAAGAAGGACCATTTTTAAAAATCTGAAAAAATTCACAAAAATCCTCTGACTGACGTAGAACAGTCTCCCATTTGCGAGAATGTGGAACGAATTTTTTTAATATTTTTTGTTACGAATTGATTGATTTTTTTTGAATTTTTTTTTAAGTAAACGCTATCCCCACGACTTTTATCCTTTCTGGATCTGCCAGCACTATTTTCGAATTATACGAATGGGAAGACAATGGTATTCAACTGGTCAGTTACTAGAACAATTAGTTCGATCCAGTATTCACTTTGCTCCAATGATAAAATGTGGAAAAAATTGGTCGTTTTATCTCGTGTTCATCGTTTCTGGGATATACACTTTGAAACAAACAATTTTTTCCACATTTTATCCTTGGAGCAAAATGAATACTGGATCGAACTAATTGTTCTGGTAACTGACCAGTTGAATACCATTGTCTTCCCATCCGTATAATTCGAAAATAGTGCTGGCACATCTAGAAAGGATAAAAGTCGTGGGTGTAGTGTTTACTTGAAAAAAAATTTTTTTTTTAAATCAATCAATTCGTTAAAAAAAATATAAAAAAAATTCGTTCCACATTCTCGCAGATCGGAGACTGTTCTACGTCAATCAGAGGATTTTTGTGAATTTTTTCAGATTTTTAAAAATGGTCCTTCTTTTTGGTCGAAAAAAAATCATAACTCACAAAGGGTATTTTTTAAAAATCTGAAAAAATTCAGAAAAATGTTTTAGAGTAAGGGCAACAATAGAAAACATTACGAAGCAAATCAAAAAAGTTGTGGTCTGGAGGCTAGGTGAATTGACGTGGACAGCCCCATGTACATGTGCACCTGATACTCCGCAGGAACAGTGCGTCTTCGTGAATCGCGTTAGTGTATAAGAATTTTTCCAGACTAAGATTGGAGGGGGTGTAGAAGGATACTCCGCTTCCACTTCATGTATACAGTAAAACCTTATTTTTGCGTATTTCAAGGGGTATGGAAAAAAATTAGGTATAAGCGTATCGAATTGACACACAATTCAACCACGTGAGAAATGAAATTCTTACGAATTAGAAGCAAAAAGTGCCATATTTTTTTTAATTAGTCTCAATTCGTGTTAATTCCGTTCTTCACTTCGTTTCTATTGACTGAAAAATCAAACTCAGCCGAATCAAATTGAGTTATTTTTTCATATGGCGAAGATTGTAAATAATGAATTATTTTGAATCGCCCTGTAGTCTCCAGCATGTGTGGAGCCGCGTTTATTCTGGCATAAAAAATAAGTATGACTTTTTATTGGTACGGTTAAAACTGCATATTGCGGACTGGCTGTCTAGCATTTCCTTTGATCGACGTTGTTTATGGCAGATTAAGACCCGAAATATCCAAGTTGAGTCTTCGCGTATGGTAAATAATATTTTGATGTTACACAGAGGTCAGATTTTAAGTCCGCAACAGTACCACACAGTGTCTAATTATTCCTCAAGACATTTTACCGAGGTTCTTTGACTCGGTCGCGAATTTGTACCAAACCCTTTTACACCGCTTCTATAATGTATACTTGTACCATAACCTCGAATTAAAATATTTGATTACGCTTTTAAAAACCTGAAGTGGGTAGGTTTTATCTCATAACAGATCTTTTGAAAGATATGAAAATTTATAACCGAACTCATTGTAAGAAGCTCGAGCATTATTATTATCTCCTTGACCGACGATTCGTGACTTGCATGAAGTTGTTCAGCTGGACTATTCACTTTTAAACTCTTGCAGGTATCACTTGCACACTCAGAGCCCGAGGGAATCGTTTTCGTCGGAAAACAATGCTATACGGAGCCGAAGTAATGGCAAGGCTGTGGGCGTGTTACTTCATAAATTGCAATATTATTCTCATATCGAACACGTGCGGCATAGGCATAAAGTGGGAGGCGGTACGATACAAAGTGGTAATATAATGGGTAAAAGTATGCCACTATTGAAGTAAGTGGGAGTTACACACACGTCAAATCATAGTATCATCGATAAATCGATACTTGATTTATACCCGGCCAGTATGACGCGGTCGGAATAACAGGTACAAGACATGCAACAATCCCAAATACACGCGAGTGAATTTGAACTTGTCTAATCTCAGCTTTGTTGCAGGGTTCTTTGTAAGTGTTGAGTATAACTTCATGGAACACGTCTGTATTTAATAATAATTGTTGACGGAAGGAATCCCGCGTAACAGCTGCGGCATATGGGATTAGACGGACCATTAGCAGAAGGTAGTTACCATACATAATCGATATAACATCGGTGGCAATCGCCAAAGACCGGTGTAAACATGCTAAGAAAGATGTAAGCTGCGGCTTATCTTGTTTTCCTGCGGATTATTACATTCTATGTACTTCGACTTCAACACAAACCAGCGAATAGATGAAGTCCATTCGAATGTGGTCGATGAGATTATCATTATAGTGAATCGAAATAATCACTTGTAGATTCATTTTGCATTCCTTTTTTCGTTTTTCCAAGTGCATCGTAACTCATGAACTCATAATTTTCTTTATTCAAAACGATTATGAAGATCCTGTTCTATGATCAACGTCACACTTATTGTTAGCAAATGCTAGAACATGGGAACTGTGATAAGATGATGACTATAAACCTGATTTGTGTTCAGCAAAGGTTAGTGTCCATCAAATGTGGCAGCTTTACTTCTACTTTGTACTTTGTACTTTGTTAATGAAGCAGTTTAGTGTAATTCAAGGAGCCACCAATGGCATAAATTGGACATGATAGTTGAAGTTGACTCTTGACTTAACTATAATACGGAAACACTAAACAAACGAGAAGAAAAAAATTGAATGAAAAGTTGCTTTCCATCATACCTTTCGTTTCATATAGAAAACTGACTCATAATAACATTCTTACCGATGAGTATAGTGTTGTTGATATCTTATCCTGAGATACTTTGACAAGCCTTTATTTCACCCCGAAGCCTCGAGCCCGTTTCTCGTTCGATGTAGTTTAAAGCGTGTATAGATATCCCTGTGAGGCATCGTGTAAAGTAAACCGTCCTATCAGGGATAATTTTCTGGATAAAGAATATCGAAATTATAGACTCTAGCAGCTGGCCTGAAACGGTACTTGATAATCTAGTGGAACGTGTCGATTTTGCATTACCACTAACAATAAGAAGAGAGAATTTCAAGATTGCTTACATTCCACATGCTATCCATTCATTCTATCACAGTACATCAAAGAAAGCTGACCATGAAACCCGACACTGATCATCACCTGGTCTTACGATATTGCGTAAATGGATTGAGGTGAAAATCTGCTGCGATAAAAAATGTATTGATCTCACATTTGTTATCGTGTAACAAATAAATTTATTCAGGTGTGTAGGGTTGTGGAAGATTTCTCCGAAATCATCGCCAATTTTTAGCATTTTCTATCTACTTTGCAAGTGCTTCGTTATCCTGATGATCTGTCTTTTCATCGCTGCACTGACTTCGGATTTATATCAGCATAGTAACGATCTTCTAATATTCACCGACGATGGTTGCATTCTCGCCGGATTATCAGTGATTTTATTCAAACTACTACACTTCCAATTTCATACTGATGAAGTTCAGAAGTTGATCGACTTCGCGGACCGAAATGTGAAGGCTCTTCATGCCGAGGGAGGTGAGTGGGCGAGGATCTTGAAGCAGTGTCATAAATTTGAGGATTAAAAAGAGATCAAATCTCCGAACCCTGTGTCCATTTTTTGTTCACTATTTTAAGACCCGGAGTACCTGAAGATATGGAGGTGGTACGCCTTGGTTGAAAAAATAACGCTCTACAGTTTCGCAACAATCGGAATGTTCCTCGTTTTTGCATTGATGTTTTTCTCCCCAACTGAATCCGGCGCTTTGCCGATAAGGTCTTGGTACCCTTTCGACGTGACGGAGGCCCCTCTTCATCAAGTGATGTTTGTGTACCAAGGAAGCGTCCTGACAGTGGCCATGATATCAATTTTAGCCATGGACAACATGGTTCTGATATTATGCACTCAGATCTTCTGCCATTTTGAGATACTCAAGAAACAATTTCATCGAACGAATCGAGTCGAACCTTCGACGAATATATACGAAATTAACGACCAAATTGCACCGAAGAATTCAGAAAAAAACTCTAAACACAATAATTTTTTACAAAATTTTTCCCGCTGCATAAAACGACATCAAGAGATAATCGATTTTATCAAGGATTTAGACCAGTTTTACAGCCCTTTGATGTTCGTTCAACTTATGACTAGCAACGCTCTCATTTGCCTCACAGGGTTTCAGGCGATTTTGGTAAGACTGTTATTCTTTTATCATCGTCATATCATGTTTCCTTTGACTTAGGGGTTAACCACTCGTCGATCGACCGTACACCTGACGCCAAGACTTCATGAAGTCAACTGTTTTCAACTGACTTCAACTGACTTCAATTGACTTTAATTGATTTCAAGTGACTTGAACCTACTTTAAGTAACTTTGGTTGACTCCATGTGACTTCAGCCGACTTCAGCTGACTTCGAGAGTGGTTGGCCTCCGGCATTGGCTGTGTGCGATAATGTGTCTAATAAGGATTTCAGGTCGCGGGTCAAAGTTCTGGTTTCACAAAGTTCGCGATCTACTTGAGCGCTGCTTTTTCCCAACTGTTCTACTGGTGCTGGTACGGAAACGAGTTAATATATCAGGCAAGTGATCGGGTTGTATTTTTTTTTTTATTTTTTTTTTATGATTATTGGGGCGTTCGAGGGCTCGCTATCACCGGTAATAATCGGTTATATCGAGCACGCATGTGGGTTACAAGTGTAATTATATCATCAACATTCGTATCCTGTATGCGTTCATTCTCAGAGTACTTCTTTAGCGGAAGTCCTATGGTCGTGTTCCTGGGAGTTTCAGGAAATCACTTCGATCAAATCGATGATAACAATTCCTCTGATGAGAGCGAAAAAACCATTGAAATTAACAGCTGGAAAATTTTACGTCATGTCGATGGAAGCCTTCTTTTCTGTAAGTGCGTAAATATTTGTACTTAATAACAATATTAACGACTAACAATAAGAGGTCATCAACGTTCATTTTATTAATCATTATTCGTTTCATGCAATCTCAAATTTATGTGTGGTGTTCTGAAAAAAACAACTTTATATTTTGATATCCGCTATTATTAACGCCTCCGGGTCTTCAGCAGGCATTAATGGTCGTACAAATGATAATATTTTGTCTGAATTATTGCTTTCGATCGACACGTTCATTATCGAGCTGAAAAATAACTGGGGGAAGAAAGTTTCGTGGTATGCGAACATAATTTGCATCTATTTCAGGTTCTGAGTGGATCCTACTCGTTCTTTACCCTGCTGAACAAGATGAACGAGTAACATATGGAATTAGACATTTCAATTTTGCGGTAATGAAATCAATAAATCAACATGAAAGGTAGCGAAACGAATTGTGTGTCTTTTTTACGTTCTTAAAGACGCGGATGTGTATCTCGATTGGTCACGACCAAAAATACGTGAAAAAAAATTAATGTGTCAAACAAGTTTTAATTCGTCGATGACGCAAGTACGAGCTTAAAGACTAACGCGTTTGACTCACCGCGCTTGTTCAGATCCTTGATAATTACGATTATTGCAGTTTGAAAACAGGATTTTCAAACCAAACACGAGTGAAAAGTATCTGATGTAAGAAGGTGCAGTCGACCGTTATAAAAATACCTTTAACTTGATATCGTAATGAATTTCAAGTAGACTCATTCACTTCTTTTCCTTATGTTTTTTTTATCACAACTTATACACTCCGTAAAATTTTACACATCCTCCTCTCACTTGATTTTCATCTCACCTTAACTGCTCCTTGATTGATGTGCATTGTGTTCTTCAGAAGTGTTGAAACATTCACGAGAATACTGCAGGAGCATCTTTTGCTGTTTGACTGTAGTCACACATTTTAGTTTCCAAACGTTGACGAAAACCTTTTATCTTCATCACGCTTTGACAATTTGAAGTTGGCCAGAAGAGGCTCGAT
Source organism: Euura lappo (assembly GCA_018257835.1). Lineage (NCBI taxonomy): Eukaryota > Metazoa > Arthropoda > Insecta > Hymenoptera > Tenthredinidae > Euura > Euura lappo. The sequence continues at coordinate 453,892 of JAEUYN010000771.1, read as the reverse complement.
TCTTTTTGGAACATAAACACGAAGGTGAAATCTTTGCTCTTTCGTGTTATGGAGACTAATTTCCATCCGAAAGCTGGAATCAGATTGTCTGTGTGTTTTAACGAAGGTACACCTTGGCTCGTGAGATTCTAGTATCATTCTAATTGGATACGATCTGGAAATTACAACCGTTTTATTATACCTGCGATGATGTGCCGGTGATTTGTATCCAGGCAAAAAATATTTGCGATCAATAATTAATAACGAATCAATCAATACCTCATGTTATTACGATCGACTGCTGCATGAGTGATTATATGGCTCTGACCTCAGTGGATAATCACCTTGGCTTGTGTACACAGAGAAACGTGCCCATTATAATCTCATCGGGGGCTTCAAACCTGATTTGAAGAAGAAAAAAGAGTCTAATAATCGCAGAAAGAGGAAGAAGTTCGCAATTGGAATTGACCTCGTACGAAATATATGGCACAGAGATGGAAGTGCAAAATTCCTCCTCTTTTTTACTCTCGTCATACGGTAAAACGTATTATTGAATCGCTATCCGCCATTTGCTCAGAAAAATGTGAGGCTATCAAAGATTGTGTTTATTGAAAGTGCTCGGATACCGTAAAAAGGGTACAGATTGGGCTGAAAACATCGTATTTTGATACTAAGTTGGGCGACGTAACGACGTTACGGCCCAATCAGCGTTTCCTTTTCCTTTTTTCCATCCCACAATTTAAAAGGATTCAGAAATTGACATGATATAGAAAATTCGGAATATCAATATTTCGATCAATTCGATTCAAAGCTTGTCTCATCACTCTTCGGCTCAACGACTCCTTTCTGCATAAATCGAAGAATTCAAACGGTAATTTTTGAGGTCCTTCAACCATATGTACTAAACTCGGGTGCTGGATGTCGACCCTTATTTAGGACCCTTCACACCAATCAGTATTCACTGGAGAACATAGAATTGTATTATTTTCTTTCAGCTCAGTTCTACTACCTAAAGAGTCTCCTGGAGAATTATATCTACCTTTGAAGAGAACGGCAATGGTGAGATTTAAACGACGTCCATATTTAGCCCCTTATAGCTTCGACCTCGTCGAAGCCCTGCGAGTTTACGAACAGGTATAAATACCCAGAGACACGTGACATAAGTAATTGTCATTTCTTAGGCCTCAGTAAAGTAAGAGATGAAACGATCTCAGAAAAATCTACTCTGTGAAATTTGAGATTTGGGAAAATATCAGGAATTTCATTTAAAACATTTTAGTTCATTTTAATCCAAGTTTTATTCCAATTCTTACGAATACCTCAAGAGTTACGATGGTTTAATTTTTTGTTTCGATTTCGAGCATTGTGTAAAAATTGAACAAAATTGTGATTAACTTAGAATCTTTTGACGCAAGCTTCGTAAAGGGACGTGATTTCCTTCTGTAGAATTGAACTGTGTATCAAATCCTGATAAGTCGATGAACACACTTTTTGGTCAATAAAAAAAATTCGCAAGCATACACGAATGTGTGATAAAAAGCTTCGAAGGTCTGAAAAAATCGGCTGACGATTTTTGTCAACAATAATGCGAAAAAACTGGCTTCCAGTTCAAATTTCAGGACCCAATTCATAAAGTTACCTCTTTGAATTCACCTGACCTGATTTCGGAAAATACGATGCTTTTGACTGAATACATTGTCAAATGGTTCTAGTTCGATTTGAGATTCAAAGATGATCCAGATGCACCCTATCATAATCTTTAAAAAAAAATATCGTATCTCTAATAAGTAGTAAAGTAAAATAAAGGATCAAACATAAGTAGTCGAAAGTTCGGGTGATGCAGGAAATGTTACCAGTTAGATGTAAAACAATTTCTTCACTTAAAAGAGCTTCTTCACTTCTTATTATGTGCTCCTACTCATATACTGGTGATATCAAACACGCGCAGTTATTTGCTCCGTCGATTCCCCCTTTCATTGATTGCATTTCTACACAATAGTCGACTACATCATCGGCCTCGTCTTCATTCGCATTCGATATTCAGAGCTTGTAGCTTCGAGTAGGATAGAAATTAAAATGTCATCCCGAACTGTTTTCTTCATCGCGATACTCGTAGTGGCAGCTTTTCCAGCATGCTCGAGTCTTAAAGGAGGTAAAAATGCAGTCTGCCACGAAATTCAGCGGTAAGTTATCCATTTGTCTATTAGAATGTGTGAATATGGGGGCGTGGAAGACTGGAACTACTGACAGTAGGTCGTTTATGTGTCATTATGAGTTGGCGAGAATGAAAACAACCTACTCTCAGTAGTTCATCCAGATGGCGCCTCAAAAGATGGAACATCCATCAAACCAGTAGAATAATTCTTCCAATTATTAACTAAAACACAAATTCGGAATCAAATATATAGTGAGCAGGATCAACGAGCTTCCCAAACTGAATCATCAGATTACCCCGATTATGCCAATTACGAATACACTTCCGATACTGGCCCCGCCACAACACACCACGGGGACGGGGTAAGTTCATGTTTGCACTAATTAACCCCTCGGAAAAGAGCGTTCAAATGTTACCCAACATCATTTAGGCAGGGTTCAAAATTTGCAAGGGGTGAACCACTGTTCAAGTTCGGTGTACAACAGTGTGAGAAGTCCCATGAAGTTTACCTAACGAAAATGGGGTGGTGTGCAGGGAATGTAAATTGGAACGAAGAAGTGTGACCGAAGCGTTCAGAAAATGTCATTTGTTTCAATTTACATTTCTTTAACACTCAATTTTCGCCAGGGCCTCGAAGTCTCGTGAAGTCCCAGAAGTCCCCGAAATTCCAGAAGTCTGGTGTACCTAATTTTTTCGAATGGTTCACCCCCTCCTCGAAATGTTGTATGAAACAAAAACGAGAAAACCGTTACATTACATTACAACGCTTCCCTGACCATTGACATCGCAATTTTATTGGACTGTCCTTAGCACAAATCGAGGAACAAGGTAGTCGAGAATTGCTGTGCAGGATACACGAACAACAATGATACATGTGAACCACTGTGTGAGTCGGGTTGTGAAAACGGTTTCTGTACAGAGCCGAACGAGTGCACGTGCAACGATGGCTATGAGAAGACACCGATGAATGATTGCGTTCCATCATGTGGCAAGGTTTGCATAAACGGTGTGTGCAACGTACGTACGTGCGAGCCAGTATGCTCGAATATGACATGCGAGAATGGCTACTGCATAGCGGATAACGTCTGCGGGTGCAACCGTGGCTACAGAAAAAACAATGCCACCAATGGTTGTGATCCTATTTGCAAATTGCGATGTGAACTCGGTGCTAGTTGCACCGCGCCCGAAACCTGCACCTGCAACGATGGAACCATCAGGGATCAGGATGGAAACGGAAGCTGTGTATCTGGTTGCGAGCCTTCGTGCCACAAAGGCGTTTGCACTTCCAAGGGATGTGTCTGCTCATACGGTTGGGGTGGAATTTCGTGCGACAAGCAACTCTACTGCGTTCTCAATCTGTCCGCCAATCTCAGCTTCACGGAAGCACAGAAGTAAGTGATTAGATTTCAAGTCTTCCTGGCAACTGTTTGATTGGAACCCATGAAAATACTGCACGTGGTCCTCCTGAATCGTAGTCCCACCGAAAATGACCAATGCATGTGATTGATTATATATTTTAGTTCCTGAATATAATAATAGTAATATAGTGTAGCAAAATCATATGATGAACCATGAAACATAATACATTTCTTGCTCCATGATTTTTTATGTAATGTGTAATACAGGATGGCCGAATTCATGGGTCGATAATGGGAGGGGCTTAAAGTGGAATAACTTTGAAACGGTCAGATCTATATTTGATGTTAAAAACGCATTTCAAAGCTGACAATCCAAGCTTCAAAATGCGTTTTTGACATCAAATCTACATTCGAGAGTTTCAAAGTTACGCTACTTTAAGCCCCTCCCATTCTCGACAGATGAATTCGGCCATCCTGTATATGGCATTCTATTCATGAAGTTGAATTGTACGTCGATAATGTTATGGTTCTTTTGCAGTAGGGATCAGTAAGCATGGACGATAATAGCAGTGCAATTATTCGTCACATCCGCGTGATTTGACTGATCTCATTGTGTTATTTCCATTTCACTTAGCAAACTTCGGGAATCATACCAGATGAAACTGGATGAAAATGACCAGGTCAGAAGCGAATTTCCAGCATGTCAACTGAAATGTCTGGATCAGCTCAATGACACGTCCAGAAATGTCACACGACTCAGTGGACAAACGACTCAATATTTCATTCCTATCGGTAAATAAATAGTCTAGTGTTGAATAATTTGATTAGCTCATTTGATTTTCTTTTTCAGCAGCTTCATGTAACGTAGTTGGAGGCGAACTTGAACCTTCAGAGATGAGCAATGATGCGATGGAGGCGGTAATAACAATTGCAGCGTTCATTGTTTCAGCGATCTTCTGAGTCGATCATTTTTGCGCGAAAAAGACGAAGACTGAGAGACTAGGTATTTGCGTTATGGATTCATGAATATTTCCATGCGACCAGTTGACATTGCTAATGTCATAAGAGTCGAGTAAACTAATTAAAGAACATTTCTCACCTTCTTATCGACGTTCCACATAAATATCGGAGTCAATTGCTCAGTTTTTATCGCATACTTCTTAATTCTTAAACACAAAACATATTTTTCTGTACTGGACTAATCTCGACATTGACTAACATTGAATGTGTCTGCTTTCAGATGACTTCACGCAACGCCTTTTCACCGACGCCATACTCTTGTCAACTGTTTCATCATGGTCGTTTTATTCACCCTGTCTGTTTCAATATCGCATCAACTATTATCTCAGTATCAAATAAATAAATTTTTATTATCACTGTCACACAGTGGCTCCATTGAAAACGTGAATCCCATAGGACGTCAGAATTCGCAATCATCTGTGAAATTTACGATAATAACTTTACAGATTACAACGTCAATTAGGTATACAAAGTGAATTCGTAACGAGAGGACACTACCTGAAGTTGGTCGCAAATTGTTACCATTCAGGGATGTCGTAGCCCCTGAAACCAATGCCGATTACGAATCATAATTACCGATTGCAAATCTCGCGCCCGCAATGGATTTCGGGTGTTCACTCGGTAGGAATTCACTCTGTGTAAATGAGTCATCGCGGTCAATGATCGTCATGCTAACTTGTTATCACACGATTCCTTTGTTAATGGTAATACCGTATGTACTGTGTGTAATATGTGACTCCATACCTGATTCTACTTTCCGCGAACATTCATATGTCACCTTGGTTGCATATTTTCAGGAGTCTCTACCGGGCTGATCCCAATTATGCCAAATGGCGCTAGCATTGACGTAACAACGAAAAAAAACTTTGGTTATCCAACATTCATTGGATAATAATAAACTTCAGAAAATTAACTCAGCACAGAATAAAGGAATTGTCAATTGTGAAAAAAAAATGCATCTGATTCTGACTACTGATCATGATCACATATAATGGATAAAATCGTGAGGTAAGTAAAGAGTTACTCTATTTTTGGAATGTTGCCATATACCTACCTGATAACTAGACGTTATCATATCCATCATTATCGGAACGAACGTTCAGAGTTCGTAAGAGAAAATAAACACTTGATAACTTTCAAAGTACTCGAAAATCTTTAAATTACCATATCGACCGTCTGAGTCAACGGATGCAATCGAAATGTGACCCAAGCGAGCGAACCACTCTTAAAGTCCGGTGTACGACAGTGTGTGAAGTCTCTTGAAGTCCCTGAACTCCCTTAACTCCCTGAAGTCTCGTAAAGTCCCTGGAGTCCCTTGAATTCTTCCACGTCCCTCAAGTCCCTTAAAATTCCCGAAGTCCTTGAGCCCCTCGAGGTCCCTTAAATTCATCGAAGTCCCTGGAGTCCCTTAAAGTTCCTCAAGTCCTTGAACCCTCTGAAGTCCCTCAAATTCCTTCAAAGTCCGATCAAGTCTAGTAAAATCCCTTGAAGTTTGGAGCCACTTGAGGTTCCTGAATTTCCATGAAATCCTTTCTAGGACAGATATTTGATTTCCATGTCTGCTCGAGGTGAGGCGTAAGAAAATGAAGATGCAATAATTGACCGTACAGGTCGCGGTGCTTCCGTTCTGGTAAAGAGACTCTATCGAGTCTCGCGCAGCACTCAACAAATTTTAACAACTCTACCGAGTCTCTTGATGATCCTCTTGTAGGGGAGAAAGCGAATATTTAAATTTCAAAGAGCGTCTCTCATTGCTGTACATTTAGATACAGTATACTGTATGACCGTGTAATAAAATGGTTCAAAAGGTGGATTTTAATCGAGTCAGTTTACCGCGTGTGTAAAGCCAAGTGTACTTAATCCGTAATTAAAGTGCACACGTGTAGTTTTACGAAGTGTTAACCCTGCGCATCTGCCCAGTGACTCTAGCGAGTCTGTAAAGCGGCTTTATCCTTTGATCCTGACAATCTGTGATTCGAGTGGCATTGACTCGGGGTCCGGTACATCGCCGATCTAATCGTCCGGCGTAAAACTCGTCTGATTGCAAAGTGTATGCAGGTTGTACCACGCATAAAGAGCCCGCAGCCAGCGTGAACTCTACGGTTCACCGAGTTTTACGTCGTAAACAGTAGTTTTCAAGGAATTACTACTGTAATAATTATCAACACTACAGTACGCACGAAAAAAATGTTCAAAAGATATAGGAAGACCCAAACGACCAGCGAATGTGTAGTATGAGCTTTAAAATATGCCTCCCATATAAAGCGATAAGAACATCGTAGAATGAGTCTATAAAATTCACCAGGTGTCAACCAAAGAGCCGCAAAATAAGAAGGTAATAGTCTGCAGACAAACGAAAAAAATAATCGTCGCGAGTAACGGTATAAAAACGGTATGGTGGGAATACTATATCTATATTATATTGAACGTACAAAGAAGGAAACGGAAATATTTGTCAACTAATCGGCACCTCTTTTATATTTATTGCCCACGGGTTTTATAATGTACATTAGGTTACGCGGAGGAGTATTTATTATCCATTTCTCGTAGACCCTACAGCCATTATTTAGAATTATAGTCGGAGTTGGATTCGTGTACGTAATATCTCTGTCTGCGCTAGAATCGTGGCTATTAAAATGATTGCAACACCTCAGGAACATAATAATAATAAAAAAAAAAAAACAACAGTAGCAAACAAGAAAACGATTTTAGAAAAAAACATGAGGTAGTGTGACAACTTAGAGAGGAAGTGATTTTTTACTGTGCATTACAAATCCACTCAACAAATTTACGAAACAACTTTATCCGAAGTTAGGATATAATTACTTGACACGGTATCAATTCCCTAATAAATGATAAACCGTCACAAAAAAGTTGCATTTTAACAGCTCAAGAAGCAAGTATTTTTCCAGAGGACTTTTTGCCATGTCTGAAAAGTTCGAATTACTCTGTCCCAACGGGAATTATTGTCTATAGATTTTCATAGTTTAAATTACTTTTTGACGTTCTTTGAACAGATGAGTACTTTTTTGGGTTTTTAATCGAGGGTAAATTGAATCAATGAATTACTTTTTGGTTCGAGTTTAAACAGATTGAAGTACTTTCTGTCAGTCAGATTGAAGAAGTACTTTTTTAGAAATTGAATGTATACAGACAAGTTTGAGGGGGAAATAACTCGTTGGATTGACGTGTCGATGGCTTATGAATTAATTCTAATTCACATTAATTGATAAGAGATAACTGAATTACTAAGAAATGTAATTCTTGAATTGATAAGAATTAATACTGAAGTAACTGAATTGTCGAGAATCCACAGAGAATCAAGTGAACTATAATGAATATAAATAAAATTGGATAAAAAATAAAAATAATGAATTAGAAACGATTTTAATTAATTTGAATCAACAAATAATAGAATAAAATGAATTGGAACATTCGGATAATCAAATGAAGTGATTAACTTGAATCGAAGACGAATAGAAAATTGAATTCAAAATAAATTTATTTGGAATGAAAAAAGTTGAGTATAATTGATTGAAATTATGAATTTGAATTATTTAAAGCTTGAAAATCATCGTGTCACTCAAATTTTTAGTCATTTTCCCACACGGAAAAGTTCCTTTTTTAAACATCGAGTACATATATTATGTATAATCAACGACAAAATAAAAGATTTCTGGTAAGTGTCTATTATAAGTGAATTACTAAGCGAAAAATCGCATAAGTTGCAATAGCAAAATGTAAAGTACTTTTCTAATGTACCGTTGCGTATATTTGACCAGTTCAAAGTACCTCATTCTAGTAGGAAACTGTGTTTTCTACATTTGAACAAATGAAAGTACTTTTAAAGACTTAGAATCTCACAGAAAAGTACTTTTTTTTAGTCTTTGTATGTGAATGTCAAAAGTCTGTAGTATATTTTACCAGTTCAAAGTACCTCATTTTGATAGGAAACTGCCTTTTCTACATTTGAACAATTGAAAGTACTTTCAAAGACTTGGAATCTCACAGAAAAGTACTTTTTTTTTGTCTTCGTATGTGAATGTCAAAAGTCTGTAGTATATTTTACCAGTTCAAAGTACCTCATTTTGATAGGAAACTGCCTTTTCTACATTTGAACAATTGAAAGTACTTTTAAAGACTTATAGAATCTCACAGAAAAGTACTTTTTTTTGGTCCTTGTGTGTGAAGGTCAAAAGTTTGCATTATATTTGACCAGTTCAAAGTACCTCATTTTGATAGGAAACTGTGTTTTCTACATTTGAACAATTGAAAGTACTTTTCTCAAAGAATTTATCAGACTAGGCGAATCAATTAATCAAATCTCCAACTGAGGAGAGTTCTTTCGGGTTTGAGAGCCTTAAAAACCTCGGGAAAATGGAAAAAATTTGATGGAAAGTATAATTTTTTCTTCGAGTAAAAGATGAAAGTACTTTTGAGTCCTAGATTCTCACAAAAAAAACAACTTTTTTTTGTCTTTGTGTGTGAAGGTAAAAAATTTGCGGTACTTATTCTTACAGTTCATATTGTGGAGTACTATTCTGTACTCATTTGAACTGTTTGAATGTACCAAGCATATATAGGTACTTTTCTTCATCAAGGCCTCGTCATCATTATCTCCAAGCCCTTGAATCGCCGCAGGAATTTTAATGCCTCCGGTTCTCTTTATTTACACAAAATTTGATACGTACCTACAACAAGTCACACCTCACAATGCACCTGTCATCTCGAGTCCAGACTGTCGGACAGGTAAGCTGCCCGAAGAAGGAGGAGCGAACGTTGACCCACAACGGTGTTTCGTATTATAATATGCACCAGTAGTAGATACCCAGGATATAAATGGGGGATTCCGCGTCAAATCGAACGGTCGATTTCCCTGACCCCTTTTGATCTCTCCGCCCTTTCACACAGTGGAAGTACACGTTGAAAGAATCAACTGTGAATTTGTTCAGAATTTTCTGACCAAGTATTTTTTTTACTACAGCTGGTCAAATAATCAGCTTTTAGCGTTTTTTCGATTTTTCAAGCCAACATAGCGTGAAATCCAGATGAGCAACGAAAAACGTTCTCATACAAAAGTTTTGCGTCTTTCTTCGAAATTTCTGAAAATAATTTTCTGCAATTTTTTGTGTTTCGCGAAACTGCAGTTTTGGTTGAAAATCTTCGAAAATCTTCAGCAACAAAAAAGTTCCCTAATCAAATTGGCTGAAATTCTTACACAGCATGTCTTTTTCAATGCCAAAGGTTGTCTGGAAATTTCATAGTGGGCCGAGCAGTGGTTCGAAATAAACATCAACAAATATTCGCACAGTGGCAAGAATTCGGCGATTATGAGGTCGCAAAAAAGTTTTTTCGGCCGCAGTTCAAAAGTTCAAGGACGATCGCGAGTTCGCAAACAAGAATAATGAATATTGATCTTGAATTTTCGAATCGTGGCCAAAAAAACTGTTTTGCGACCTCATAATCGCCGAATTCTCGCCACTGTGCGAATATTTGTTGATGTATTTTCTGAACCATTGCTCGGACCACTTTGAAATTTTCAGACAACCTTTGGCATTGAAAAATACAGGCTGTGTATAAATTTCAGCCAATTCGATTAGGGAACTTTCGAGTTATGATCGATTTACACTCATTTTGCATTAAAGCCACACTTGAACGGAATATTAAAAATTTGATGAAAATACTCTCGAAAAGTTCACAAAAACCCCAAAATTAGAATCGTATTGGAACTTTTTTCATACATCGTTCCCGTTTTGAACTATGTAGGCGCGAAGGATAGAAAAAAAATTGAAAATCAATTTATTCGATGATTTTTCGTAATGGAATGATGAGTCGAAAAAATCTGAAAAAAATCCCAGTTCATCCTTTCAACATGCAGTTTGATTGTACAAAAGGACAAGCAGATCGAAAGGGGTCAGGGAAAAAATCTCGTTTTTTCGGTCGATTTGACGTGGAATCCCCCATATACGTATACGTGTGATAAAAAAAAATCTTCAGAGGCAAAAAAATGGTAGAAACTCAGTGGATATATGCCCATATACAGTCTTCTCGTGACACGAACAAAATGTGAAATAAAAAATTTGCGGGAATGTAAAAAATATAATCTATAAGTGACTCTAGTGGTGTTTAAAAACGCAACATTTAACAGCGTCGGTCAACCCAGTCGAATAAATGTCATCCTAAATTTTGTCCAGCTGTAATAAAATTCGCTATTCGAGGTAATGTGCGTTCATTTATCTATAATTCGCCATCCGTGCACATGTGTGTGAAATATACATATAAATCAATAAATTCTTTTTCTTTTTAACCCCGCAGCGCACGTTCATATTTTTTTAATGTTTTATTTTAATTCACAGTACGACCGGGCCGGTGACCTTTTCGCAAAAATTTATCGGATTTCTAGGAGACTGTATAAATCAGTCTGACATCGTTCTTCGTGATCCTCGTTTTCATATCCGAATGATATTATTTTTTAGAGAGAGTGGACGCAATTCTTTCTCAAAGAAGTGCTTCGCGACCTTCCGCGAGTTTCGTTCTATACTTCTAGTCACTTCCTAGACAGATGGTCGCCTCGCCGCCACATGTTCAATTTACTCGTTGACTATTCTCAAGTACTCTCCGCACTTATGGTACCTCAACAATCTGTCATAGATTTTCATCTAAGGGTCCTCTCAGAAGTAGATATAATGGATAAGGACTGTTGACGCTTCGTAATCGCGATTTATCAGGTTCTTCGTCAATCGGTTTTGCCACCTGTCACCATTTTTATTAATCTTCGAAAACAAGATGACAATTAACTGGTAGTAATACATTATCGAACATCATCAAATCACGTAGATACGATATATTGTCTATACTGTTGTCTTTCCCCCTCGATGACGTCACTGTTCAGTACAACAAACCCGCCATTTAGCGTCGTTTGTGGAAACCCTGTCCTCTCTATCGGCGGATACTTTTGGCTATTCAAATATGGCGTTGAAATTGTGAATTCTGACATCACGGACGAACTTTGAACTAGTTTTATTTTAAAATTGTATCAATGCTACACTTTTGATCCAATGAAGAGTTCCAGGTATTCTTGAACGTTTTCCGCTCATCATTTCTGTTTAGTTGACTCGATTGCCATTATGCCGGCTGTCAGTGATGAGGCGAAGGATTATAAGAGGATGTATGTCCGGGATGTTTCGTTAAAAACAACACGACTTCCGGAAAGGTGAGGATTGAATTCGCATCGATCTCCGTTTGACTTTGGTCTTGCGATTTGGATGGCTGAATCCTATTGGTTTATTTTTTTTATTTTTCAATTTAACAAGAAAAGTTGGCTCTTGGAAAATACATGGTTGTGTATAATTTTCGAGGTCTGGGACGTGAATTCGTGACCAGATTTCTAAGGAAATGATTTCTGGTTTGTGGTTTGTGAGAATGACGTATAATATTGCTTTCGTTGATTTTCAGGTCGACGAGACAAGTTGATTCTGGAGGAAAACCGAGTTTTGAAAAAAATAAAAATCGAAATTCAGACAAGATTTGATCCAGGGATATCGGTGGATTCTTGATTAAGATTTAAATTACTTTGAGACCGATGAAACTGATACGACGTTTCAGTTGAAAGTCCCATAAATTGATTTTGCAAATAATTGAACTTGCGAGTATTAAATGAAAATAGTTAAAGAAGTTATTAGAATGGGTTGACTTTGATGCTTGAACTTGTAGGTTTAATCAAATCTTGAGTTTTCGAATTGAATTGATATGACTAACTTTGAGAGTAAAATTGAGTAATTTAAATCAATTCGCATCAATATTTGCAATCTAATTTGATTAACTATAATTCGCATTATTTCATTGTAATTCAAATTAGTTTACTATAATTCGAATTAATTGTTTAATTCGAGTTAGTTCTTCAATTCTCAATACATTCGTAATAACACACGTGAGTTGAAATTAATTTGCGATATTTCAGAGATTAATTCGAACCCGAATCAAAGTTAATTTCCATTAATTCGGAATCATTTTCGTTAATTTCGCCTAATCTAAATCAATTCAATCTAATTTCGTTAGTTTTATCCACTTTTTTTTCAATTCTTACTCAATCCGAAATAATTCATCTAATGCAAATGAATGCAAATTAATTCAAAATAATTCATTCGATTCATGCTGATTAATTTTAATTAATTCACGGAATATCGACGCGTCAATTCAACGAGTTTTTTTCTACCTCGCAGTAATCATTGAATAGAAATCGATTAACTGGAATTATGGTAGGTATATTGGGGTATTTTCAACCAGTCCATAAACAGATAAGCGAAGAAGTTACACGTGCAGCTATTATCATAATTGGACGGTTAGAAAATATATAAAATTGTAGAAAGTCGATAAATCATTGAGAATAAAAAATGGTGAACGGTTTTCCTCGAATCGTTTCTGCATGCAAGCCTGATCTCGTGGTCGTTGACTTCGCGTTAACTTGCTCAAAACCAGTTTTAATTAGCCTTGGGTAATCCTAAAATCTGGATACCGCCACAAGTCGTCGACTTTCGAGACCCACGTGCGTCGGATTCGGACTTGAACTTGGACTTGAACGCGGAGACGAGTTTTTCGAATGTAAATCAGCTCCTAAATTTCGCTTACCAGACGCGTCCTTGCGGCCGCGGCGGATACAGTTACATTTACATAAATACGCAGACACAGGTCCAGTCGACCTGGCGGCCCATCTTGACTTGATAAATCTAATGTCCGGGACGGTGTGATACCGCTTAACGGCGTTTCCACTGCGTGACTGTGACGATCATGATTTATAAGGTTCCATTAAGCTCCTCCAATAGGAAAGAGCTTTCCACATATGGTGTATCAATACGGGGGACAAATTGTTTTCGAAGCAGGAACAAACTGAAACATTGATTAAAAAGAAACAAAAAACTGTGGAAAAGTACTTTTTTCCATAGAATTCTGGATAAAATAGGAAAAGTACTTTTTTGTATTGGGGAAAAATTGTTTTCGAAGCAGAAACAAACTGAAACAGTGATTAAAAAAAAAAACTGGAAAAGTACTTTTTTCCATAGAATTCTGTATAAAATAGGAAGAGTACTTTTTTGTATTGGGGAAAAATTGTTTTCGAAGCAGAAACAAACTGTAACAGTGATTAAAAAAAAAAAACTGTAGAAAAGTACTTTTTTCCATCAAATTCTGTACAAAATAGGAAAAGTACTTTTTTGTATTGGGGAAAAATTGTTTTCAAAGCGGGAACAAACTGAAACAGTGATAAAAAAAAAAACTGTGGAAAAGTACTTTTTTCCATCAAATTCTGTACAAAATAGGAAAAGTACTTTTTTGTATTGGGGAAAAATTGTTTTCAAAGCGGGAATAAACTGAAACAGTGATGAAAAAAAAACTGTAGAAAAGTACTTTTTTCCATCAAATTCTGTACAAAATAGGAAAAGTACTTTTTTGTATTGGGGAAAAATTGTTTTCAAAGCGGGAATAAACTGAAACAGTGATTAAAAAAAAAACTGTGGAAAAGTACTTTTTTCCATCAAATTCTCTACAAAATAGGAAAAGTACTTTTTTGTATTGGGGAAAAATTGTTTTCAAAGCGGGAATAAACTGAAAGAGTGATGAAAAAAAAACTGTCGAAAAGTACTTTTTTCCATAAAATTTTGTATACAATAGGAAAAGTACTTTTTTGTATTGGGGAAAAATTGTTTTCAAAGCGGGAATAAACTGAAACAGTGATGAAAAAAAAACTGTCGAAAAGTACTTTTTTCCATAAAATTTTGTATACAATAGGAAAAGTACTTTTTTGTATTGGAGAAAAATTGTTTTCAAAGCAGGAATAAATTGAAACAGTGAAGAAAAAAAAAACTGTGGAAAAGTACCTTTTTCCACAAAATTTTGGTATACAGTAGGAAAAGTACTTTTTTGACGTTTCTCAATAAAGTAATTTTTTCGAAACTCTCCTATTTTCATACGATCACTGTACCAAAGCACTTTCGCGAAATCAATTTTTGAATTTGTTATAAATAGTTAACTGAATCACTTTGTGAATATGCTCGAAGTACTTTGACGGAGTTTACTTTCGATTTTCTGTTAGTCACTAAAAAAATACTTCATAAATATACTCCGAAGTACTTTTACAAAATTGATTTTTAAATTTGTTCGTGAATTGAAAAACTTGATAAATGAGCTCAACGTACTTTGACGTAGTTTGTATTTTATATTTATCATTGAATGAGTGGAAACACTTCGTAAAATATTAACTTTAAAGTAATTTTACAAAGTTCATGTTATATTTCTCTATAAATGTATTGTACATATGACGAAGTACTTTTTCCTGCAATCTTCAATATGAGACCATTTCAAAGCTTTAACTGTGCTTACGACATGAGACGAGAGAAAAAAGTCAGTTATTGCTAAAAAAAAAACATCTTAAGAGGAGATAAGAATGAGGGAAGGCAGTTACTGTCAATTATTGACGTATAAGTTTCATTTAATAATTACAACCCGCTCTATATAGCCGACGCAGGATCGTGAATCGTAATGCACGATCTAAACGATCCTGATACACATACACCGTAAAAAAGTGACCCATCGTACGTCGGACCTCGATCAGATGGGTGCCCAAGGATGTATCGTAAAGAAAAAATGTACAAGAAGTGGGCGGTTACCGGACCATCATTTCTGATGAATATATTTCTACATTACATCTTTATCGCCAAAAATTAATAAGGTATCGAAATTCCTACAAGGCCAGAAACCTGTTAGCTCGCTGTAGAAAAGTACTCGTCCGTATTTCATGGCCAAATTCTTTTTAATTGCGCGATCTGGAAGATAAAAAAATTGCAAATTGCAATCGAGAGAAAAAAAACGTATAAGCAATTTGTGGAAAATATTGTCAGATTTTTCTTATTTCGAGAATTCATAGCGAAGTAATTTCAGAAAATCGTCACTTTCATTCAGATCTAGACTATTTTGAGTCCAAAGTTTTCTCATTTTATGGTTTTCAATGCCTTAAAAATTATAATTAAACTGGAAAACGAATCATTATATTAAATTTGTCATTTTCATTCAGCTTTAGGCTAATTCAAGTCTCAATTTTCCATTTCATACCCCAAATTCTCCAATTAAAAAAAAAAGGTAATATAAAGAATCAGATAATCCTTCCATTTGAAATAAAAAAATCGAAGCCAAACGAAAAAACGTCACATTTTGTGGGAAATATTCACAAATTCTTGTTACCTTGAAAATCCATATGAAAATATTAGAAAATCCGTCATTTTCATTCGGCTTGAGTCAATTTTAAATAAAATTTTGTCAACCTTTTCGATTTCATGACTAAATTCTCGGATTTCAACGAAGAAAATTGGAAAAAAAAATCTGATTCTTTAGTTTAAAGTGACAGAAACAAAAACTAAACGGATATAAGCATTTTGTGGATAATGATAATAATAGAGAATTCGTCATTGATCGAGTCTCTTCAGAATGAAACTTGACAATCTTCTCAATTTCACGCCTTAAAATCCCGAATTTCAAATTGAAACTGACTTAAAAAAACCAGATGATCATGAAAAGTGTCAAATTTTGTCATAATTATTCACAAACTTTTCTTATCTTGAAACAAGTTGAAAATTCGTCACTTTTTATCCCGGCTATAATTACTTCAACTTAGTTTAACTTGAGTAAAAATTTTGTCAAACCCGTTCGATACTCTCCAATTTTTGATACACCAATTGTACGCAGTGCGTGTTCGATATAAATGTCCAATTATCATAAGACACGAAATGATGACAATAGAAGGAAAAAGAAGTTCGAAATGCTTTCTAAATCGTGGAACTTGTCGATGGCACGATCGGATCGCAAGTGACGTTCATCGGATCGGAGAACAGGCTCTCCGGTCCCCGTTCAGAGTGCGGATACTACTCTGTTACTCCTCGACGTCTCTCGAGTCTCGGAACTCGACGGTATCAAAAGGAAAGAGACGGACGCAAAAGAGAACTTGATAGCGAATAGAGCGAGAGAGCTAGAGGCACCAGAGCGAGATAGAGAGAGCGAGAATCAGTTGCCGTGTTGTGCAGAGCCTTTGGATGCCCGGCACAAACTACCCGACCACCGCACTGTGCGGACCAACAAACCAACTACCCGCGACTACCATATCCACTTATCAGTCGCGAATGTGGCTACGATACGCGGCTGTCGTAAACCCAACATTCGCGAAATAAATAAAAGTGCGAAATCCGAGTCCGGCACTTGGAGACAATTATTTTCATTTTATCGTTTCGTCGAGTCTTTAAAATTCTGACCTTGACATATTTTTTTTTTTTTTTCAAAACCTTGACCTTGACCTTGACCTTGAATTTTAATTCATTATCAGATGAATTTCGAGTCTTTGACAAATTTATACGTTTTCGATTTTTAGTTTTAGAACTATTTTTAGTTTAGAAAATCTTTTATTTTACCTGATTGACTCTAGACGATTTTTATCCTCTTTATTTTTCATCATTGACTTTGTCACGTTTGGGATGAAAATTTATTCGCGATGGTATTCGAAGCCCTGAGAAGAAAAAGGTGGAGATAACGAATGGAGTTCGTTCAATCAACGATTGGTTAATTTTATTCATCAACTGAATATCAAATTTGTGTTTTCATGGCTATTATTGTCTTAAAAAAAATTCAAAAATCTAAACGTGCGAATCGATTGATTAGATAAAAAGTAAAAATTGAAGAAAAAACAAGAGAGAGAGAAAGACACTTGGTTTCGAAGTTAATTCTCCGACGTTCGCGAATGATTTTGAGTGGCTGGAAAAAATTTGCGGCATAATTAGCGAGCTCCGAAACCTGAATAAAATAAAGAAGGATAAAGAAACCTAATTGAATCACCGATCCCGCAGATATTCGTGAAGGATTCTCTGTATAAAACAACACAAAAAAAAAGAAACTTTTTGATCATAAAATTGAGTTTTAAATATAAGAGAAGAAAAAACTGTAAAAAAGAAGAAGAAAAAAAAAATTTTCTGCCACTTAAAAAACGTAAAAATTGTGCCAGTGTCTTGAACCGAAGCCAACATTAGAGAGCGAAGAGTAACACCACAGTCCCTTTTTACCCGGTACCAGAAGGACGCAGAAACTGTGATTCAACGAGGTGAAAATCAACAGGTAAGAATTAAACACAGTTATTATAATAATTGTTGGAAGTATGGATTTTGCGATTATGTTTTTCACCTCTCGATATTATGTCCGTGGTTTCATGGAGACTCCTTATAATTAACCCGTAGAATGTGGAGGCGATGAACGCAGTTTTTTCTCATCCCTTTACGACGATCTGCGAAATTGAGAATTTGAAATAATTAATTTGTTGCTCGATGATCTTCAGCGAACACAAATGAAACGGTTTTTATGAGATATATTCTATAGTCAGATTGGACAAAAAAAAAAAAAAAAATTAATTGTTATTCAGACTATTAAATAAATGGATAATCCTAAATTTCACTCGTGTAAGTTGAAATTCACGATTTTTATAATGATATAACAAAGAAAGTAGTTCCTTATTGTGATACCGAATGATTTGATTTTTTGAACAGAAATTAAGTAAAAATGACGTCATCATCGATACTTTTGATCTTGAAATGACGAAAATTCAATCGCAATAATTCCCAATGATATGTACAATAATTTATTGGGAAAAAGTATCGCCTCATTGAGTTTTAAAAAATGATGAAGGTCGTTGCCACCTTGAAACCGGAAATTGAAGTGTTCTGAAAACCTGGTTAATTCGTCCTCTGTTAAAATTACAGTGAAATCAGTTCACAAGTTCTTCTAAGATCGAATCATTCAAGAAAACCTAATAACGAAAATTCTATCGAAAATGTATTGTAATGGCAAAAAGAAAGTTTTTTTTTTCTAAATTTGCACGTTCACCGTTTCGAAACCGGATGTGAAGACACTCTGAGAAAGTTATCTGGTCCAGCTGGAGGAAATTTTGTGTCAAAAATCCATGAAAATCGGTTCATTCGTTTTGTTCAGTGACGATAGATAAGAACCGTGATAATCGTAGAAAAATCTGATAATTCTGCGCAGTCTGTATAGAACCGCGCGCTTTCCACTATCGATCAAAGTGAGAGCCGGAGAGCTGCATCGTCATTAATTCACTCCGCATGATAAAATACGTGCTGCTTCACGAAGCGCGGAAAATTGTACCCTAGAATTTCAGTATTTTGAATATATTTTCCATTACCAGAGGATATTCTCGATCGTCGTATTTGTTCGATTCTCAAGATCGATCATACTCACAAATTCACTGATCACTTCTGATCCACTGCTTCCACTGATTAATGTTAAAATAAAGAAGCGGATTTGGGCTGACTATGAGGCAGCCTTCGAACTTCCCGTTATTTATTTTGTTCTCCCCTGTTTTGAAATTTGCAAATATGACCTCAGGTTTTTGATCAGCGGTTCAAAATACCTTCGAGTACCAATTTCTGTAAGATTTCGAATGTTTCTAGTGTGATTCACCATTTTGAATTTCGCAAATCTGACTTCAGATTCGTGATCAGTGACCCAAAAAACCTACGAGTACCAAGTTTCATCCAAATCCAAATGTTTTTAGTTTTTTTGCAGCAGATCGAATACGCCAAATGAAAATTTTGCAAAACTGACTTCAGATTCGTGATCAGCGATCAAAAAAACCATATGGTACCAAATTTCATTGAAATCCGTTGATTCGTTCTCAAGATATCGTCATTTTTGTTGTGTTTTTTAGAATTTTGTTATTTGAATAGTTCAAAAAGTACTAATCCGATCGAAGCCAAAATCTAATCAGTTCTAAGTTAAGAAAAGCCCCGTCGATTGAGCCCAAGTTGATCGAAATCCGACCACGCGTTCTCGAGATATCGCGCGGACAAAAATGTGGTCACGCACATACACACACACACACACCCAGACGTCAAACTGAAAATAGTCGGAGGTGATTCTTTGGCCCTCGAAACGTGAAGATTTAGTGAAAACTCAACTTTTCATTTTCGGGGTGATCACAATAACTTCCTTTTTTCTCTGAAAACAGAGAAACGGGAAGTTAAAAATCATACATTTCATTTAGTAGACTATAGTGAAGACCCTGACGATTATTAGGAGCTCTAAGAACTTAAATTCTTGTAATAGGATCAGTAAAATGATTTCGTTTTAACAATAATATGCTTTTTATTTGAGGTCTAATTATTTTATTGATTATTATAGTTCAATGATGACGAGATATAATTCTAGAAAGAACTTTTCAAGGACTTCATACAATTTCAGTAACAACATCATTCATTAATTTATTATTTCAATTTGATATAAAGTTTATTTAGGTTATTTTTAATAATTTGATGACATCATGTTATCTTTTTAGAAAAATTATTTTTCTGTTTGAACAGCTTGAGTATAAAGTTTTTCGTGCGCGATGAGAATCATGATCGTGTTTTACCATTTTTATCCACACCCCTTCACATCGATTAGCGACGTCTAGTCTGCTCCCGTGTTGCACTTCGTGTCGTGACGAACGAGGGCCACTTGTTTATCCTAATTAACCGCATCAGTCTCACCTGTTACCACAGTCCCTTCTTCTTCATACCTTTAACGTCCTCGTCCTGCGGATCGTGTGCGCGAACTGCAAAGTGGGTACTTAACGAGAGGGATTTAATTACTCGGTACAAAACGTGTAACGACTGTAACGAGCCTTGGCCTTATAACCATATGCTGAAAAGCTTGGGACGTAATTAGTCACAGGATTTTCGGGTTGTTGAGGAGAATCTGAAGAATGTATTCAAGATCGTGTGATTCATTTTTTTCGCTGTTTCTTTCCTTCTGCGTATTTCTTATTCCAGTTATACTTTCACTAGGATCGGATCGTAATGATGACGTTACAGGTTTTATAGCCGCTAGAAGTTCAGTGCTGGTAATACTTGTTATCCAAGCCTCAAGGATTTATGATCGGATGAGAAAAGCAGTTGGGATGTTATAATGGCCGTTGATAACGTCCTCGAGAGTGGTTATTTTCTGTTAAATTAGGCGTAAAATCGCTAGTGGTATCGATATAAATCGGTTGATTAGATAAAATTTGAAATCGAGAAGCGGATGTGTCTGCTGTAGTTACGGTACTTCGTACATTCAAGATTGCTCGTGCTACACGTAGGGCGGATGGATCTGAAATACACTTTCGTACATCCTTATCCCCATGGTGGCAAAATTTATCCACCATTATATATGTATACCGTATAGTACGAGTACTCTTAGGCAATTAACGTAATCAACATGTAATCATTCACCTCACCGAGCGTTTTAACGGCGTCTCATTTTCCGCGAACCATCGGAGCCATCATCTATCCACCGGTATAAAAACGCATATGCTAATTTCTCACGTCCAATGTTACCACCTAGGAGCAACTCTGATGCCAATTCAGGTGACAACCTGAGAAATCTCTTAGTATTTTGCAATCTGTTGTAATCTTTGTTAGTCGTTCAAATCTCGAAATCTTGTAAATGTCTTGAGATCTTTTTTGAATCTTTAGTATCCATTGAAATCTCTTGTAGTACTTTGTAATCTTTGCAATCTTACAATGGACTGCATCAATTTTATGAATCACTAGCCTTTCGGAGACAAACAACTGTTCAAAAGAACATAAAATTCTAATGTATATTAGATTATAAACATCGTGGGAAGTCAAAAGGGTCTCTTTTTCGCTCCACGCTATGACGTCACTATTCAGTGTGTCAAGACCGCCATCTAGCGTCATCTGCAGTGAAAACCCTTTCCTCTTCCGTTTTTGCTTTCAATCAGAGGTCAGGTTAGGGGTTATTCAAATATGGCGGTAAAATTGTTGATTCTGACGTCAGAGGCGATCAGAAATAGTTTCTTATTGTTTTAATGCTTCAGACTGGTATATAAAGTGGACGACAATGATCAGCAGTTCATTCTTTTGCGAAGAAGAATCGTTTTTTTTTTTACCGTGGTGAAGTTAGCGCGTTGACAAAAAAGGAATGAAGAAAAAGGTACGCCCAGGGGCCGAATAGCAACGGGAGCTACCCCGTCACGTCACGTCAAGTGAGGTTCTTGAAATTACCTGAAACCTGTCAGTAAACAGTTTTAACCATCGTTTCGACCCTCTATATCGCAGTTTACGTTTTACACACTACTCGTTACACTTATACCAACAGGAACCAGTAAAGGGCAGGAGGCTTGGTTCTTTCTCCGCGGTAATGACATCGCCTCCAGACAAATTTCTTCGTATCATTAACCGCCTATCCAACTTCAGACACCATAAGCGACACAACCTCGATTAAAGTTTTGCCGTCAGTGGATAAAAATAATGATGCGATTAACGTCACACTGTTTTTTTTTTCGTGTCCATCATTGATACCTTCTTTTTTTTCTCGTGTTAGGGTTAATTGATGTAGAGGCGATCTTAGCGTAGGCGGTGATGGACGATCGCTAGAAGCGAGTCTACCGTGTGACCTTGCAAGGCCGTCTCCAAGATAGGATGTAGGATGCGGATGAACGAAGTGGTTCAGTCGTAGAGACGACGCGATCGTGTCGATGTAGTTGTGAACCGGCAGGTGTATAGCCAGGTATAGGCGCCACGCCCAGATGCTCCAGTTTTACTCTTATTATTCCTCTTTCGCTCTTTGCCCGGAGGCTGTATCCGAGACTGCATACATGTTCCATCTACTTTTACTCATCTACGATAATAACTACAAGATCACATGGTACATACCTAGAGGCGAAGGGGCAAAATGGACATCAAGATCAGAAAGCATTTGAAGAATATTTGACAGCTGTGTAAAAACTTCCTGTACTTTTTGGGCCCATTTTTGATTTTGGTCGAAGTTTTTAAGTTTTTGAGCTACTCTCATCTTTTTTTTTTTTAAATTCACTTCTCGAGCCTAGTGTCAAATACTTGACAACGTTAGCGCATAAAACAGTGCTGATGCTGAAACAATTTTTTTGTAACACCTACTTGGGAGGTCTGATTTTCGAGGCCTGTGTAGCCTGCGTAAAGTGCCTCATTTCCAATCAGTGCGAAAAATAAAGCCATAGTGCGGAAAGTGAGATCAACACTAAGTGGAACTTCGCTTGGAAATGAGACACTTTTCGCAATTTACAGAGGCTTCGAATATTTAAACTTTCCATTCCAGAAATGACAAAAAATAGCGTACGTGTCAACCGCGGATGGCCGATATCCAACTCGTGTGATAGACGCACTCGCCTTCGGCTCGCTAACTTCACTTCACTCACTTGACGAATATCGGACACTTTTCGCACTGGTATCACTAATCTATTTTTTTTTTTTTTTTATTGTCAGAAATTCATAATTTTTGTACAAACCTTGCTGATTCTGGGATCTATAGTACTTTTCTATCGACTCATATAATATCGGATAAAGAAGCGATCGTTATAGTCAGTAGTTTTTCTCTCTTAGAGACTGTTGATGATTTCTTCTTACATTCTTGGGAGGTTCACGATTTACCTTTTTTACTCAGCTCACTTGATTTCTGCAGTACTTGGTTACGTATGCATGTATACTACTCGACTTTCCCTCATTGGAAGACGGCGTATGTGTGAATACCCTCACGTCTTCATCGATGATTCCAGATGCTTGTTAGCGATAGGCAAAACCCGACCACGACCAGACTTCTTGGGTGACATATTAACATCTCGACGGCTGAGAATAACAACATCATCATTCACACTTGGGTTCTGCGACGTCCTATCGCAAGATTTTCTTCAACAACGTCGTAATTCAGAATTTGATTCAACAACATCGTAATTCAGAATTTTCAATGAATGAATCAATCGAGATGATGAACCTAATACTGAAGTACGATGTTGTTGAATCAAATTTATTGAAAATTCTGAACTGCGACGTTGTTGAACCAAATTCTGACCTACGACGTTGTTAAACTAATGAAGTTCATCATCTCAATTCATTCATTCATTGAAAATTCTGAACTGCGACGTTGTTGATTCGAATTCTGAGATACGACGTTGTTAAATCAAATTCTTAATTACGACGTTTTTGAACCAATTTCTGAACCATGACGTTGTTGAAATAAATTCTGAACTAAGGTGTTGATCGATCAAATTCTGACCTACGACGCTGTTAAACTAATCAAGTTCATCATCTCGATTCATTCATTCATTGAAAATTCTGAACCGCGACGTTGTTGATTAGAATTCTGAAATACGACGTTGTTAAATCAAATTCTAAATTACGACGTTTTTGAACCAATTTCTGAACCATGACGTTGTTGAAATAAATTCTGAACTAAGGTGTTGATCGATCAAATTCTGACCTACGACGCTGTTAAACTAATCAAGTTCATCATCTCGATTCATTCATTCATTGAAAATTCTGAACCGCGACGTTGTTGATTAGAATTCTGAAATACGACGTTGTTAAATCAAATTCTAAATTACGACGTTGTTGAACCAATTTCTGAACCATGACGTTGTTGAAATAAATTCTGAACTAAGGTGTTGATCGATCAAATTCTGACCTACGACGCTGTTAAACTAATCAAGTTCATCATCTCGATTCATTCATTCATTGAAAATTCTGAACCGCGACGTTGTTGATTCGAATTCTGAGATACGACGTTGTTAAATCAAATTCTAAATTACGACGTTTTTGAACCAATTTCTGAACCATGACGTTGTTGAAATAAATTCTGAACTAAGGTGTTGATCGATCAAATTCTGACCTACGACGCTGTTAAACTAATGAAGTTCATCATCTCAATTCATTCATTCGTTGAAAATTCTGAACTGCGACGTTGTTGATTCGAATTCTGAGATACGACGTTGTTGAATCAAATTCTAAATTACGACGTTGTTGAACCAATTTCTGAACCATGACGTTGTTGAAATAAATTCTGAACTAAGGTGTTGATCGATCAAATTCTGACCTACGACGCTGTTAAACTAATCAAGTTCATCATCTCGATTCATTCATTCATTGAAAATTCTGAACAACGGTTGATTAGAATTCTGAAATACGACGTTGTTAAATCAAATTCTAAATTACGACGTTGTTGAACCAACTTCTGAACTATGACGTTGTTGAAATAAATGCTGAACTAAGATTGATTGGTATTGATCGATCAAATTCTGAATTACGTTGTTGTTGAGCCAAATTCTGAACGCCGATTTTGTTATCTTCAGCCACCGATCTATATGTAAACGTACAAATAAATTACACCAGAATCATAGTACATATGCTATATAATTATATGTGTCTCTCGATACAATCATCATCATCGAGTCTAGCATCGAAGCACAAGCATCAAGGACGGATAAACTGGACTGACATAATCAGTGAACGGTGGCGATAAAAAAAATTACAGTTTCCATTCCTGTTTCCTTTTTGCCACTACAAGTTTCTAGTTTCTCAGACTCAGACCAGTTCACTCGGTCAGTGACATGCAAAAAGCAAATTTCTCATTTACTTTCTTCGACTCATTGCTTAATTAGGTGTCTTTCGCAGATCCTGTCACAGTCTGTTTTTTTTTTTCTTTAGAAGGCGAGTCCGATATTTCAGTAGTGTAACTTATTTTCGTTAATTTTCTTATTTCCAAAGGCCAAACACCCAAGATTCTTCTTCGAACGGTCAATCACCTCCACCTGTACGGAATTAACATTTCTGCGATATGTTCATCACCGCTTCGCGCACTACTACTGCTATACGTGTAGTAAGAAACTAGTCACAACTGCGGGTAGGAGTCGTGTTCATTTCTTATTCTCTTTTTTGTTAATAATTGGAAAATAAATTAGTAGTCGACGGAATAATATGCCGCCGTTGATGTTAATTACCGATATGAGAAAAAAAACGTCTCATGCTTGTATATCCACTAGCTATATGTATATATAACCACCACTCATCTTTAGAAGCGACAAAAATTTTCTTGCTCCCTGCCCTTGCGCGTTGAATATTAATCAAGTTAAACCAGCCAAGTGTATGTAAAGAAAATTATATACCTTTGATTCTACCCCCTGGATGGGGTCTGATCGTATGATCTGCAGATTTCTGAGAGGGAAGGGAAACGGAAAAATGACTAAAATTTTTGGCACACAGTTTATATACATGTATTACCGCGAAATGAAACGAAAGGAAACGAGGGCATTGGCTATACTCGTCGGATGTTACGATGGCCCACATTCTGCGTACCACATAACCAGGCAAAGTTCTATGCCACAGATCGTGACCGGTTTAACAGGATCGTTATTTTATTTAATTGATGGTTATGCATAGATTTTTTTATTGAATGCTTCGCGGGTTTTAATTTTGTGGTATTAATTTTGAAATATTGGCGATATTTGGTGGGTCAAAGGAGTCATCGAAACCGATGACGTCCTCGACTGTCTGGAGTCGAAACAGCATGCCAATGGCTTTATGAGGAATTAGAGAAATCTTTATATACTCACAGTCAACTAGTTATTGTGACCATAAAAAGTATTCAGATCCTATTTTCTCAATTAGATATAGAAATTCTACCGAGCTTTCCAAACGGTCGAAGAAAGTTTTATTTCAAAATAATCAAAAACAAGTATAGAAGCGTATTTGAATGAAAGAAAAAAATCTGAAGATATCGAACGATTCATTGCAACTGATATTACAAAGAAAGGTTTCAAAAATCAAGGTATAATACATAAGAAAAATTTAATGTTGCAGAAAATTCACTCAACTAGGGTAGGTGTCCCAATTACGGAGGGTGTCCCAATTACGGTGCCCTCTCTGTGTTTTCTTTAATTTAAGAAATAGCACTACCAGATATCAGCATGTGTGAATTTTTGTCGTAAAGCTTGATTTATAAACTTGACGAAACAAGTAGTCTCGCATGTTGCAGCTTCAAGTAATCCATTGAACATTTAATTTCGATTTCGGACTCACACATCGATCGAAATTATCTTAGCTGCCTTAACCAAAGTGCTAAGAAATCACCTTTTTTCAAATGGCGATAAATACAATATTATCACTCATAACTCAATAAAACTTATCTCATATGACATCTTGACTATAATATTCAACACCTAAACGGAAAAATGTACAATTTAACCATTTTTTCTGATAATAATAGTGGGGCCCGCAATTGGTACACGAGTTTGAAGGCTTGTCCCTATTACGGAGTGCCGTAATTGGGACAGCATTTTGGCTTCTAGACCCAATTACGGACAGTCGGTATACAAAAATTTCGAACAGAACAGGAGGTTAGGTGTATTCGAATGTTTTAGAATTCCCAAGTACGTCACTCTTTTCGATACAAATCGTTCGTAAATACGGGAAACGTCTTCTATGATATTTCCGGGCAAGAATATAACACGTGAAGTGAAGTTAACCTGCTCATTTACCGCAGGACTTGCGCCCGTAATCGGGGCTCCGTATTTGGGACACTGTCCGTAATTGGGGCACCGTATTCGGTTCACAGATATTTTCGAAGGCACCGTAATTGGGACACGCGCATAGTTTTACATTAATGTTTAGTTTTTATTCATTTTCGTATTCATCGAGTGAAAAAAAATGTGTTATCATTTAAAATACATTCATTCGTCAATCTCAAACTCTGAAATGTCAAAATGAGAGATGAGGGAGTAGTATTTATTAAGAAACGGCGATGGACGTCGCTAAGGGCTCCGTAATTGGGACACCTACCTCAACTATATGTTTTTTTGCTTTTTGTTAATTTCAAAATTTATTTTGTTTGAACTGTTGGATTTTATATTGAATGACAAAAAGTGTTCAATTAATACAATATTTGTGTAGATTTTATGAAACCACATAATTTTTGCTACTTTTGTCCGAAAATTAATTTACCGTAGAAAATCTTGGGTTTCAAAAAATCCACTGATATATCACGTTGATTTTCCATTTGTTTATAATATTTTTTTCGTCTAAAATTCTATGAAATTGTATTTCGGATTTGTTCTGACAAAATTGTATCGAATTCGATGTATTTTATAGACACGTATATTGATAAAATTGTCATGCATATAATGCAATTGCATACTCTCTAAATTTGAATCAGTGAAATTTTACTAATTGAATCAGTGACTTGGTATTTCACTGCAGAAACAGTGACTTGAACCCTTTTTCACTGGAGTATCAGTGAAGTCCATTTCAGCAGTGATTTTACCACTGCTAAACCAGTGCATAACTTCACTGTTTCGTCAGTGACTTTTGTGACGAACGCTAGGGGCGCCGCGTATGCCGAGTCTCTAACCGCCACGGAGCTGCCTACTAACCGCCAAATCGTTCGCGTTCATATGTTGTGTGCTGATTTGGGCGTCGGTTCAACCACGTGAACTGTTCAGTATAAATCATTACATGTTAGCTGCAAATAATCAATGAATTGTGTGAATATTGCTGTTCACTGTCTTACATTGAATTCCTTATACTTTTGGTAGGTTAGGTTTTCTCACTGCGTCCAGTCTTGGCTCGCCCCGACGAGATGGGAAACGGAGAAGTTTCATCTGCGTCAGGAGTCTGTTTTTTCTTTACTTGCAATAAAGACTCGCGAAACAAAAATGTGTCGAATATACCATATTGCCTTTCCTTTTCGAGAATATCTTCAACCGGATCAAATATATATAAGAACCAATAATTTTCGCTGATTCAATCAGTGAAAATTTCACTATTTGAATCAGTGATTCAAATTCACTGGAAAAATCAGTGACTTTTCACTGATTTCCAGTTGCATACTTATAACTGGGGGCTTCAGTGACTATTCACTGATGATCAGTGACTATTCACTGATTCAAATTTCGAGATTTCGATATGAGGTCATTGTACTCCACAAATTTCCAAATTTTGTAGAAATAGTTTGATTATCACGATTACGAAAATATGACTTGAAGAAAGTCTTGAATACAGTTTTCGAGTGCTTTTTAACATTTTGTACCATTTTCAGTCATTTATTTTTTCAAATGTGACAAATACGACTAAAAACGGTACCACCTCAAAAATTCCTGGACTGGCTTCAATCACTCGGTGTATGTGACGACTTTCTCGATAATAAGTAGTAACGTCAATTGAATGGAGAAAGTGAAGCAGTGCTGAAATATATTATGTATACTATAATCCCAGGTACAGGATCTCGAGTACATGGATCCGTTGGTATATCTAACGACAATTTATACTTATGACGTAAACGAATGTCCATCGATATATTTTCCACGAATTTATTCGCCTCCTAGTTTGCAGAATCATAATTTGATTAATGATAAGCCTGTGTTGCACGTCACCTTCAGCGCACCTGGGTCTACCGGTGCCAAATCAATCTCGGCTTATTACAAGCATGTGAACGGTAATTCATTATACGACTACCGGGAGTACAATTATATTCTGTATACCAACACCGACTCGACCATACAAACCGTGAAACCGATATCGAAGGGAAAAAAATTGATAAAAAATCTGATAAAAGAAAAGCTTATATTGAAATTAAAATTCATCAAGTGACTCAGAATGGGTAAATTAAAGAGATAGAGAGGAAAAAACAGCTGTCAAAAGTTTCTGCTTCACGCACATTCACGGATCTTACCTCATAGGTTCAAGACCCAAGCGTATAGTCAGAACTGTACAATCTCTAGAACATAGGAGTTTGCAGGTGATCATTTCCACAGTACCTACCTGCCCATCTACCTTAGGCACCGAAGTTGGCAACCTGGTGCAAGTGTAGTGTTAGGATCGTAAGCCACTCGTAGATTGCCACCGACATATGGACGGAGGCTGAGCATCTTTGCACGAGACGACTTTGACCACATGCGAACTCGGTTTTAAGCCCCTGTTAAAACTTCACTAACCCTTTTTTTTCATTTGAGCTTCTTCATCAACTCAAAATAACAAATTTTTGTGTTTGTTGTATGAGACAGTTTTTTTTTCTTTTTTTTTTAAACTGTTTCAGTAGCATTTGATGTAGAAAATCATGTAGTGGATAAACTAATTCCAGAATCCAGACAATTTCAAGACAAAAATCCTAATCGATTATGTAATTATAGATAAAATAAAATTGCGGTCATGTAGCTTCCATAGCCTCACATGAATCTCTAATATATGTCAATCGATTCACAATTGTAGTAGCTACAATTTTCTTTCATCTTTCTTCAAAATGTGCATCAGGATTATCGTCCCGAGTCGTGACCGAGGCTTAAAGCGCGGTTTGTGTCGTCCCGAGGCATCGCTTATATCTATGCGCTCACGTGCTGCGTCGATGTTCACTTAAATTTATACGTAGCCCGGTGATAAAACTAGCATCTTTGATTAATGGGATGGAATGATAGGCGAGAATCTCGTGAGCGCGAGGTAAACCCCTCGCTAGACTCTCGTAGTTGCAGGTCGTACCTACCTGCCCACTTTTCACAAATCCTGTATATCCTATCTCCGCAATCGGGAATAAGAGACGAAACTGTATGATCCTTGTTACGTTGAACCAGGATCTTGAACAGAAGACACTCGTTTGCCGCCTATTTATCCTCGCTATTTCAGCATTCTCTCTCTGGAGATCGTTACACAGGCCATTTTGCCATACGACGTACAGCGCACAGTGTAAAGGAAGATTTAACGATTTTACCTTCGCACCCTGGCAGCTGATGTATGTTATACTCGCACGGCATGAGAACATCCGATTTTTTATACTCAAGACACATGGACAATCAATCGAGGGCATCGTGTCGACGATCTATCTCTGAAAGTTTGTTTTTTGATGAAGAAAAAAATCCTTGTCATGGCCGGGAATCGAACCCTGGTCTCCCGCTTGATAGTCGGGAACGTAGACCGCGAGACCACCATCCTCGCCCGTAAATTTTGGTCATCATAGGCTTTATCAGTGCCTCAGTTCTGTGACGGTGAACAAACTGTGCAGAAAAGAACAAGAAAATGAACTGCAAGAAGAGGAGATCAGAGTGTGTGGTCTGTTCTTTGGTCATGTGATGGTGGAAAAAAAAATGAAAATAAAAATTTACAGTTATTTATACGTCGACAGTGTATAAAAATACTCTATCCACGTGATGCTACTACCTTGGGAATTTACCTCCTTCGAAGAGAGGGCGTCTTTAATTACACTCGACTGAATTTAATTATCATTAATATAACTGGTTTTAATACTATCGTATACCTGCCACCACCATCCAGTGTGATAATTACTTTTGGCAATGTAGACCCATAAAGAACTATATGGAACCATAAGGCTCCGCACATCGATCGTCAAACGGTCCAAGAACCAACGATGCCAAATATATCCAAGTCGTTTGGATTAGGATTAAAAAACATATATGTACAATTTTTACATTTCACTAACTTCTTCTCACGTTTATCACCGATGACAGAAAAAAAAACATAATTTCGACACACTACCTTATCCCCTTATGGACATTTGAAATAAAACTGATCATAAAAAAAAGTAAAAAACCAGTAGTAGAAGAGATAATAAAGACGAGACTCGATATTATCTCAATTTAAATATAAGAATGTGTGGAGTTTACGATATTCTTGATACATAAGTGGCGTAATCATCTTCGCATGACTGCAACGTGGCTCATGTGTGCATGGATGTTAATGAATAATAATTGGACCTGTTTTCGCTATTCGGTACAACTTGGACTTGAAAAACTTGTATCAAAGTGTGTTACACGTACGTTTGCGACAGTTTGAGGTAACCTACTCAAATCCGAGTTATACTTGATCCAGAGATCGATGCTCTACTTACTTCACGCGTAATCACTGATCGCGTTAGAAAATGATTGACGACACCGCGGTCGTAATTCGTCGAGTTAAATAAGTCGTAGGAGTCTGATCGATAATTTTTTTAGTCGGTGTGCGGGAATTTCACTTCTGACCCCGTATAATAGACATTTTAATGAACTAAAAATTAATCGCGCGCACCTGTCGATTTTGTGAGAGTTATAAATGATAGAGTCGACGATACAGGTTCGTTTTTTTCTGTTTATAATTGGGCAAAATATTCTGGAGCCTGAGCCGACGATATTGGAGACACGATGATATCCTCATTCGCATAGTGATGTTGCAAAATCATTATTTCTGGTTCGTAAGTTTAATAGACTTTAAGAATGACCGTGTTTCTGATACGGTGGCGTTTCTATGAAGTCGATATCGTCGGCTGAAAGACGGTGTTAATTACAGCGGTTGCTTATCTGTCCCCGAGACACCGGGGTCTAAAAGATCGTTACAGAATCTATATGACTGTGAATTACAAGTTATTTTTACGTGTATACATGTCCTTAAGCTTTTTAAAGAACCATTTATTTTCTACCTCATCGCACGCCTTGGGCGACTGTCTGTCGTTGCCATTAATGAACGAAACGATCAAGACGTACCTAGATGATTTTTTTTTTCTTTTAATCGTTTTAGACACTCTTTAATTTCATTTTATTATACAGAAGTATTTTATTTGTCTATTTTCATCATCTCTAGATATGATCGCCCATTAATCGATACAATCGATTTGCCCTTCTTCTTCTTCTTCTTATTTTTTTATTTTTTGCTCATTAAAAATTGTATTTCAATACCGTTTCTTTAAATGTATATGCCGTTAAAATCCCTGTCACGATATTCATAAAGCCCAACTATAAATTAGGATGATTACTGCTTATTAAAATTTTTAATCGAATTGTTGCACAGAATCTCGATGGTCAGACTTCAGGTATTCGATCAGTCATCTACACTTCAAATTGCAAGATTTCATTTAAAAAATCAATTTCAATCCTTTTAATCAAATTTAAATCATTTTGGGAGCGATCAGCTCTTCCAAATTCAGAATTACGACCGTTACGCCGATTTAGCCAATAATTCTTGAAATTTTTTCTATCTATAACAAATTTTCTAAAATCTCAGTCATCCTTGCGATCCTATTTGACATTTTTTCCTGCTGAGAAAGAAAAAAAAATCCTGCAATCGATTTCTCAGACATTCCTTTCAAATTTCTTTACTTCAAGATCGAAAATTCGATTCTCTTTAAAGAAAAAAAAAAGACTTGCCTAATTTATGGTTTGAAATTTTTTTTACATTTCATTTTATTCCACAACCTCGTGGTTTTACCCTATCATCAGCATATATCCGGTTTTCTCAGCGTCATTTTTGATTCTTTGGTTAATTTTTTTTTTTTTTTGCGTGGACGTTTTTGACCCCAGAATTCGATTCTGAATAAATGGACAACCAGTTTTTTTTATCTCAGCATCGATTCCTCCTCGTCTTTGCAGCATTTGTGGACTGAGAATTCTACTAAGAGTCTTCGCGGCCTTGACACTGTCTGAAAACTCTCGAGATAAGATCGAGTACGATCTTCAGGAAGGATAAATCGAAAGTAGCATAACCACGGTGCGGTTTTATTCTCCGACAGTTTTATTCCGCAATAAGTATAACAGAAGCGGAAGTAACGTCTGTCCGACTATTCGTGGTCGCTTGAACTCACGCCATGAGTCCATTGCGATAAAGCTCCGGAAGCTACCGAGACCGAGCACGTGCCTGTGGTTGAATGAAAATTATCCTATTCTACGACTATATGTACCAAAGTATACGTTGCCACTGACAAGAATCTAAACGCTCCACAGCAGCATGAAACCGAGCTTAACTCCGTGCAGACATACAAGCTGGGATTGCGCAAGCACCTCAGATTTTTCCACGGACATTGGCACACGATTTTGAAAATCATCTCGTGGTGTTGAATTATTACATGGAGGATCTTGACCGTCTCGAAATTGAACCATTGACCAATTAGCCATGGTGAGGTGGTGTGTAATTAACGCGGGGATGTGGTGTGCAATCAGCGTGATGATCTTTCCGAAGGTGAGTTTCGGTTGTTTCTTATTACCTCTTATCAACGCCTCCTGCCAGATTGTTATTAAAATTGGTTCTTCTTACGCCAGGAGGAGGCCTCGGGGCTGTATGGACTGACGTTGACGTCTTCGTCGGTATGAAGCGAGGCGAAATAACGACCGTAGGGCTTTTTGCCAGGTGTTCTATCCAGATAAATCATTGTTGATTCAACGAATTCTGAATACTCCAAGGATTATTAATATCTTATCCAAAGTTCATTACACATTGAAAAATTGACATTTTTTTTTTTCAAGGATGTATTGGCCGTACAATCTCAACCAAAAATGATTCTCGTAGGCAAATTGAGTACTTTATGATAAGATAAAAATCGGAAAAAAAATCAACCGTGATAAAGATGATAAGAGTAGTCATTTTGGATAATAATAATGCCCGAAAGTTATCAATAAATTGTTTAAACAAAACATTGTTTAACAAATTCTCTGGTAACGTTATTTTTTTTCATCTCAAATAAATGCCCTAATTTTTCTGAAAACACACGCATGTTTTAAGAATTTTTACACTATTTTGAAATTTCCGTTTTCGAAAATTTGCAAAGGCTGTATTTACGAAACTATTTGTTCCTCGCTCCGGAAACTTCGGAATTGTAATCTACATCGTTTTTTACAAAAACATATCCAAAATTCAGAATTTTTTGTACGTTTTTCAAAATTTGCAAATTTTCGAAAACGGAAATTTCAAAATAGTGACAAAATTCTTAAAATATTCATGTGTATTCAGAAAAATTAGGGCATTCATTTGAGATGAAAAAAAATAACGTTACCAGCGAATTTGTTAACCAACGTTTTGTTTAGACAATTCATTGATAACTTTTAGGCATTATTATCATTCAAAGTTAATACTTTGATCGTCTTGATTGTGGTTGATTTTTTTCCGATTTTTGTCTTATCATGAAGTACTCAATATTGTCGACGAGAATCACTTTTCGACCTTACCGACAAGTGATTTTTGAAAAAGTAATGAACTTTAGATAAGATATAAATAATTTTTGGAGTATGGAGTATTTATTGAATCCCGCTGTACTGGTCGCTATTGTATAACAGTCTCACTTTGAATGTTAGGACCTAATAAGGTCGAGTATATGCCCATAACTCCGTGACTATAATAATCTTATCTGCCTTCCCACCTGCAGGTATTATGGTTTGATATAAATAATACGTGGGAGGATCTCGTGATTCGTTATTCTTGATAGGTAACGATAAAAAATGAAGAAAAAAAAAAAATGCGGCAAAGAAAATTAAAAGTAAGTGAGAGAATAGATCGTCATGGCACGTGCGCAAGATGTGGGTATATATAAATATTAATTAATCCGCTTATCATTATTGTTATTCGGTGTTTGTGGTGGGGTGTATATATAGGTATGAGCGTAATACGAAACAGGGGGAGATACCTTCGCGGTTTAATGCCCGTTCTAAGTCTCTAGCCGACGTAATTACGAGGTCATTATACGGAAGGGTATTATATGTAGGTACCGTCTTTGGTCTTGTTAAGAGCATCACTGACGGTATAGGAAATAAAACTAAACAGAATCACCGGTATGACTTTGTGCCCAATAATTAAGAAAAAACCGAGCCCTCACTGCAATAATTGGGTTTGCCCCTTTCTTGACGTCATAATTCACTATTTTGGCGCAATATTCGAATCAGCAAAATCGAGGGGAAGAAAAGAAGAAATAATTAAAATTTCATGAATATTGAAAAAAGGATAATTACAAATTTGGAGAACATAAAAAACCAAAAACTTCACATCATTCGAGACGAGACATTCTAGTGGTTCGGATGATCATAATAATTTCATAATTTTTATTTCAAACTCGTTTTTCAAGAGGTATTTTATAACTTGACGTTATTTTAGGTTTATTTTGTACAGAATCGAGGATATGAGACAAAGAAAAATAAATAAAAATGGTCGATTCGAGAGTGAATGATGGCTCTGGAAGCAAACAAGGTGAACAGGTCCGCAAATATGAGCGTATAAGATATACTTCCTATATACCTACTCTATGGAATTTTCTTCTATTTATCGGCTACCAGGAATTCACTGCAGTAGTAAAAGGTACCCCTATTGCGAGTATCCGTATGGTAAGGTAAATGACTGCAAAACAGTGAGGCACATAAATCGCGCATGCACGTCACATTTAATCGTTGCCTTTTCACTGCACATTCGAATACAGTGTTTAGAACTGAGAAAAAACAAAAAATAATAAAAATTTAGCAAGAAAAGTACAGAAGAAAAGAAAAAAAATTACTTCAAACTACACCATAGATCACTCTGACCGCGCGAGGAAAGTGGGTAATCACATTACACTTTATAGACACGAACCCGCATCTATAGACTACTTTTTGCAAAAGTTAATCGTAATACTCACTGTTAATCTATTTAATTTACATTTTCTAACACCTGCATGAAAAAGTTTGATTTTCGAAGCCTGCGTAGCGTTTCTAAAGTACCTCTAGGGTTTAATAAATCGTAAACATCGGTGCATGAATATAAATGAGGCATTATTAAGGAAAAAAAAATTCAGTTCATTTTATAACCCATTTTATTTATTTTTTAAATGTACAGGGTGAATTCCTAACGACTCGTTGATTAGTGAAAAAAATAAAGGTTGGCGCATGCGCACATCGTAGATGCCCTACCTTCCGCACTGGGGCCTTTGGTTCTCGATTTGCACGCGTGCGCTCTTCGGAGTAACTCGCGTTTCCACAATGTTGAGTCCTAGGAGTGTAAGTCCTGCTCATTCGCAATCCGATATCGTATCATTCCGTGGTTCCACCTAACCTCAAAACGCGCAGATCATACTCGCGTTGTATGCAGAAGAATCGCGTGCAAAAAGTTCTGTTTTTTCGAGTCTGCTTTCTGGTTGCACGGTGTACTGTTTTTGAATTTTATGACCTCGCGTGTCAAGCCCCCATATTACGTGGCGAGGAGAGACACATGAATCTTTACGAGACATAATTTACCGAGGATTCAGAATTAACGTTAAACTCGTTTCTAAATGCTCATTTTTCAAATTGTTTTCTGAATTTTTTTACTCTGAGATTCATTAATTCATCACATTACGTCATCGGTCACTGACACCCCGCGGTATCCGTGTAAAATCTCACCTGCCTTCAAAGGATCCTTTCTTTTTATTGGCTCAAGGTGTAATTTCGGCGTGATGTTATTCGCGGTGCAACAAAGATGACAGGGTATCCAGGATTGCCGCAGTGCAGATAAGAGAAAGGATTCAAATTGCCGGAGGCACTTGTTGATCAGAAATTCATTTCTATCGATCGATCGATCTGCTCGCTTTGCTTGCGGAATACTAAATCCATCCACCACGCACCGCATTCAGATATACCGTCATACATGTGGTGGACTGCGGTCTGCTCGGTGGTCAGTATGCCGAGGGCTACCGAATGCTCGATAAAATTCATTACCGCATACCTTTATATACCGCAAAATGATATTAACGAGGACTTATGCATACAGATACGTTTCTGCCCTCGGCTCTGCACGTAGAGTCTTAAATCCGAAACTCTCTCGGTCGATTTTCTCCTCTTGTCATCTCCGTACGTAACGATATAATATATTTATATGTGTGTAGATTGTGTGTGTGTGTATCTTTACCAGACGTAAATATGTCCCTGTCACTTTGACTCTGTGTGCATATATACCTACCGGCATGGACCCGCAGCAGAGTAAAGAAGGGAGCTGGACATTGCATTGCATGCTTTGCCACAATCCGTGCATGCATCCAGGAACGGCCCTCGTGGATCACATGCGTGTCCTCCTCCTCCTCCTCCTTCTTCTTCTTCTTGTTCTTGTTCTTCTTCTTCTTCCTTTTCTTCTTCTTCTTCTTCCTTTTCTTCTTCTTCCTTTTCTTCTTTTTCCTCGTCCTCTTCTTCTTCTTCTTCTTCTTCTTCTTCTCCTTCTTCTTCCTTCTCTTGTTCTTGTTCTTGTTCTTGTTCTTGTTCTTCTTCCTCTTCTTCTTCTCCTTCTTCTTGTTCTTGTTCTTGTTCTTCTTCTTCTTCCTTCTCTTCTTCTTCTTCTTCTTCTTCTTCTTCTTCTTCCTTTTCTTCTTCTTCTTCTTCTTCTTCTTCTTCCTCTTCTTCTTCTCCTTCTTCTTGTTCTTGTTCTTCTCCTTCTTCTTCCTTCTCTTGTTCTTGTTCTTGTTCTCGTTCTTGTTCTTCTTCCTCTTCTTCTTCTCCTTCTTCTGGTTCTTGTTCTTGTTCTTCTTCTTCCTTCTCTTCTTCATCTTCTTCATCTTCTTCTTCTTCCTCTTCTTCTTCTTCTTCTTCTTCTTCTTCTTCTTCTTCTTCTTCTTCTTCTTCTTCTTCTTCCTCTTCTTCTTCTTCTTCTTCTTCTTCTTCTTCTTCTTCCTTTTCTTTTTTTTCCTCGTCCTCTTCTTCTTCTTCTTCTTCTTCTTCTTCCTCTTCTTCTTCTCCTTCTTCTTGTTCTTGTTCTTCTCTTTCTTCTTCCTTCTCTTGTTCTTGTTCTTGTCCTTGTTCTTCTTCTTCCTCCTCTTCTTCTTCTTTTTCTTCTTCTTCTTCTTCTTCTTTTTTTTCTGGGATTCACTTTTTTGGGAGGATAGACGACAAACCCATTCAAATGTTTGACCATCAGATACCACGCCTAACCAAAAAAATGCATCCACAGGGAAATTGATGAAGGACGATGACTGTTAATTATTTCGAAAATGTATCGAATTGAAGAAGAAGAGTTAAAGATTAAAAAAAAAAAAACCAACGTCTTACCGCTTTTCCGTTTTTTGTCAGTGAAAACCAACCAAAATTCAACGTCTTACGGATTTTTATGGAAAAACCGTGAGATGTTGGTTTTCGGTTTTCTTTAATATCACCTGACTCGACTGTATCGATGACTTCTTCCATTTCATACATAATATAATAATGTCGAGTGATACATTTTCTTCTGATGATTCGGAAACGTGTTATTCACTCACCGATGATCTACTACAGGTGACAGGCGATGTCACTGATTTCAAGTAAAATTTGAGTCGTTTTATAAAATATACACGAATCAGTGGAAAATAGATGACAATGAAAGTCTAGACTTTTATGACATTCAAGATATCTGCATCTGCAAAAATGAACTTTAGCAAGCTGTAGCTTTCGAACGGTCATTCATAGAGCAAAATTGTATTAGAGTTTTTTCTTCCCTCTCCGATTGTCTAGTGGCGGATTTTTTTAGTTTTTTTTTTAAGACCGTCGCAAACCCCGTTTTTCCATCATTTAGTCGTTTAGCACGCTGTAACTTTGGAACTATCAATCTGAGAGCAAAAATGTATTTGGGTTTTCTCTTCCTTTTTCGATTATCTAGTGGCGGATTTTTTTAGTTTTTTTTTAAGACCGACACAAAGCACGTTTTCCGCCCATTCGTGTTTTTGGCAGATAACACCTCGGAATTACCATTTTCCCTCAATCACCTAGCGGCCCAATTTTTCATATAATTTTAACACCAACGGAAGGCCCGTTTTCGCATTAAATTGTACTTTGGCACGCCGTATCTTTGGAGCGATCAATCTGAGAGCAAAAATGTATTTGGGTTTTCGCTTCCTTCTTCGATTATCTAGTGGCGGTATTTTTTTTTTTTTTAATTTTTATTATTTTTGTAAGACCATCGCAAACCATGTTTCCCGCCCATTCGTGTTTCTGTAAGATGTGACCTTGAAAATACCATTTTTTTTTTCGATTCTTAGTTACCGGATATTTTTTAAATAATTCTAATACCAATGGAAACCCCGTTCTTTCACCAATTAGTACTTTAGCACACTGCAACTTTGGAACGATCAATCTGAGAGCAAAAATGTATTTGGGTTTTCTCTTCCTTTTTCGATTATCTAGTGGCGGATTTTTTTAGTTTTTTTTTTTTAAGACCGACACAAAGCACGTTTTCCGCCCATTCGTGTTTTTGTCAGATAACACCTCGGAATTACCATTTTCCCTCAATCACCTAGCGGCCCAATTTTTCATACAAGTTTAAGACCAACGGAAGCCCCGTTTTCGCATCAAGGACCTGGCCTACTCCCGGTGCAGCTATAATACACGGGAAAAAAAAGATGTAATTTCTACATCTTCGGTAGTAATTATTTGGACAGCATCTTTTTGGAGTCAAATCTACAGCATTTGCGTTAAGGTTTATCAATGGGATTAATAAACCTCAACGCAATTGCTGTAGATTCAACTCCAAAAAGATGCTGTCCAAATAATTACTACCGAAGATGTAGAAATTACATCTTTTTTTTTCCCGTGTAGCTGCACCGGGAGTACACTGTGTACAAAGTGAATTCTAATTAGACGCGAATGATTTTCAATTTTATAATCAAATTTCGAACTTTACTTAACTTAATTCTGGAATCGCCCCAACGTATTTTGATATTACCGGATGATCTAATAACCGTAGCATTTTTTAAATATTCCGAATGGCTATTTGCATCTTCTGGATTTTTTTTTTCAATTTGCACGAATCAGTAATGTGTCAAATGTATGCATATTCGTATGATTATTAGTATGAATATTAATTTCAACAAATGAATAGGGAATTTTTAATTTTACTAATTTTACGTAGTAATTGAATGCATCTGCGGTTGAGCCAGCAATTGAAAAGAAACTGAGTAATATATTACTGTGATGATGTTTTATCAACTGTGTTTCACCATCGATTGTATATCTGCCACATGGAGTCGAGCTTTGTCACGAGTTAGTTTGGCGTAGTAGGTAGGGCGTGCGACTCATAATCCGAGCGAGCGAGCGAACACGGTTCGAATCCCGGTTAGGACAAAGAACACAGCGGTGTTTTTCGGACAAAAAATCTGCGTTTTCATATGTTTAGGGTAATCGTAAACTGTCGAAACATCGTTGGCACTCAATAGTAATGCCTACAATTGATTAAAAAACCTTTTTTTAACATATTTTTGTTCATGTACAACGTTAAGGTACATTCGCCACAAAGTTACTCAACTAGTATAGTAAATTTCAGTGAATTTCCAATAAACACTTTTTACAGTGCAATACAAATTCTCATACACTGTAAAAAATGATTGTGAATTTACTACACAATACCTACACGAAAGTTTTGTAAAATTACAAATTCAGTATAGCAAAGTGAATTGCTATGCATGTTCTTTGAATTTATGAACAAATTTTTAATATTACTATATATTCATCGCAAAAGTACGAAATAATATATGAATTTTACAATATTGTGTAGTAAATTCACCGTATTTGTGAATTAATTTTACTAAAATGTGAAGTAATTTTATGACATTTGTATGTGAATAAAACTTCCAATACATTGTTGGAAGTTTACAAGAAACATTTTTTACAGTGTACATTCGAACATTGAAATTGCTATTCATCAATTTAATAATGCTAAACCGTTTTATTAAATTACTTCACTCGTGGCTGATGACTTTACAACAAAAGTATAGTAAATGTGCGAAACAAGACCTCAAAAAATACTAACAAAATGTGTAGTAAATTTAAAATACCGAATCCGAATATTGCTTCCTATACATTTGTTGTAAATTTACAACAGAAATTTTTAACAGTGTAGGCCAGGTCCTTGATGCGAAAACGGGGCTTCCGTTGGTCTTAAA
Organism: Euura lappo; assembly: GCA_018257835.1. NCBI lineage: Eukaryota > Metazoa > Arthropoda > Insecta > Hymenoptera > Tenthredinidae > Euura > Euura lappo. Next base: position 412,915 of record JAEUYN010000771.1, on the reverse strand, counting down.
CTTGTATGAAAAATTGGGCCGCTAGGTGATTGAGGGAAAATGGTAATTCCGAGGTGTTATCTGACAAAAACACGAATGGGCGGAAAACGTGCTTTGTGTCGGTCTTAAAAAAAAAAACTAAAAAAATCCGCCACTAGATAATCGAAAAAGGAAGAGAAAACCCAAATACATTTTTGCTCTCAGATTGATAGTTCCAAAGTTACAGCGTGCTAAACGACTAAATGATGGAAAAACGGGGTTTGCGACGGTCTTAAAAAAAAAACTAAAAAAATTCGCCACTAGACAATCGGAGAGGGAAGAAAAAACTCTCATACAATTTTGCTCTATGAATGACCGTTCGAAAGCTACAGCTTGCTAAAGTTCATTTTTGCAGATGCAGATATCTTGAATGTCATTAGACTTTTTTTTTATTGATTCAATCGTACAAATTTTTCTTTATTGAAATCTTGAGGCAGTATATCGGTGTCTTCTGTTAGTGAAAATGAGAAAAACTGACAAGACAAGAAGATGAGAAAAAATATTTGAAATAAATAAAGTGAATTTAATGACAAATATTCTCTGTGTCTTATCAAATAATTGATCTTCTATCAACATTCTAACGATTTCTTCGGGATTTTCTGAACGTTCTGAATATTGATGAGAACGACAAAATTGTTAGAAAAGAAATCAGAAATGTATTTCTAATCTAAAAAACCCGAGTCTGTAAGAATTCCACTTCATTGCAGAAGATAAGGAATTTTTTTTCAAATTTCAGCTATTAGGTGATCGCGTTCGGTTACCTTTCATCCAGAATATCGTTTGAACATAAATGTACGATAATTAGTTTCCCGCAGATCACGAGCTTATATTATTATTAAAAAGAAACAGTTTCATCGAATGACCACATCAGGCACGTCCTTCATATTACATTTCCAGGTAGTGCGGAAAACGGTAGTGACGTTTTATAAAAAGTCAATATGATAGGCTTCACATACGTACTTCTGCTATTATACCTAGACGCGTAAGTGCGCAGGTAACCGTAGGTTTCCAGCACGTATATGCGTCTGCATAAGAGAAGCGATGAAAAGTGAATTACCATCAGCCCAGGAGTCAGGCGTACTACGGCAGCAGCATGTCGCGGAAAGAATTAGCAGCGAGGCCTGAGCCGTGGCCGCAAGTATTGCAAGAAGCGGAATAATTATAACGGCCGCAAGCGATCAACGATTATCTGATAATCCCTTGAAAAAGGGAATTACTATTTTCCACGGGTCTATGATCCCATGGTAGCCATATAGCCTAGCTATATACGAACATCGCGTAATTAACGCAAGACGCATATATACTAATAATTTCAACATTACACATAACACGTACGGTGATCAAAAATACAAACTGACAATTTGTAATCGTTATCCACTGTAGCCATTTATACTTCTTCTCTGCGTACACGTCCGATAAATTAACATGAAATTTGTTTGCATCGCGTTACCGTACGCTATACCATCTAAAAATGTCAAGGTGTTAACCACGCGACAACGACAATCTCACGTGAACGGATATCATTCTGTTAACTCAAATCTTTGTTAAGCAAATTGCAATTAACGCCATACGGTAAGAAACGTTCGATGAATCGAGTCTTTTTTTATTTTCTTATCCCAGTGTGAACCGTAAGTGACTGATTATTGTCACGTAAAGGCGTGGTGACTTTCGGCTCGGCTCGTTAGAATGACCATAAAACTGTCCCTATCCTCCAATAGGCAATATGTCAAATATTCATACCTGTTCGTATATTATTACGTCTCCATTATGTTGGAAGCTGAGAAAACGGAGATTTACACATATTTCCAGAAATGTTGGATCCATTGATACGTTCATTGGAATGTGATTGGCTGATGTATTGACAGAATACTCAAACAGACTGGAGAAGATGAGAGACAAGGTGGCTATACCACACATTGCACATATCGCAATACCAAAATACCGAAATCAAGATTTTATCTACAACGTTGATCAATTGGGATTGCCTCAAATTCTTTTTATTTGTGCAAACAATCATTTAACTGATATGAATACAAGATGGAGCCAAACGGCCCGAATAATGAACGTGTCCAAATTAATCATCATTTATTACATTTGTATATGAAAAAAAAATATTCCTATCCTCAGAATTGTCCATATTATTGAAAATCAGCAATTTTTTTGGAATACTGTACCTGCATATGATAAAAAAAAATGACACAACCCAAGCTCTCATATTGAACATCGTTGGATCGCGAAAATACAATATATTGTCAATTCAAACGGTTCGGTAACGCTGTGACGTCATTATTCAGTGCGACGAGCCCGGCATCTATCGACGAAGAATACGTCAGGTTATTCAAATATGGCGCTGAAACTGTGAATTCTGACGTCACGGTTGATCACGAAACGGTTCTTCCCACTTTTAGCTAATTTTATTAGCAAACAGAAGAAGTACCCTACTTAAAATGTTTATGGGATGAATCGTATAATATTATGACCGAAATCATCACGCCATGTATCATATAATTTGAATAAATATGTAATAAATCTAAACTATATCAATTATCACGTAATTTGTTTCATATTCATTTATTATGTGATTTTTCATGTATTTGTTCAAATTCTATCCCAGTTTGCCAAGAAGACTGACAGCTTCTTTCATTCTTGTTCGATTCACTCTTGGGAATTCATTTATCGCGTGCGATGGCAGATATCAGAAGCGATTGATCAGCTGCTGTCCTGGGACTTCCTATAGCCTCTCCGCTATCGCATACCGGAATCCAAGTCGCCCCCGCACGTTGAAGCCCACGAGGTGCTCATTGCCGAGGTGAAGATCTCTGAGATCATCCTACAACCGGTACGAGCTGAGATTGTTGACATTCTCACGAAAACTACGAGTCTGTTTCTCAGAGGTTCTTACCAGTAGGTTAAAACCCCGGGTGAACCTAGGGCACGGAGGCTCATACATGCCGTGCATGCCTCGGCTTGCCCTCGATCACCTTCGGCCTTACACATAATCTCTTATCTCGAAGATCGAGACACTGTGTTAATTGCGATTCGCGCCTCGTTCACAGCGAGAGGCTGACATCTAGATCTAAGAAACCCAGCGATCAATCGAGAGACGTAAAAGACACTGGATAATCTGATCGGAATTGGGTCGGCCTGATTTTGCTCATAATTATCTACACAGATTCCAAAGAGTAATCAGGGTCCGACGTGGCTGTCAATTTTTAACCTGATGTGCCCCGAATGACTCCGATCCTCATTACACACCGTATTTAGAATTTTTAACAAGACGTTAACGCGCTTTCACAGATAGATCAGATTCTCATCATCGGTTTTTTCATACTTTCCTGACCGATTGGTCATTAGATTGATTAACGAGGTGCTATGTAATGTGGGGTACGAGCGTCAATTGAGGGTTTTTAACATGAACCGATTTCGTAGGCATTCGATAATTATAGTCATTGAGAAAATCTTACAATATTCTAGGGTCCCGTTTCTCCGATAGAAATTCCATTCATTCATCCGGACTCCCTTCGGACCCGTTTGAATAGAACCAATGTAATTGAGGATGTATTGGCCGTACAATCTCAACCAAAAATGATTCTCGTAGGCAAATTGAGTACTTTATGATAAGATAAAAATCGGAAAAAAATCATCCGTGATAAAGATGATAAGAGTATTCATTTTGGATAATAATAATGCCCGAAAGTTATCAATAAATTGTTTAAAAAAAACATTGTTTAATAAATTCTCTGGTAACGTTATTTTCTTTCATCTCAAATAAATGCCCTAATTTTTCTGAACACACACGCATTTTTGAAGAATTTTTTCACTATTTTGAAATTTCCGTTTTCGAAAATTTGTAAAGGCTGTATTTACGAAACTATTTGTTCCTCGCTCCGGAAACTTCGGAATTGTAATCTACATCGTTTTTACAAGAACATATCCAAAATTCAGAATTTTTTGTACATTTTTCGAAATTTGCAAATTTTCGAAAACGGAAATTTCAAAATAGTGACAAAATTCTTAAAATATTCATGTGTATTCAGAAAAATTAGGGCATTCATTTGAGATGAAAAAAAATAACGTTACCAGAAAATTTGTGAAACAATGTTTTGTTTAAACAATTTATTGATAACTTTTGGGCATTATTATTATTCAAAGTTAATACTTTGATCGTCCTGATTGTGGTTGATTTTTTTCCGATTTTTATCTTATCCCAAAGTACCTAATATTGTCGACGAGAATCACTTTTGGTTGAGATTGTACGGCCAATACATCCTTAAGAGCATGCTACAGTCATTTTTTTTACTCTTCTTTACCGACTTTACCCGGTTTTCACTTGTTTTCACTGATAGCAAAGCCTACGCGTCACGAGCGCGGAAAAGGAACCAAGAGTGCAATTCTAGATGAAATTCCGAAGATATACATCGGAAAACTTCTTTGTTTCATGCAACAATGAAGACGTATTCTTTTAAACTGCACAAAATGGTAATTGTCGATGTCAAGCGGTGGTCGCGGCCATGATTGTGAGTTTCGCCCGCTTGACATCGACAATTACCATTTTGTGCAGTTTAAAAGAATACGTCTTCATTGTTGCATGAAACAAAGAAGTTTTCCGATGTATATCTTCGGAATTCCATCTAGAATTGCACTCTTGGTTCCTTTTCCGCGCTCGTGACGCGTAGGCTTTGCTATCAGTGAAAACAAGTGAAAACTGGGTAAGGTCGGTAAAGAAGAGTAAAAAAATGACTGTAGCATGCTCTTAATGCTGAATAGACTTCTAGAGATTTCCATTTCAGTATTATTAGGAATTCTAAACGAAGAGTTCCAAAGACTTCCGAGACGAGTGTACATAGAAATTTCCAAGTGAATCTCCCCCTCGTTTCTTCCTCAACAGAATTAGCTCTCCGTCGTTCGATCCTGGGTCAAAAGCCTCCTAGATCCGATGGTCATAAGTCTCAGTCCTGGATTAAAATCGCTAATAGAAAGAGCTCGCGGTGCGAAACAGGTCTCTATGGAAAATAATCTGTATACAGTACGTCATGTTCACGAGCAGCCTTCCGCACTGGAACTCTGATGTGAATGCGGAGGATACTATACCCATCGTGTGTACAATGTATGTAACGTCGTTCGTAAGGGAAAGATGAGAAAAAATCGAATATCGAGATTCTGCCAACGCTCAGCTGCGGTTGGAGCTCCGGCCTATGACCCCCAGCGCCACGGTCGGAGTCCTTACGTAATTTCTCCAACGACCGCGAATGCGTTAACCTTTAGAGAGGAACCCGACCACTATGTCTCATGCCAATCCTACACCGTTCGATACCCGCTTCGGTCTGAAACAAGACGCGATTTTTACTGGAGCGGAAATTGCGTGGGTAATTTTTCGCCAATCGTATTTCATCACCTTCTTAATCTTGTTATGATAAACGGGAAAAAGAACATGAGCCATCTTGTACTCGGAATTAACCGTTGGACGGTTCCCATGATCACGTGCACACTACCCTTTGAGATATTGTACACGTAATCTTATAAAGCAGCTGAACCTAACTATTCGATATTACCGGTGAAATACCCATAGTTCACCGAGCGAGGCGTCCGCATGCCTTGCGTACCTACCCACCATGTCGGGGCCGTTTTTATAATCGTTTATTCATGCAAAGTAGCCTCCCCAGTCGACTGACAATGGCTTGAATTTACGCTTCCAGCACATCCCATAACCTCGGACGATTAATTTGTTCGGTGGTTCATTCCCCTCGTTACATGCGGCATTATCGCGAACCTGATTCTAACCTAACTTTATTGATCTTCTCGTAGCGAGATTTTCGAAAAGTCCCCGTATTGACTCTTCGAGGTTGATTGTGAGGAATTCAGACGTGCTCGTTAAAGTCGTTCGAGTGTGATTCTTTCAATCGTTATACGAGCGATTCGAGAGAATCGTTAACGTAACATTATAACCGGTACTTTACGTCGAAGGGGTATATGAAACTTTTCAGGGCCCTGAGTCGTTGCGAATGCGGCACGGCTCTTTGGCCAGTTTACTGTCAAGTCAATTTCAACCCGCAGTTACCACTCTCGCGAACTTAAACTTCTCAGTTGCATGCGTTGATTACAGCGTCACGTTATGACTTCCTCGAGACCAATCGGCGAAAAATCTCACTGCGGAGCTTAAAACTTTTAGCGTCGAATATTACGATACAATGATTAAATTACAACGCGTTAAATTTATCATCCTACATACCTTCGATGACATCATACACCGCAAATGTCTTTGAAATTAACTACATGTTCAGGAAGTTCGATACAACCGCGAAATTCTTTACGACTCTGAAAAGTGAGATGCCAACAGGATTTCTTCATTCACGATCTGAGACGAAGAACTTTCAACATTATTGATATCATACTTCACGTCAGCGGTGAATCCCCCAATATCTTCCAACTTTTACTGACATTTCCTGACCATTTCTGACCATTCCTGACTACACCAGATTTCGTTTGTGATTCATCCCTCGAATGAACTTATGAGTATAACTGTGATCGTGAATTGTCGATCGGAGCATCAAAGTGTCCGAGTATCCGTGGACTCCTGGGGCACGTGCTGCGCGTGCCGACACGCGCGGCTAGCAAGATTTAACGCAACGTACTCTTAGCCGGTTCCGAAGAAGAAGGAAAGAGGAAGAAAGAAGAGACGTAAAAAAGAGGTAAAAATGAGCAGAGAGGAGAAAAAAAGAACCAGCCGCCTGGCGAAGGTACGTACCTAGAGGTACGGTGGTCTTGGCCAGTTGAATTGCGTTTGTTCAATGCTTGGAAAGGAAATCGTGTAAATCGCAGTCCTTTCCGTGAAGCAGTTTGGCTTGTTGATCTCGCCGATAGCGGATGTGTGGCTGCCTCTGGAGATCCAGAGTTTTGTCGTCTGTCAAGAAGATGAGACAAAAGTATCCCGGAGTACGGAGAAGGATTCACGGTTTTAGTCCCGTTTGCATGCGATCTTTGAATCTCATAAAAAAAAAAAACAACGGAAGGGTCAAATTCCCAAACCGAATGGTAAATTATAGAGATTGCTGGCCTACAGACGGCGATTAATATTATTATTTACGACCGGATCGGAGTCGATACCGATAATTAATAGACATCGAATGGGTACGCGAAACGTGTGTCTAAGACTACGGACACCGTATTCGAAAACTAGGAATGAGGATCTGACTTACTGTTATTTCTTAATCATATAATTTTTGCGACTCTCGATTTATGAAGAACCAACGGTAATGGAACGTTGGCAGGGAATAACGCAGTTAGCGGAGATTATTTATCACCTTGCGTTTGTTCAATCGCATTTCACGAAAAAGAATGTAAGCCAATAATAATAGCTGTTCTATAATGAGAAGCCAAAGGTCCTTTTTTATTGCGGAATTTCGGGGTATTCTGAAGAAATATCTGCATTATTATCATGCATAAGTTGAAATAACGTTAAATCAAATTAATTTCATCACATATCTTGCTGGTCGGTCAAGATAAATAATATCCGGGTTCGCACTAAAAATCATGCAGCCTCTCTCATGAAATGATATTTGACATTATTTGAGGCTTGGTTATATAACATTCGTTTTAACAAATATAACAAATTATGTTGGCTTTGTAGGAATTTCAAGTTCCATCAAATTTTCGAAGCTTGGACTTCATTTCCTAACTTCATTCAATTTTGCGACATACAGTCAATTTGTTTGTCCATTCTGAAAATGAAACATAACTGCGTCATCTGCTCTGACGTATTTGATCAGTCGACTGTGACTCCAACCCACTTCCGCTGCATCTTGTGCATAACTGCATTTCTGACATTTGCTGAGGGTCCTTCGCACGATGACCACGCACTCGTATTCAAAACGAGGACATAACAATCGAAACGTAAATGGTCCCCGCGTTGGCTTGGAAGCGCTGGACCATTGGTCACGGGGCCATGTGTCTGACGCAGTGATTACCGATTCAATACCCACTGTCCACTGGACCGTTGTGTCCTGTACGAAGACAGGATATGCAGTGGCATGATCGTCTTGGGAGTGACGAGCGGACTTACGGTGGTAAATACTTTGGCAGGGTACTTCTCCTCACATGTTGTCCATCTGGAGTGCAAATGACTCTTGAGTTTCTCAGTTTCTCGGTTCTCGACTGCAGTTCGAATATGAGTCGAGGTTGTCTTGACGTAGCGGAAGACGGAATCAAGTAAACAGTAGGATCCAGGCCAGCAGCTACGCGGGCTTTGGGAATGAGAAGAGGAGGATAATCGCCAGTGTAAACATTTCAACAAAATGTCACACATGGATTCAACGAATGGGTATACCTTGTGACAAAGAGATAATTTCGAGTCGTTTCATTTCTTGATGTGGTTCTTTGGGACGTTTGAGAAAGTGGACAGTGTCCGATTTTACGACAAACCTCAGGTGTATATTTGTACTTCTGCGGAGTGTGTCTGTTGACGCTGAAGATAAAAATCAAACAACAATTACATCTGACCCCTCTTCCAGATGGACGATATGTAATTTATGCCTACCGTTGAGACACTGTCGAGTGACAAACATCCTTGCGTCCGACTCATATGTACGTAGGCTACGCAACCGGTAAGATGATCCCTTATGCATAGATTTTGAACGTCAGTCTCGACTTCTTACCGGTTCGATCGTTATGCTAATCGGTTCTAACGTTGATTAGCATTTTTTTTATACTCAACTAGTTGTTTCAGTGTTCGCAGAATTAGTGATAAATCACTAAAAGTATCTGATACTGTCGAATTTTGTTCAAAATTATGGTGAATCGTTCTAAATTGTCATAAAATTTTGGAAAACCATCTAGGATATTTTTTACCTGATCTAAAAATGTATCAAAATAATAAACTTCATCGATACATCGACGATCTCCTATTGACAGTTTTTTTTTTAACGTGAAATTGGATCGAAATTATCAATGATTCATTCATTCAATTTCATGAAAACGTCCATCAAAAAATTGTTCAAAATTCATGACCACGTAAAGTTCTTTGATTAAAGTTCCTTAGAAGTATTGATTGATCAAATTCAATAATAATGAACACATAACTTCGATCTTCAACGCTTTTCTGTAAAAATGAATTTATCAAAGGTTATCCGTTCATTTTGAAGAGGGATTTTTTGCAGTTCAATACCAGAAATTTTGAAATCGATTCACCCGTAGATTACATTAGGTTTAATAATAGCCAAAAAATTGGTCTCAAAGTCGTGTGAAGACCATTTGAAAAAATGAGATTCAGACAGTTTCAACTTACATATTTCTATAAATTTGAAGGTGTATTGAAATTCACATTCTCAAGTACATTTCTAAAGTTTCCAAATTCTCGAGAATCGAATAATACAGTAATTATTCATCACAGAACGTATGAAACCGTTTAACACGCAATTTTACTGGAAAAATGGTTCTTCGTATGTCACCTTAGATGCACACGTGCAGCGAGTAAGCTTGGAAGTGGAAGTCTAAAAGTGACACCCGGGACTCGACGAAGATTAAATATTTGTTGGCAAACGATGAGTGGTCGTTGGGAGAACGTGGACACATATTATACTACATTCTACCAGGTATAATAACCGCATACTGCGCCAGTCGTAACTCGGTACAGATGTTATATGGGCACATTATGTGCTATTGCGTTACCATTACACATATGGTAACGGACCTGAAGAGACTCACGGTTGCGGGTAACCAGCACGCGCTTATGTGTAGCTTGAGCAAATATTATAACGAACTAGTGAAAACGTTCAGGTTCCATCTGCGAGAATGACGTCGTACAATATTGGCAGAGTCGAAGCCAATGCCTGAACATCAAGGAGCCAATATGAGATCTGTCGGCGTTTCAAAGCCTCGTGGGTCGCTTTTACGGTGGTTATTAAAAGAATACAAAAATTGCTCAACCATTGAGAGTCTTAAGACCGAAGACTGAAAAATTCCCGAGGGAGTAGCCAAATTACCGTGTGTCGTAATTGTGTCATAAAATTTGTGTAAGGATGTCCTTTTTTCTGTTTTAAACCTTTTTATACGCTGAGAGGAGAATTTTCGGAGAAATTTGTACCCGTCCTGGTTTAAAGGAGACCGAAATTATCGATCTTCTTATTTCTCGTGATTGAGAGAGGTTCACCACTCGACAAATTATTATTGACGGTTAATTCCCTCGACGTAAGCTTACCTAACCTGACGTGAGACGATCGAGAGAAACAAGTGCGTACGTGACACGGGATCTTATATCTTATATCTTCCATAGTAGTTGAACGTTTTATCGTTTTCTAAGTCTTGAGAAAACCGGAAGAAAGTCGTCGCCGAGGAGTTTATAGAGGCAGTGCCTCCACACGATGTGATGTGGAAACGTATAGGATGAGAGAGAACTGAAAAAGTACACTGGTCAGTTGTTATCCAGTTCTCTGTTGCAGATGGTACCTAACCATGGGGGAAAAACAATCCACTCTGTCAACATCAACGGTACGGTGAATAATGACGTTTCGTAGAGACTCCACAAAAGTGACAAACAATTTCTTTCGAAGACTGCTTTGACGATTCTATACTCGGAAACTTCAAACGATTCCCTTTAACGGAATCAGATTCAAACATGAAAATCACAGATTTTGTCTCATCGGATCAAATCAAAAAATCTAGTTTAATCGACGCTTCAATTTTTGTAAATTTTAGTGAACAGTAGAAGCTTAAGGATGTAGGTCGTACAATCTCAACCAAAAGTGATTCTCGTCGACAATATTAGGTACTTCGGGATAAGATAAAAAAATGGTTAAAAAATCTGAATTTTGGATATGTTTTTGAGAAAACGATGTGGATTACAATTCCGAAGTCTCCGGAGCGAGGAACAAATAGTTTCGTAAATACAGCCTTTACAGATTTTCGAAAACGGAAATTTCAACATAGTGACAAAATTCTTAAAAAATGCATGTGTGTTCAAAAAAATTAGGGCATATATTTGAGATAAAAAAAAATAACGTTACCAGAGAATTTCTTAAACAATGTTTTGTTTAAACAATTTATTGATAACTTTCGGGCATTATTATTATTCAAAATGAATACTCTCATCATCTTTATCATGGTTGATTTTTTTCCGATTTTTATCTTATCATAAAGTACTCAATTTGCCGACGAGAATCATTTTTGGTTGAGATTGTACGTTTTCTTTGACTATCAGATTTGGTCACACTTTTGGGAAAGCAAATTAGATGCTAGTCTGTAAATTGCTACTTTACTCCATTTGATCTCACGTCATTGTATTATTTAATGTAAAAGTTCTACTTGGACTGGGATCCTTGTCATGCTGCTAAGTTGTTTCATTTCCTGTGAATCCATTATGTTCATGCATCATGGTTACAAGCCTGCTGTAATTATCCCCTTCATAGTATCTCATTCTTCATTTTTTATTACTTTTCTTTCCCTGACTATCTCTAAAAATCATTTCAAGTCTTTCAGAATTCTTTAAAAGCTTCTTCGTCTCTTGAAATTATTGAAAATCGTTGAAAATCTTCTCAGATCTCCAATTTTTTTTGTCATCTTTCTGAAACACTCTGAAATCCTTCTCAAGTCTCTTGAAATCGTATAAGTCTTAGAAATTCTATGAAATCATTAGAATTCAATTGAGGTTCGTTAAAGTCTTTTCAAACTTTATGGACTAATTTGAAATCTGCAATTTATAACCTACCTAAAAATTCAAGACCGTTGAATATCGATGGATCAAAATCCTTGGGGATCATTAACGGACTTTTTCGTCTGACGATCAGTCAGTATGACTTGAAACATGCGAGAGAAGTGAGTATAAATAACGAACTTGAAATAAAGCACGGAGGAAAATAAAAAAGTGAACGAGGAATAACTCGAATGTGGTTTCTCTGCTTCTCGCGTATTGTATAACGAATACCTTTTTCGGTGCATATAGGAAGAGAACTTTTAGGACTCAACGTCAAAGGAAATAATTTATTCAGTCCCCAAATATATGTCATGCCATTGGGTGAAACCTGCTCCGATATCCAACGTATAAGGTCTTTAATCCCAACGGTCTTGAAGGAAGGGACCTCGCAGCCTGAAGATGCGCCGGTAATTACCGGCCTGAGGAATACAGCCGACTTTTTATTGGACGGGTAGAGAGACTCGAGTTTCAATTTCTCCGGGTATTCGAAGCCGATCTAACGAGTTCCTCCACCCGAAGAATCGCGGCTCATCTCGTACTCGCCGAGTTTCGGGGATCGAGAATGAGGAAAGATCCTCTCCCTGCTTCTCAAGATTGCAATTTATTTATTAGCAATAATTGCAGTCCGGGCATAAATTCACCGACATGTCCGGCTCGTCGAACGAGTTCAACCAAAAAAGAAAAAGGACCAACTTTTGTAGATTTTTAAATCTCCAAAGGGAGCCGCGCCCGCGATTGGGACGTATCAGATCAAGGCTGCGGATAAAGGCAGCATGAAAGATGCGAACGAAGCACGAAACAAGGTAGCATGGTTAATTAATAGCACCGAGGAAGATGTAATTAAAGGAAATCATCGGATATTGGGATGACGTAGATCGGAGCCAGGAGCCAGACCGTCGGGAATAGCGGAACCTTAAGTGTAAAATGGCGGAATGTAGAAGCCGTGCGTAACATGTTCCGATGCATCGTCGCAAAAAGTTGTGATTTATCGCCCTCGGCTGGCTACCGTTCGTTCGGATACTCTTCGGAGAGAAATATCCGAGGTTAGTTTCTCTCCTATCTATGGTACCCTCACGACTCCGGAATATCTATACATATATGTATACCGTGACTCGAACGTTACACGAGATGATGCCATATCCATACAGTTTCCAGGAATACCGTGAACCGATCAGAAACCTTTCACTCGGAAATCAAAGAAAATGGGTACCGCGATTTCCGATCGTTTTACTTGTATGGATGGTTGACTTCTAGCTATTCATTCAATGTAGCGATTTGTAGAACTGGAGATCATATCGGAAATCACAAGAAATCAATCAGCTTGTTTGATGGCTTCAAGCTAGATTTTCGTGCCACAACGGCGGAATTTTTTGTTCCGTTCCCTCATTCGCTATCGACAATATGGAAACGTGTCCATTAAGAATCTGGAAGACTGAGAAGATTTTTTGTTACTTCGATACAATTTTTTTTCTAGATTCTGCAGTCGAGTCAAGTCTTCAGTTCTTCTTTTTATTGTTTATGAATTTAGTCTTCTTTCAAGATCTGAGTTTCTTTTTTAGATTTTGACCTTCTCAAGAGTAAAAAATCCGCCTCTTCAATCTTCTAGAATTGATTGATGTGATGATTTCTCTTTCATTTTGGTTCGAAAAGGTCTTGATGAAACTTGATTAAGCTTATAATTGATACCATGATGAAGACTATTTCAATTGACCATTTTCCAAAATCGACGTTTCTTCAAATTCTTCTTCACCCTGATTTATACAAACTAAATCATCCCCTTTTACGACTTGATTCACTCGGATTTCAATGATTTTTTAATTACTTTCCGTGGATTATCATCCAATTTCTCATACAATTCCTCGACTATTTCTTCAGTGAATGACATTTAGTCGTCCAGGTAACCCGTCCCTTACAGAAAAGTATTATTGGATTCCGAGTTTGTTATTGAGAACTATTGAAAACTATTCAATTTCGATGGTGCTCAATGATAAATTCGGATATCCAATAGTATTTTTCTACGAGGGGTCGTTCTCATACCTAGAACTAATTTAAAACAATAGAACAACAAAAACTTGATGATCGATGACGAAGCTGTCTAAATAATTTTTCTAAATTTCTAAGTTCTATGTATTAATCTCGTGGTTTTTTGTTCTTTTTGCTTGTTATATAAATGATTCCCGCTGTCCGTATAAACGGATAACCGTTTGTTAGATTAATTTTGAAAGAAAAGATTTGAATTGCGTGTGTAGTACTCATACATACGACTCTGCGACTCCGTCAGCTGGTTCGAGGCCGAGCAAGGTCGACTCAAGGAGAGCCTTTATTACTCGACCGGTGATAAAACCGAGGTGATACGCAGGAGTAAACGATACTTGACAATTTAAGTAGCCAGCAAAAAATCAAGTCAATTACAATATTTAACCGGTCTCCGTTTCTACGACGACTACCTCGCGCGTTAGTCTGACGTTGACGATCGTAAAACGGAATTCGACGCCCTGGGATGAAGCCATAACCCATAAATTCACTTTCGAGAATATCAGGATCATCGAAAAACGTCTCCATCTTCGTTCTGATTGGCTTGGATACGAGGAGGGTGACGAAATTTGAACGATGGGAATGGCAGGGATTTTGGTGCGGTAACGATACTGTTCATATAATTTATTGGAGAATCATTCATTCGTTTGACATTCACAGAGATTACCCAATTAATAAATGACCTAATTAATCCTAATGCAATCACACGTCGAGAGGAAAAAGATGTAGAGACCAAGATTAAAAGGCGTACGCAGGATAGAGAACGTGTCGGTTCGGAAGCGTTGATTAATTAATCGTCGTTGGCGGCTGCGGAGGTGCCTAAGATAAGCGATCGAGTTTACCCGCCACGTGCTCCACTACTGACTACACCAATACATGGATGGTAAAACACGTTTCATTCAGAACTCACTACTTAGTATGAAATAGTATCTAGTTCGTACTACGCCTCCGGGCTCCGTTCGTCGGTCGGTCTGGTAACCGATGATGTTTAACACCTGTTTTTTTGTTTGTTTTTTGTTACTGTACTTACTACAACTGCCACTGCCCATGAACACGCTTGAAATTATTATAGAGTTAAAAGTAGCAACTCCTCGATCATGGCTTCATTATTGTTAAAAGTATTTGTTTTATTGAAATTGACAAAGGTCATTTTTTTTTAAACGGTTGGTTGTGTTGAAAGACTCATCATAAACGATTAACCCTCCATAGTCACGCTATCTGAGAATCCCACGATCGTCACCGTGGGTGAATTCTACCCAGTCAGTTTTCAATAAACGATTCTGAGTAAACTATCATTCCGAAGTATGTAAAAAAATTATCAAACATGCTTCAAACCTTCTAGATTATGTACGAACAATTGATCTTTGAAAAAAAAATTGCGACCTGTGGAAAAAAATTCATGAAGACGTAAAAATGCGAAAGACACGTTTTTGCTAAGAAAAACTGACGCCTCTTTTGAATGATAAACGATCAGTAATTTTAGTGGATGCATCAAACTAGAGGTACATAACGACGGAAGTCCCGTTGGAAGCCAGGGACAATCGGATATTTACGCCCAAAGTCGAACAATGGGTTGATTTTACCCAGTGTGACTGTGAAGGGTTAATCGTAACCAGTTTTTCTTTTCATCATTATTCCAATTACTATTATATCGGATAAGAGGGTGTCTAGCCGTCAGGAAAATCCGGAAAACCGGGAATTGTCAGGGAATTCGGGCTCATATCCTGGAATTTTTCAATTTTTCACCTACAAGTTGTACAATTTTCGAAAGTATGTGAAATCTCGCGCTAATCCCAAAGTCACCTTAGTTTCTTTGGATTGAAATGTTCATTGGTAGGGTTTGATCAATTAAATCAAGGCTGCACCTTATGCTTGAATTTTTCGATTCAAAATTTGTTTCCCAGTTTGATTCTTGGAACACCATGCGAAAACGTCTTCGTCAAAAAATTTACACCAAAAATAGACTACTTTGAATTGAAAATGGCGAATTTGAAAAATTTAGAATTCTCAAATCGGAAAAGCAATAACAAATGAACATTTGGTGATTGAGTTTACGTAAAATAAAATTGGAAGAGTAATTAACGATTTTATTTTGCAACTTTTGTTCGTCAAGGTGACCAGTAAAGAATTTTCCACTGGAAACCAGGAAAATATGAGGAAATTTGATGTACCGTTGACGCTAGACACCCCGGATGAGAAAATAGATCCTTGAGGATTATGCTCCGGGTTTCAATCCTAGCCAAAAACCACCATGCACGTCCATGGACAACGATTTTTTGCAAAACTTTAGCGGAATCGATGTCTTCTCCATTGGCTTCAGGACGAAATTCGCGATCAAATTGGCCAGGACCATCTTGATCATCATCACGGCGGACTGATCACCCGGACAAATTCTAGGCCCGACGCCAAAAGGCATGTAGGAGTACGGCGTAATCTTGGACTTATTCTCCTCGCTGAATCGTTCCGGGTCGAATTTATCCGGGTCCGGAAAATACTTGGGGTCACGGGTACTTTCTGAGAACCTCGGCAACGACGGCGTCGAAGTACTTCGACTCGTTCAGGCACTCGAACGAGATCTCATCGTTGCCCTTTTCGCGGCAGCGGTCGACTTCGGTCCGCAGTTTATCCTGGACGTCTTCGTTGACCGCGATCTCATGGGCCGCACAGCACATCAGCGTCGTTGACACTTCGAAACTGGCGAAGAAGAAGTTGAACGCCTGGGCGATAACGTCGTCGACTGTTATCTCGATCCCGTTATCAGCTTCGCTGGCTTCCGTCAGGAGATGGATCAGATCCGGTCTTGCGAGGTTCAGCCTCTTCCTACTCCCCATATTCTCTTTCATCAAGGTGTGCTCCTCGCCCACCAAGGTCATCCCGAACCATCGCGCGAAGGTCTGAAACGCCCTGAAGATCCGTTGTTCTTGTCCTTCATGCAGTCCACAGTGATCCCGAACGCGGTTGTGGCTACGGCATCGGCGATGAAACGCGTGAACGCATCCTTGATCTCAATCGACGAAGTCTGTTCAGGATGTCGGAGGAGATACCCGACGAAATCGGTCGCGGACTCGGAGACCAATTCGGACATGAACCGTATCTTGCTGATGGTGAAGGCTTGCCTGACGACAGAATTCATTTCTTTCCACCGCTTACCCGTCGTGAAGTACATCATCTTGCCGAAAAACGTGTCGTTTGATTCCCTGGCGATGCGTTTGTGGTCTGGGAAACTGTCGAAATGCTTGACGCCGAGTTGCTTGATGAGCCGGGGATCCCTGATGACGAGGCAATGCGCTCGCTGAAGGAATACCCCTGAGCTTCCAGTAGAAGATTCGGCTCCGCATCCAGGCTATCAGCACTGTCAGAGGACCGAGACCGGACACCGAAGGTATCGACGATATCATGTCCGGTCGATTGATAATTTTGATTGAAGCAATTTTCGAAATTTTGTTGCTCTATGCGAAGGAACTGACTCGCCGAATTTCACGACACTGAGATCTCTGTTCTGTGTGCTGGTATAAAATGTTATTAAACAGTCATTAGATAGCCTCTTATTGAATGTCATTAAAAGTCAGTAAATACCCCCTCGATGTGGATCGTCGCCTGGAGGAAAAGAAAAGGACAATTAACGAAATTACATCGGACTGATGTTTGTGCTCCTGATAAATCTGTCTTCCCAGCTCTATCTTGAAATTTTTTAAGTTACTTAACGCCCGGAAATTTCCTGGAATTGTTGAATCACCATAAAACTCCAGAAATTCACCCAAAACCCCATGAAAATGGCCATAGAAATTCCGAGAGGACTTTTTTCCATTACGTTAAGAGGGATTAAATGTTTGTACTGATATAGTTCCAAAACGGTACACTCTATCGAGTGAACGATACAGAACTTTTGTGTGTAAAATTTTGTTGTCTTTCTTTTATCTTACCAAATCGATCTTGATAAAGTTGACCGTTATCGAGATAAACCCGAAAAACTGAAAAATTGCACCTGTTTTTCAAGATAGCGGCTCTAGCTTCACACATGCAGGCTAGAAATAAATGGATTAGGATTAACCGAATATCAATTATGTTAGAATGATGACTCCATGTGAATAACAATCATAAACAATGAGACACTGTGATAAGCCGGATCTTATTCGTCGATCACATATCCCAAGACGTCCAACGTGTAAAATGTAAGATCGAAATGAAATTAGAATAAAACAACCATTAGAAACGAGTCTGGATTTCAGCCTCGTCATAAATTCATCCGCTCCTATTTACTGGCAATTAAATTTATCATTTCAAAAACGTTGAAAAATAGAATAATTTTCAGACGATTTGAAGACTGTCTTGGTCAGAATTCCGAATCGACGTCAAGTCCCTCGACGGAGGATCACTCTTCGGTCTCTGCCACGGTTACGAAATTCGTGTATCGAAATATTAAACACACATAAATTACACACTCAGGTGCGGTCTCTGGGGTGCCCTCGGGCCCAATATAAATCCGGCTACGCATACACCGAGCCGTATCCCTGCAAAAATTGCATCGCATCCGCTGCACCAGGACCAAACCACGCGGACTGAATATGTATAGTGTATAATCTTCATTAAACGAGTTTCGGGTTTCATCTCAGCTTCCCTCAACCCCTATGCTCGTCTCTTTCTCCGTGTGCCGTGTCTCTTTTTTCTTAAATACATGTGACAATCTCTTAAATCTTATCCGGTTCACTCCACGTCATCTGAATATACCCCGGTACGTGTTCAACGTCGATATTTTGATTGGCTTCTCGATGGAACGATTATTCACATTCCATCTCTGTATAGTCGACTCAAATTCGATCAGAATATAACGAATAAAAAAAATCAATTAGTCAATTTATATAAGTTGGTAGAGACATTCATTTTGGACCTCTGAGTGAACGGCTCGATCCATCACCTTGAATTCAGTTTTTTCATCATATCTCGACGACTATTGATCCTATCGACACAGAGGTCATTATAAAAAATGAAGCTTATTGAATTCTTTACAACAAAGGTTATATACAGTTTTCTCTTATCTTTGATAGTTTTTCTCTAATACACCAGTGAATACGTACATAATTTCCACAGAGTTATGTACCAGCCTGGGACGGGAAATACAAATATCGATACTTTCCGCCCTGTATTGCGCAAAAACTATTGAAGATCGGAAAAAAATGTGCTCAACCTTTTTTGTAGAAAATTTAGTAAGCTTCATTTTTTATAATAACCCCCGTGACGATAGGATCAATAGTTGTAGAGATATGATGAAGTAACTGATTTCGAACACCTTTGATTCAAGATCGCGGATCGATCCGTCCAGTCAGAGGTCAGGACTTTCAGTCCATTCAATAGCAGGCTGAGATAAAAATCTCCAACAATTTCTAGATCTTTACTAATTGATTTTTCTACTTTTACACACGAAAAAAGCCTTTTTCACATCGTGGTCATTCGAGGTACTGAATCTCCGTTGTGATGTCTCCGTTGACCAGTGGTCACCGTGCTCAGTCTTCTCAAACAATTGTCTCATTTCTGACCAGGAAGTTTCATGATACGAGGTTTGTTTCATTTCTAAACGTAGATAATCTTTTTCCGATGTGGATCTAGGAGTTTGATAATTGCTGGTCTTCGGGGATCTCTCTGACTGACTTTAAACGATAATTACACTAGTTCTACAACCAGGGATTATGGAGAGCGATAAACTCTGACAATACGAGCAATCAGTCGAATTACCATTCATTACCTCATCGCGCATTGGCAGGATCCTGCAATTAGTCCGTTGCTCTATAATTGCCGCGTGAACGACGGTGCGAAGAGACTCGAACCTCTATCACCGCGATTATTAAGAAATGAAACCGTTATCTCATCCCAGTTGAGTAGATATCGGTTTCGCGGTAACAATATCCACAAATTTCACACCAAGGCTCACAACAATTTTTTCCGAACCGCCAATCATCGCCTCTTCTTTTCATTTTCGATCTCTTAAGTGCGAGTTCAGTTACACAATGGGTTCAGAAAGCGGAAAGTCCGAGTCGTGTTACAGCACAGAGATAATTAATGGTTGACTTTGAAAATCTAAGAGTGCCGAGATGGGATTCGACTGTTCACTGATGAAATCTTGTTCCAGCTAGTCGCCAAGCCTATTATTCAAAAACTGCCCATCATTTTGCTCGTCTCAATTTCCGATCTATGAAGAGGTTTTAATTACATAATAGACGTAATTGGCGTTAAGTTTCATCCTTGCCGGTAATAATTACTGGTTAGAAAGCATAACCACTCCGAAATTCTTCGAGTGGCAATTCAGACGTGGTATAAAAAATTTTTTCTTCTTTGATTTGTTGGTATTACATAAAATTTCTTGTTCGGCTAGTCACCAAGACTATTTTTGAAAGACGCAACGTTAGTATCTTGTCGGTAGTGATGTGTGTGAATGTGATATAAATTCAGAACGAGTCACACGATGAGATGTTGTGTGTTGGTCAAACGGTGATTAGTATCGACTCAACTGGACAAAAATCGAACTAATAACCGTAAATTTTTTTTAATCTATTATTATTATCATTGTTATTAATTTTTTTGTATCTTTCAACTGTGAGATTGTGCGGCAACGTTTGTCAATGACCGCATACACAAACGTCCGGAATCTTCCTAGCGGTATCAATTCGTTTGATACGCACCCGGCTAATCAAAGACCGCGATTCTCTTGGAATTGAAATTTAGAAACACTTTCTGGACATCAACTGTGATGAATCGTACCCGGAGGGTTATTAATCGTTGGCTGAAGCAGTGCCTACGGACCATTAGGTGTGAATCTATCGTTTTTTGGGTTCGAATTTCATCCAGCTTCTTAAAGAACGATGGATTCAATTTTTGAAGGGTTCGGATCGCGCTTGGCTGAGTGTAAAACGATTTTTGAAGTTTTGGGAAAACAAGTTCAAGCTAAGATCGGTGAGTCAGACCGTGGGATCTATTCTGTGAAACCTTCTGAAATCACTGAAAAGCTGTCAAAAATTTTTTTGGCTCAATTTCTGCATCCTTTGGAGTCATTTCAAACATTTGCAGATCTCACGAAATTTCGATACTGATCTTACACTAGGATGTTTTAGAATTTTAAACCGTTTTAAGTGTTTTGAAATTTCCAAAATCTCCTAAAAAATCTCTGAATTTTTTTTTTCTGATCTTATTAAATCTATTGGAAGCCTTAATTGTCTTTTTTTTGTTAATGTTGTCAAACCTTCGAAATTAGGGAAACTTTTGAATGAAGTATTTTGTGAGCTTTTAGAATGCTTTCAATCTTTTAAAGTCTGCAGCAAAAATTTCGCGAAATCGTTTAAATATCTGAAATTTTGTGAAATGATTCAGAATCTTCGAACATGAAATCCATTGAGACTTTGAGATAGTTCAAAAAAATCTTCTAGAATGCTTGAAATATCGTCTCATCTCTTTAAAACTTCTAAAAATCTTTTGAAACCTTGAAATTTGAAATGCCTGTGACGAATATCTAAAAACAAAAATCTCTAAAATATCTTCGGATCATCTGAATGACTGTAAAATCTTTTGAAATCCTTAAATGCTTTCGAAAAAAATTCTAAATCCCTGAAATCTTTCGAAATTTTTTGTCGTACTTTTATAATATCTGATTAGAAAGACTAAAAATCTCTGCGACAGATTTATAAAATGAAATTAGAAACGGTATTATTCGAACGTAGCGGTATCGCCGCGTATATACAGCCTTGCTTTATAACACGACCCCTGTTTGAACGAGATTTGTACGAGCGTGTGTTATAAATCAAGATCAACACCATCCCGGTAAAAGATGATTTCGAGTCGAAGAGGACATCGTCGAGGACGACGAAGAAGGCTAATGAAATCATTCGGTCACGGCCTGTCCGCGCGTAGCGTCGCCTTTCCACCTGAGAAGAAACTCGCGTTGCGCCACGACCAGAAATTTACGCCGTCAAATTTTCATCGGTCCACGTAACGGAGTACCTAGCAATTACCGGATCCTGACTCCCCTCGTGTTGGCTACTTTTTTACTCCTTCATTTTTTCATTCCCCTTTCCCCCCGCCCCTTTTCACTTTGACGCCGTCCTCACGCCACGTGGCAGCGATGCAAGCGATCCTTTAACTTCCCTCAGGCTCCTATCACCGATTGACCATTCGCTTCCTGTTTCCTCGGTCCCTTACGGTTTTTTTTTTTTTTTTAATTTTTTGCCGAATTCCAATGACGACTCAAGACCGATGGCACTAATGTCGGAATGAAATTCGACGAAAAACTTAACCGGACTTCGGTAACCTCGCTGGAGATTAACATCGCTCCGGGTTCTTCATCGGCGAATTCTAAGCATTGTTTCATCAGAACGGAGTTGAACCTCGAAATCGGACAGTTGGGTTTTTGAAGATTTATTTTTGGCTCCAAATACCATAATTTTGGTGACAAATGATATGTTTTCAAGTCCCATTAAGTCATTGAAGTCACAGAAAAGTCCACGAAGTTCGTCTTCTGTAGTCCTTCGAAATCCTTCGAGCCTCTGGAGTCTCAAAGTCCCTTCGAGTCACATAAAGTCTCTGAAGTCCCTGTGAAGTCTCATTACCTCCCGTGAAGTTTTTCAAAGTCCCTTCAATTCCTCCAAAGTCTTCAAATTCTCTGAAGCCCAAAAGTTCCATAAAGTTTTTGAAGTCGCCGTGGAGTCTCTGTGAAGCTCACGAAGTCTTATCATCTCTCTTGAAGTTTTTCAAGCCCCTTGAAGTCTCATCAAATCTCGTGAAGTTCTTGAAATCTCCGGAGCCAAAAAGTCTCAAAGTCCGCTGTACTTAATTTTTCGGCGCGATTAAACCGTTCCATGAAGATGACTGCGAGATTGAGTTCGCGTTCCAGATACCATTAGCGAATGATTAAAATCTGCGTGTAATCATTTTTTCTCAATTTCACTCTTCACACGGTATGGTTGAAGGCGGAGGACGCAGCCGTGGGTCCCTCCATTGGTACACGGAACCTGCACGAGGATATTAAAAAGGGAAGAGTTACCGCTGAGGAGGGTTGAGCCCTTATGCAAAACCCATTAGCGGTGGCAGGAGCTTGGGACTCTCTTGGGACTCGGAGAAGTTAAACGGCGGCGTGCACACTAGCTTTGTATCGCAAATTGCACCGTGGTCATTTCCCATTCATCTTCGGTGGTCAAGCAATTGGTGTACATACACCGGGGCTGCTCACCTCGATACGCGTCCACCTTCATCTTGTGAACATTTCGTACCATTTTTCACCCTGTGTTAAAGATATTATAATGTTACATAACAGCTGTAACGTACCACCTCCGTGAATTTTTTACACGAGGGATAACTCGTACCTTATACCGTAATTATATGTGGGTATGCGGGGTGTGAAGTGCTAATTATGTCTACCGCGTAATTTTCAAGATCAGAAGGTTTTAATACCTCATATCGAATACGGAGGCCCAGAAATTCCAGTATCTCGTTTAAGGAGTTCGAGCCAAGAGACTCAAGGAGCCCTGCTTCTGGCCTCGCTAAACGGTTTCATCATTTTCTTTCCCGCCAAAATTCTCACAAATTGCTTTGGGCCGGATTTTTTACGATATTGAGACCCGAGATCGCAATCGATCGAAAATCATCCGCAAAGTGATCGATTTCTCAAAAACCGTGTTCAGGCGACGCGGCTTTATCGAAGTTAGAACTGATCAGATTCCGGCCTTGATCGATTCATTGTCATTACTTTCCGAATTATTTGAATAACTAAATTTTGAAAGATGCTATAAAAATGACGATAATTTTAAATTTCGTTTTTGGGGTGGCTGATCATGAATCTGAAGCCAGATTTTCGAAATTTGAAATGGCGAATCCAATTTTCCGGAAAAAAAAAACTGAAACAATTCGAAATCTTGTAAAAATTGGTGATTGAAGGTTTTTTAAACCGCTGATCAAGGATCTGAGGTCAGTTTTGCAAAATTCCAAATAGCTGGGATCAATTCAACGGGAAGAATGACTGACAAACTTAGTGGATACGTGTAATGATATTCAGTGGAAATTGGCTCTTTAAAAAATACACAGCGGTTATATGAATGCTGATCGATGAAAAAAAGATGTATTTGGAGGCGAAGACCTGTTGTGAAAAATGATGAGAAGTGATGAGACAAAAATAATGAAAAACAAAATTGAGAAAAAAAAATGTCCAAAGATGCGACGCATCAGCCGATCGGTAAGGAACCGTTACGAATGAAGCTCGTCACGAAGGGAGAGATAATTATCACGATCATTATTATTATGGGAGTTAAAGTAACCGTTGAACATGTCGCCTTGGGTAGTATCGGTTAATTATGGTGCGCGTGGCGGAGACGCGATAATTAAGCGATCGATAATACGCCTCGGGCTAAAACTTCGACAGCCCCTATCGGTGGCATCGAACACATTTTTACATACGTTTTATCGTGTAAAATCAACCAATAATGAAAACTCAGTAAATCTTCGTATGATGAATGGCGTGAGAAAGGTTGTGAGAAAAAAAATCGAGAGGTAAAAGCTTCTCTGACACCAATAAGAGAAAATTGTGAAGGGTATTTAACACTTGATCGGAATCTGAGGAGCATAAATCAGCAGGTTTTCTACCAAGAATCAAGGGACAAGATTGAAAAGGTTTGATAAATCTAGAATTTTTTTCAACTATGCTGGATTAGAATAACATTATTACAGATGATTTCAAATTGATGTAGCGTCTTAAAGATCGGTATAAATAGCTTGAAATCGGTCCGAACTGTTTGATAATCACCTTAAACTAGCTCGATGTCGATGAAATCTCCATAATTATCTGTTAATCGGCCATAATCGATGAAAATCGGTTGATATATATCGCTTCAAAAATTCCCTAAAAATAATCGATCATCCTGGTAAAGGGTTAGAATTCCTCGAAATAAGTAGGTAGCGCTGAGATGTGGTTACAATCTCTAGAGAATTGGTAAAAAATTGGTGAAAATCGGTTGATATCTACTGCCTTTGAATTGGCTTGTAATAGTGAGGAATTATCCCATAAATCAGTCGAAATTTCCTGAAGCCAGTAGAACCCAGTAGTCACCCAGAATTGTTTCAAATCTGTGGAGATCGGTTAAAATCGTTCAGAAATTACATAATACTGATAATAAAATAGCTCATCGGCAAATAATTGGTGAAAACCGGTTGAAATCGGTTAATATTTCTCACAAAATTCCTCTAAATTCAAGAAATCGTTAATATTTGTGAAGATCGGTTGAAATTTGAGCAGACCGGCTTAACACACTAGTTCAAACAAAGTTATATTTCTAATACAGCTTGAAAGCGATGAGAAATCGTTAAAATCGGCTGAAATAGGTCTGAATCGTATGTCACACAGAGTTTCAGCGATCTGACATCGAATTCAAGCTTTGTAAAAAAGATATTCTCAATTTTAACGTGACTTGATAACGAGTTTGATAAGTCGATGGTTCAAATTTCAACCGATTTTAACCGATCTTCCAGTTTTATGCGATTTTCACTAGTTTTAATTAGTTTTGATCGATTTATGGGATGTTCGTTGAGTTTTGAGGAATTTTCTAAGCAATTGTATCAACCGATTCCAACCGGTTTTCACTAATCGTTTTTCCCCACTCGTGTCTGTATCATAATAAACATGCGAGATGGGAACTCCTGTCTACTACGGTATGAATGTCCTACTAATCTAACCGTTATCAAAAGAATATTTCAAGTCATTATACTGACGAATTGTTGTACGAGTGTAATTCACCGTGGTATATATGAGAAACATCTTCGTTTCTTATAGATTCTCCGATCCCCCACTGAGTAGCTCGACTTGTAGACACGTATATACATTATTAATCCGGGTATGTAGTGACTCTAAGATATTTAATTCTTCATCGTCGAATAAGCCCGTCTTCTTTTCTTACGGGGTTCTGGGCTCATAAATCCTCGCCTCATGCCTACAACTCATTAAATGATGAAGCTCTATGAAAAAAAAAAGGATGATGGTACTGAGATTGACTACTCATTCTATTTAATATCGAGGTTCTTACACTGCGAATGAAAATGATATTCTTTCAGACTTATGGTCGAAATCATAGACCAATAATCTTGAGTATTGGATTTCAGGAGAAAAAAGCAATACAAATTGTGATTTATTGGGTTCGTTATAACGTAAATGTAGAAAAATGGCCTGATCTTAGTTACAGTTACGAGGGAAATCGATTTTTATTACTCAAAAAAATAATTAGGCCTAATATATTCAGTAATAGATTTTTCTCACACCCGGTCGCAAAATGCCACTTTTCATACCTCTTGAGCGGGCGCAAAACAGATCTTTTCGGCCCTCGGGCGCAAAGTTTCGTTTTGCGCCCGCTCACTCGGTCTGAAAATAGGCATTTTTGCAGACCAGATGTCAAGAAAAAAATCGTGTGCATTACGGGCGCGAGGCTATTTTGGCGAGTGTGATTGCAGTACACTCGCCTTCGGCTCGTGCTGCAAATTTCACACTCGAAAAATAGTATTTTGCGCCCTTGATACACAATGTACTATACTGACACGGAAAAGAAGACATAGAATTAGCTCGTATAATGCGAGATTATTTGAATTCTATAAAATTTATGATTTACGAAGGGACTGTATGCTGAATTTCATATTTTTTCATCCCATCAAATTTCGAACGCCTCTCCAAATTCTCTAAATTGAAGTTAATCTGTTGACGAGTCACCTGCGAAAGTAGGATCCTGGTAATCGCATATCAGCGAGGTGAATAAAAATTAGTTCACGTCGTATAAAAAACGGGCTCAAAGAGTAACGTACCTGCGGTCATCATCTGTATAATTAACAGCAACTGGTTTGGCGATTACTAATTTTTTTGTTTTGTACACTTTTTTTCGAGCCTTATTTTTTCAACAAACGACGAAGACCCGAATACTCGTTAAGAAAATATGAGTTGATTTTTTTTCTGTGCCAAAAATTACCCTACTTATACCTCTTTAAGGCAGACCCTTCACGAGTCATCACTCTTCACAGCGCCTCGGTTTTGAAATACAAATTGTCGAAAAAAAAAAAATTAGGTAGTATGTAAAATATCGAAATCATCATACGCGTATTCGTGATAATAAGCATGTTTAACCTCATGCCAGGTATGAAAAGGTACCGTTAATTCTCGAGGTTTCTTAACAAAAGCGGAAATTCCGGTCCTCCACAATTCGTAAGAGAACTTCGTACTACCTTTGGTATACAGGTACTTAAGTACGAAATACTCGAGCTGGAATAACGCGTGACTCTGTACCGTCTAAGCTCGCGGTATGCGAAGCATAACGATTCGTAATTCACCAGGAAGAAGTAATCCCCAGGTGATGGTCCACCACGTACGATGCCTAGACCTTAGGAGTCGATTCACCGACGCATTTAATCGATTCAAACGCCCGACCTTTAATTATATCTACCGATTTTAACCGTATGGGATTTAAAAATGTCTGCGATGATGTACATGTGTTGTGATTGGTGTTTAGAAAAACGTGCCGTGAAGCCCAAGGCGGAAAAAACTTACTTGAACTTCACCGATTGCGTGGGTTGGACGCAGAGCAAGGTAAAAAAAAAACTGACAAATCAACTTCTTCGGGACAGTAAACTGAGCCTTTGCACCAAATTTGATTGAAAAATATTGAAAATTGTAGAAGTTTTTCATTTTTTATAGGCGAAAAAGTCATTTGATCTTGATCGGTACTCCGAATTCAGCACAAAGGCAAGATATGGAGATTCTTATAAAAATATGCAAAATTGTATCGCAAACTATAAAAATTAATAACTCCTAAAATTTTCAATATTTTCAGCTGAAATTTGTTGTTTGCTTTCAGTGTACAAAAACCGATCCAGAAAAAAATCATCAATCATTCACAACCTTTTGAACCCTTTCGAAAAAGTCACCGCTGCCACCAAAAATGTTACGACTCTAAATGAGCAACCCTAAAATTCATAATAATAATACCTACATATGAAATCGATAACTCCTACAATTTTTAATATTTTCAGCTGAAATTCGTCACGTGCGTTCAGTGTACGAAAGAGCATTCGGGAAAAAATCGACAACCATTTAGGAGTAAGGCTCTCCTTCGTGGGATCATCGATGTAATGAAAAAAAAATCACATTTCTAATGAAAAGAGCTTCCGTATCCTCAGCCAGTTCCTTCACTGAAATCTCCTTATTTCTTACAATCGTCGGTTATTTTTCATGCCTAAAGCGTTTCGAAATAGAGAACTGGACTTACTCAAAGTAGCATAGGCTGCGGGGATACACTGAAAGAAATTTTATTACACTATTTGCTTTCGGGCGCACCTAAAAGTACAATAAAATATAGTATTTCAGGGGCAAACGAGGTAGGTACAATAGTAAATATAACACGAGGTGAAAATTGCGCTCCTCCCGTGTGGCATATGCTATTTTTCACCCGACTTCGATAAAATGACCTTATTCCGTCGCTGTAACGCGAGTGGAAAGTAGGTAGTCAATTTTTGACCAGAAGGAAGAGAAGTGATTAACCGGGCAGAAAAGTAAATTTCCGGGCAAAAAAGTCCACTTTTTTGCCCGGCTTTTTACTTTTTTGCCCGGCAATCTACTTTTTTGCCCGGCAATCGACTTTTCTTCCCTCTGGTCCGAAATTGACGACTTTCCACCCGCGTTTCAGGGGCGAAATACGGTCATTTTGTCGTAGTCGGGTGAAAAGATTTTTTTTGGGAGTTGCTATTCAAAATAACATAAGTTGCAATAAATTTTTACCAAACTTTACTATTCTCAATAAGAACGCGCATTGAAATGAGAAGTGCTCGTGCCTTTTGCAACTCGGAATTGAGGGAAATCGTAAAACTATCGTAGAAATCGCCGAATGCTCTCGAACTGAGCCGAGTTCAGCCGAGGAACAGTCAACAGACAGACCGGTGGCCGCCATTACATTTGCTCCCGATTTTTACGACTTGAGATACAGTAAAAATACGTATCGGGTGGCGGACAACCTAGCTGTCGGTCACCCGCTGTGTGGTACCGTAGCGCGCCGATAGATGGTTGGCAGTGGTTTTCTGATCTCGCGAGTAAATTTGCACCGTGCCGGCTACACTTACGTGTCACCACCCGACCGGAATCATTCTCGGTGATCTCGGTATCAGAGTTACGTTCAGGAAGGAACGTACGCGTGCCTGAAGAGTTGCTGAAACGGGCTCGAATAGTGTTTTAGCCTAATCAATCAGCGTCCTGATTCAACCGTTCGACCATCCATCCTAATCGTGTGTCGAATTGCATCACGCGTGGTCAATATTAATCGGTATAATAATCGGCGAAATCTGGTCAATGAATTCGAAGGTCAGATGTTGACCCCGGTTCGCAGCGGTCATCGTGCAGAATAATTTGAATGTTTGAATACGTGCCGATTTCTCTTTCTCGAGATCAGGATGCGCGACTCGACTGGAAACCGTGATGTCCGAAACCGGGTAACCCTTTTTTAGAATCTAGTCTGCGCGGGCTTAAATTCGTAACAGCATTGCAGACACTTTTTCTCTTTATCGAGAATTTTATTCCGGTTTATTTTGTCTTTTTTTTGACCCGCTATTTATTTTCTTCAACGGAATCGCAAAGGTTCTCGACTTTTCGGTGACATACCGCATGGGGAAAAAAAAGGCTCGTCACTCCTTAAACGAACCTCACTACCGATATAATACCCTTGTTCTCGATCGTTTATCGATTCCACGATCTTCTTGTTCGGAGTTTTAACGCGCTTTCAGGGTATACCACCTCGGGGAATCGAAACCGTTTAAAGGAACCAGTATTTACCAGGAAAAAAACGGTTCTGTATAATCGGATGAAACTCTGTCCGGTCATATCTCGTATTCGGTTCGATAAGATCCATACATAGACTCTAAAAATGTTTTTGAATCTACAGTACATTATTTTCTATGAAAAAAAAAATCAAATGCGGTATAGTAAGATTAATTGCCTAGGATGTTCTTCGAATTTGCAAAGAAATGGCTCATCTAATACTGAAATTTGATCAGGAAAAAATAGTGAATTCATTGTATTAGTTAATTGATTTTATATAATCTATTCAATATTCCGTTTATGAATATATGAAACTCATCCCAATTAAGGTATTTGAAATTTCTAACAGAATTGATGTATGTAATTTTCCATGATTTTGTATACTTCTATCATATAATCTGATAATCCTTCATCTGAGGCTATAAAAATTACATAAAAAACATTATTTGGATAATTTTCATGAAATTTGATAAACTTATCTGATAATATAGAAAACTTTCTGTTACAGTAACATCAATTTTTCCGTGACGTTGATTTCGAGGTCTAAGCTTTTCTCAGTTTCAAATTATTTTCTATAATCATCTTGAGAATCAAACTTCTCAAAAGGACGAACTAGACTGCGGTTTTCTTTTTCATAATATATATCCGGTTATCAGACTTTTCCAATTCGTGATCGTGAATGTATAAAAAGCCTTGAACCTGTGATACTCGTTAATTAAATTGTCTCAAAAATGCTCTCTTAATTGGTCACGTTTATATATTGCGGTCGCGCATGTATGATGTTCATACACGTTTTAAAATGCCTACCGCGTACGTGATGCCGATGAGGCTGCACAGTCGGAAGACCAAGACTCGCAATATGATTATTATAAGTGCAGTTTTAAGCCTTTCATGAAATAAATAAAACCAGAGGAAAATGACTTCTCTTACTCTCAGTACTTAAGAAATAGTAAGAAAAATTCTTCCGTTTGCCTTAAGAATATCCATAGAATAATAATAAGACTTTGAACAAATACATTAATTGTAGCCTTGTTCTGTATACTCAAAGCGTAGGAGTACGTATACTCAAGTAATTTCTAAGTAAAGAAAGGAAACAAATTAATTCTGTGTAGAGAGATGCTTCTCTCCGCTCCCACGAAATTTCAAGATTATTTACACAAGTGAGCGTAACAGGGATCGTTTCTGCGATGTCGGTAATTGCGAGTCGAATAATCGAACTTCGAACAGGATCCTCCAACCCCACCTTCTCTTTTACCCGGTCACAAAGGCATTTTGACGAGCAGAGCGATATACGTCAACGGTTCTTAATAATTCGCCTGGACTGACCATAAGTGGATTCGAAACGTTGACCGAAAAGATTAAATATTCCGTCAACGTGGTGGCGGAACTGCAAGAAGCTACTATATACGTATTTAATTGCTTCGGTTGTGTAGTATTTCTTTCTTCGAGAAAGATATCTGTTACTTACATACGTGTATGTATACCTGTATAAAACTCTGGCGAGAGGAACCGCAAATTTAATGAGTTACGTACTGTGGCGAAGGGTGCCTGGTGGTTTTTTATCAGCCGCTACACACAGGATCAAATTGATTCTCGCGATTTATCACCTGCGACCGTCGATCAAATGAGGATGGAACTTAATTAAAACAGGCAAAAACGGGTGTAACCACATTTTAAAAGGTCCTACTTCAGTGGACTGATTAATTTTATTGTATTCCTGTGATAATGAGAATGTGTTTGAACATTCCGACATTATTTACACTCGCGAAACCTGAAACGCATAATGTTACCCAGCTAATGCTTACCCATGGATAAACGGTTAAACCATACCGCAGATGATAACACGTGCCGTTTATATAGCAATTATATTTTTCCACCTGTGTCATTATACCGCTCTCCTTGTCAGTGTATCTAAGCATCCTTGCATGGTAGTTTCTTGACTGTCTTCTAAACCGCAAACCGCAAACCACTTCAACCATGCAGCAGGTTGCATATCAAAACTGTGTTGCCTTTTACGCGTCGTAGGGTGTCGTTCTTCATTTTTTGTCCCAGGGAAACTGGCCAGCTGTAACGTATCGGTGATAGAGACCGGCCAGTTTCCATAGACTAAACGACAGAGGTATAATTCTCGATAATTTGCCATGCTGCAGCAACGGCGGAAATCCATCTGGTGTTATTATACAAGGTTACTGACAAAGTGGCGAGGGTCATAAACCGATGTAAGCCCACATTCGTAATTACAGTCAGCCTTGATTACTCCCGTAGGCCTTCGAACCTGGCAATGACTAGCACTTCGCCGCGGGAGCTTTTGCGAACTTGCATGCATACCTGCCTCGAATTGTGTAATAATTATTACTCACAGTCCGAAGTGTGTAATACGACTCAGCAGAAGAAACTGAGTTGATGTGAAAGTACGGAGATGGGGTGATAAACTGATAATCCACATGCATTATGGATCAGGAACGAGAGAACCTAACGATAAGCGATTCGCATCATCGACTGTTCGCAATAATTAAATCCGCACCATTTTTTTGTACTTGCAGAATAGAATGCCGAGAGGAAGATGCATTTCTTAGTCATCGTACTCGCTGGCTACTTTCACATTCTACAGGCCCAAGTTATATCGGAGGAAATCACAGTCACACGTCATCCGGATGGAGATATATTTACAATTGAGGGTAAGCGTGATTTAGTTACCGTTCATTAGTAATATGATTCATTGAAATGTGCCCACTATCATTTCGTCACTCTTCCCAAAAAGCTTATCAACTCGAATTTCACCGTTTCAAAGCGATAAGGTCAAAGGCCCGGCTTCTGACTGTTGTAAAGAAATGTACGTCTTCAAGAAACGCCATTGAACCACAGAAGACTCGAAGGACCCAGTATTTGATCCCTTCTCGACGCGTTCGGTATTTCTGTTGCCCAATTCTTGAACCAATGTAGTAAAGAAAGTAAAACATGAAATTTATTGGGTTATGAAAAATATTGATTACCCACTTGAGATTGAAAAGTTTGTTAGCAGTTATGGACCCACCGCATATTACTAGGTACTTTCCAATGATTCGAAAGTATCTTCTTTCTCAGAGAACTAGTTTTTTTTTTCGAATTTTTTATTCAGTTTTATCTAGAGAGTATACAAGCCTTGGTAAATAATCTGCCACCACAAATACGCGCTACGTGAGTCTCGGTTTGTCCACTGGGAGCCATTAGGACAGTTCGCATTAAACCAAATACCAACATGTCGTCTGGCAATACATGTGTCTAGTTTCTTCATCCTCTTCTCTAACGTAGTAAAATTCCGTAACGTATTCCAATCACGAACCGCTTATCCATTGCGTAATTAGTAACTATAAATTTTTATATGCGTTTCAGCGTTACAGTAACACCATATTTAATTGTAATCTTGAATCTCCATGTTGACTAATTGGAATGAGATAAAAATTAAACCAAATCACTATTTTATTGTTCATAATAGTGGGGCTTTGCGTGGAAGTTTAAGGTGAAATGAAAGTCACGTGACTTCGATATGAGGCTGATGATTTACACTTGGAATTTTCAAACGCTATTTTCCCAGCCAAAACACATTCGATCGATGTGAAATTGATATCAGTGACGTAGAAAAACTCAATGAAGGGCCTGCCAATCGTGGATTTTCGAAAATCGAGACGTAATAACAGTTTTTTCACAATATTGTTCTGTAATCCAAGGAAGTGCTGCCTCTCCCCACGAGGGGCAGCACCTCCTTGGGTTACAGAACAATATTGTTACACAAAATTCTGATTATGTCTTTCGATTTTCGAAAATCCACGATTGGCAGGCCCTTCATTCAGTTTTTCTACGTCACTGATATCAATTTCACATCAATCGAATGTGTTTTGGCTGAGAAAATAGCGTTTGAAAATTCCAAGTGTAAATCATATCGAGGTCACGTGACTTTCATTTCACCTTAACGGGACGAAAGTAGCCGGATTGTGAGGTTAGGTCTGCGCATGCGCGGTCTACAGTTTTCCCACTTCTCTCCCTTGTTACACGATGTACTTGATATTGTCAATTACTAAAATAAAACGAAAAAAAGAACATGCAGAGCCTAGTTCATCGAGACTGTTTTACAATCTTGAGAATCTAAGAATCTATTCAGAGAATCGTAAAACGTAGGGCATCAAGTATGCTTGAGATATGATAGGTGAGAAAATTATTTGTGGATATTAGAGGTGGTTAGCCAGCAAGCAAAACGAGAAGCAGGAAATTATTGCTTCGCTGAATGGTTTGGTGAACTTTTATAGATGATACACTGAAAGAAATTTTATTGCGAAAAGTACAATAGCATATAGTATTTTAGGGGCAAACGAGGCCCAACCATAAGTATTCCTATGATTATAGGACTTAGCAATTATTGCTAGGGAAATAGTATAATGTTCTATAATTATAGGAATACTTATGGTTGTACCTCGTTTGCCCCTAAAATACTGTATATATGCTACTGTACTTTTTGTAATAAAATTTCTTTCAGTGTAGTTTGATTCTTGTTCGCCCAATCTTTATGGCGAGGTTCTCTAAGAACGTGAAGTTTTAGCAATTTATATCCTCACGTAAATGTAAAATCTGTTTTCTCGCCAATTTCTCTGTACTCTGTATGAGTACTGAGATTTCTAGTTAAACTCGCGTTACCTGGAACTCGCGCAATGATAACTAGGCACCTTAAGCAACGCAACTCGCTTCAACCCTTTCCCACGGACGTCAAGTTACGGCCTAAGTGGACTCGTTTTTTGGCTTAATAAAAATATATCGTTCAACCTACATCATATTGTTGCAAGAATTGCAACGACCACTTATCGAATGCTAATTAAAATTTGTTCGAGACCAATTTCCATTACCTACCACCAAGAAACGTACAAAGCCTTCAGCTTTCAGCTCAAAAATTGCATCGCAACGAAATTTTTGATCTAGAAAAAAAAAATTCCAATTCTAAAATTCGAAGAATTTTATTCCAGACTTTCTTGCACAATCAAAAAATCTCAAAACTTTTTGGAAAATTGATAAATATGGGGTAATTATGGGGTTACAAATTTTTTTATTTGAGTTGTATGCGTGCCCTCAATCCAGCAGAATCTAATTCGGAAGTGAAATGTATCCGAAAGAAGTCCCATTAAATATTTCTCACGCTGGACTGGACCTCGGGAAGATAGATAGAAGGTATGAATAATCCCTGGTCCAGAGAGAGAGAGAGAGAGAGAGCAGAAAAAAAAGCATTGAGTATAGACGAATGAAAAAGACGATTCACGAATATGATTATTATAGTAACAACTCAATTTTATGTGCCTGTTTATCAGAGAGTGGTTTTCGGGGAATATAATGGAAGTCACCTGCGTCCGAGCCGTTAATCAGTATTCCGTGGTTAAATTCGGCGTGACTGAATGTCTATATAAAGTGTCGCCAGGTGGTACTAAAAACGATACCTACGTATTTTATTGCGATAAAAAAGCTATTGATTATCTATTAAATTATTAATTCGTCGTTTTATTGGCTGCGGTATCTAACTACGTTAATGTTTTGCCACCTAATAAACGATGAATATTAGATAAACTAGCGATAGTAAAAAAGAAGTTTTGGTTATATTACATGTGTAATTAATTTCTTGGTATCGCGTAGAGCTACTTGTATCGCTGAACAGTTTACACGCGACGGTTAGAGATTTTTTCTGTAAACTGTAAACGCGAAACTCCGGATGTGAGATAGTCTGAATTATTCATCGTTAGATTTTTCTAACCCTCCGTAGTCACACTGGGTCAATTTGACCCATACGTCAACTTTAGGCTTAAGTATCCCCATTCTCCAAAATCGATCCTTTCACAGATCAGAATAAATACCTTTTTTCGAACGCGTGCTATTGTACTATTTTTTTTTTTGAAAGTAGCATTTTTCAGGAGTATAACGTTTAAATTTTGATTAAAAATATTAAAAATTGACAAAGTTATGATTTTTTAAGCGAAAAAGCGTCTGTTTTGCATTTTTACCTCTTCATGACTTTTTTTTCAGGAAGTTGCAAATTTTTTTTTTTTCAAAAAGCAATTTTTCGTCCATAATTTAGAAAGCTTGAAGCATGTTCTGTAATTTTTCTGAATACTTTGGAGTGACAGTTTGCTCACAATCGCTTTTTGAAAACTGACTGGGTCAAATGGACGCAGTGTTACTAACCCACGTAGCGAATAATTAAATCTAGGTGTAAAGAAATCAGGGTCAATGCAAATAAACTTTTACTGTTTCATACTAAAGAGACATGGAATGATTAAGGAAATCTTTTCGTCACGATTTCAAGCGCATTGTAGTCATTTACTTCTATAATTATTCACTACTGGACGAGATATTGTTTTATAAACTAGACTCTTTTTATCCAGGTCATTATATCCTCAGAGTGGAAATAGATAATTAGCACTGTGCTAATTAGAAATAAGTTTATGTATATAATGGCATTGAATGATAAATCGAGATCATTTGGAAATGCGTTGATTTTTCAAGGATTTCGGATTCTTCAAATCACCTCAAATTTAATACACGGTGTTTATTTAGCGTTTATCACATAAAGATAGCAAAGATTGCAAGGATTACAAAAAGACCATAAAAGATTACAAGATATTACACGGATTAAAAAAGACTTCAAACACAAAGATTATGTTAAAATTGTCAAGATAACAAAAAGATTACGATGAGATTAAAAGGATAACAAAGACTGAAAATTCAATTCTCAAGTCACAAATCACTTTTGTTTTTAGTGGCAAGGGAATCGACAATAAAATGACATTGTTAGAATCTTAATGAGCTGAAATTGGTTGTAATTATGTCTGAAATCGCATGGAATTCATTTTTTCGGAATTTCAAACAGCTCATATCGATGGAACTTACGCAGGCTACTCGAAATCTCGATTTGAATTACTCAAAATCCCCTTTTAAAAATTTAAAATGACCAAAAATGGGTTGGATATTTGTCCAAAACTGCACTAAATCACTTTTCTGACATCTCAGTCAATTCAAATCGCAAAAAATTATTAGAAACCTGTTTAAATTTTGTTTGCAGTCATTTGAAATCGCTGAAAGTTGCATTTTTGAAATTGTGACCGGTTAAAATCGGTGTAAATAACATTGAAAGTCACTCATTTAACCTCATGGAAGCATATAAAATTTTTCAAATTGAATTCCTAATCTCAAATCTCGATGCCAAAGTTAATTGAAATATTGCTGTCAAATGTGATTTAGTTACGTATCAATTCTAATCACGTTTCTCCCATGCTGTAATCAAACTTGCCACAGATAATGGTAAATTCAATGGAATGATTAAAGTCTCCCAAGGAACTAGATAAATCAAAATTAAGACTGAATTCTTAAGCTTCTGTGACATTATTCAATCACGAAGTCATCCTCAAGGAAGTACTCGGTGTAGTTTATATTTATTTACTGCAATAATGAACTTTGATAAATGGATAATTATAATTTAACTAATTCTCGGGTTACAGAGTCTTGCACAGAGGCATGCGTGGTACTCAGCAGTGGAACGGCGAGTCCATTCTCGGATTCCGTTCCAGGTATTCCAATTTCGAACAGTTCCTGTACCTGCCAGTGCAATTCCAAGCTTCCGGTATTCAGGGAGGACCTGAGTATATGTGTGGAAGAAATTCACGGTAAGTCAATGTTTTATGTTCCTTAAATTTGACTAGGGATGGAAAAAAATCCGATCTACGATTCTTGAATCATTAATTTCAGCAACAGTCGCACGTTCAATCTCGTTTCACATACCGTACAAACGCAAAAAAATAGCAACCACTGTTCAACGTCTAACAATTCTGCGACGTTTGTCTCGGTTTAAACCGGTCAAAAAAAAATTACGACCAATTATTCTTAAGTCCGAACAGTTTTTACTCATCGACTCTCTACATCTCGCTTCTTCGTATCGGACACCCTGTTACCAAAGTTACCTCTCGTGTGCACCTGTAATTAGGTGGTGGCACTCCTCGAGCATCAATTTTATTCACGACACATAACGAAAAAAAAAATTAGGAATTTTTTTCATTTGTATGAAGACTGGGATAGAAGGAAGAGAAACGAAAATTATTCAATCCTGGGATCTGGGGGCTATTTAATTACCACAATTTTGGAAGACTGCTTTTTCGAAATTGGTATTTTGTTCCTTAAATCAGAAAAACAAGATGAAAAAACCTCCTAGGATCCCATTTTTTTAATCACACTTTTTCCAAACACTTTCAAAGTGAAAAATTTGGTTTATAAGACACGATTTTATCACTAATCAAAAATCTAAGATCTAAAATTCTGTAAAGTCTCCTTCAAATATTTTCAAAAAAGAATCCAAGGTTGAGATGAAGAAATGTCCTTTTTTTACTCGCCTCGGAAATTTACTCTGCAAAATTTCA
This sequence comes from Euura lappo, assembly GCA_018257835.1. NCBI lineage: Eukaryota > Metazoa > Arthropoda > Insecta > Hymenoptera > Tenthredinidae > Euura > Euura lappo. Next base: position 374,952 of record JAEUYN010000771.1, on the reverse strand, counting down.
TCGAAGATGATGAATTTACGATTTTACTTGACGCGTTTGAATCCCGTTGATTAGGGTTCTTGAGATGCTGAGTTGTCGAGGGAGGAGGAGGCGTGTTTCCTGGGTAAAACTGGTGTCGACGAACAAGATAATTAATAAAACTAATAATTATCTTGTCGAGTGTTTTAGCACGAGGTAAATTCGAAAAAGGTGAGGAAAAGTAAAGAACAAAAGTGGGAGTCGAGCAGAGATTGAGTAGCCCGGAATAACAAACGACTCAATTAGCGCGTTCTGCGTCTACACAGGTGCGAAAAAAGGCTGGATAAAATTCGCAACTTTCATAAGCTTTGACAGTCTTATCGAAATATCAGATTTACTCAAGCATAAAAAATCGAAGTTATCATACCCACACGCGGACCGCCTCAGACAACGATATTCATTATCCGATCCCCGAGATACCAGCAACGCCTTCGGAACGTGTTGAGCCGAATTACACTTAATGCGAAACATTATTTAGCTCGCAGAAAATACAACTTCCGCGTTATTACATCATCGACTCGACCATTTCTTGTCCCAAACCCATTTCGAGGAACATGAATTCGAACTCGGCACAAATTTCACTCTTGTGTCCTCGCATCTCTTCGGGATGACGTGATTTAGCCTCAGATTCAGCTGACACCAAGAATCATTGATAGTCCAGTCAAACTGGATCAAAATATAGCGAGTAGAAAAATTAATTGGTAGAGACTCTAACTCGACGACTCGATCCACGGTATTGAATTAAAGGTGCTTGGATTCAGTTATTTCATCAATATCTCGACAACTATTGATCCAATCGTCACGGAGGTTATTATAAATAATGAAGCTTACTAAATTCTCTACAACAAAGGTTCGGAACAGTTTTCTCGTATCTTTGATGGTTTCTCTCTAATACACCAGTGAATATGTTCATAATTCTCGCAAGGAATTACACCGAGAAAGTTATTTTCGATACTTTCAGCCCCGTATTACACAAAAACTATCGAAGATAGGACAAAAATGTATTGAATCTTTGTTGTAGAGAATTGAATAAACTTCATTTGTCATATTAACATCCGTGACGATAGGATCAATAGTTGTCGAGATATTATGAAAAAACTAAACTAAATGAAATGGCGGATCGATCCGTCCAGTTAGAGGTCATGACTTCGAATCCGTTCAATTTCCGTTCATAGGGTTTCAATTATCGCGTTTTCTACATTTCAAGTCTGAAAGACCGATCACTCCTCTCAAAATTGAACATCATGATAATAAAAACAAGAACTGCGTTCGGAAGCCCGGAAGCTGGTGTGATTTGTCGACGATAAACGATCTACCAATTAATAATACCTCAACCAAATCGAATCCGAACACGTATCGCATGATGTACATGCAGACGGTGTTGGTTTTACGCTGACAGACGGAAGTGGTCATCGGTCAATTGTAGACGGAGCCACTATGCGATCGACGCTGCATGGGATAATGCAGCAACCATAATTCCACAGACAAACAAGTCGAAACGAATGGGCCGTTGCACCTGAGATAAACTAGTGGTGGTCGGGTATATGAACACCTTCGAGAGACCGTCTGACCCGTACCTGACCCAGAGCGTTGGCCTTCATCAATCACTTCCGAGCAGCTTACCGGCACCTCAAGACCCGAGAAAGGGAAGAAGAAAGGATCCGTGTTCATCTCGGCTCAAACCAGCCGAGGGACACACATCCTGATGTGGATGTTGGTTTTAATATTCGGGGACGAGGCGGACGAGACTCGTACACTCTCACAGTAGCTACTTTTTACGACGTTTCATTAAGCCTCTGTGTTACTCGTCGGATATTTACTCTATACCCTGAGGGCAAAATCGGATATAGGCGTACATCTTATCGTTGAATTACGCGCTGCCAGAGCGTTGAAACATAATTTCATGGAAGATTTACGGTTTTAGAGAAAAAAAACTGACCTTTTTAAGCGAAGCTTTTTCTCAACGTCATAAATATAGGTGGCACAACAATCATTTATTTAAGGTGAAATGAAAGTCACGTGACCTCGATATGATTTACACTTGGAATTTTCAAACGCTATTTTCTCAGCCAAAACACATTCGATTGATGTGAAATTGATATCAGTGACGTAGAAAAACTGAATGAAGGGCCTACCAATCGTGGATTTTCGAATATCGCAAGACATAATCAGAATTTTGTGTAACAATATTGTTCTGTAACCCAAGGAGGTGCTGCCCCTCGTGGAGAGAGGCAGCACTTCCTTGGATTACGGAACAATATTGTTAAAAAACTGTTATTACGTCTCGATTTTCGAAAATCCACGATTGGCAGGCCCTTCATTCAGTTTTTCTACGTCAACTGATATCAATTTCACATCAATCGAATGCGTTTTGGCTGAGAAAATAGCGTTTGAAAATTCCAAGTGTAAATCATATCGAGGTCACGTGACTTTCATTTCACCTTAATTCGATATAGAACGATAAAACGACTGAATTATAGGCGATGAGATGAGTGAAAGGGATTTTTTATTTTATTCGAAATTTTATAGGCCAATTTTGAATAATATTAGTATTCCTATGCCAAGGATACGAAGGATTTATGAGGATTAAGAGAACGGTCATTTTTCAATTTGGCAATAAAAAGTGTTAGCAATTCATTCAATCGTAACAAAAATCGACGAAAGCACATTTTTTTCTTGTTTGTCAATTTTGAAATAAATGTGAAAGATCTGAGCAAGTGTTTTACTATACTATAAAACACTCCTACTATAGCGACCTCACTTTGAACATTCAACAGTTTTTTTGTCCTCCGAGTTCGATAAAGATCAGGAATCCATTTTTTTTTTTTTTTTTGGTCAATCCGAAAGTAATTGTACTTCCTCTGGAAAAAAAATTTCACTGCCATTGAAGTTCGCTTTTTTTGCATTAGCCTCCTCAATTACGAATCTCTAAGGATGTTCTCAATCAACATCGAATCATGTAACAAATTTTGCTGAAAATATCAGCTGACAGTAAAAGATAGTAGATATTGATCTTATTGGTTTGACATTGGGAATGTGATTGGTCTGAATTTTTTCGAAGTTCACAATAAGTCGGTCATTTTGAAACCTGATAAAGTGAAACCTTGCAAATGGTATTAATCAGAAAGCCTATAGTCATAAAGTGCTCTAATTTCTGTCAAAATTTCAGCCAAGGCATATTATCAGTTTGTCCGGAAGCAGTTGTTGACAACAAAGCGACAAAAAACGGAGAGATAGGAAGTTGACATGACCTGAAGAAATTTCGAAACTGTACATTTCTTAACACAGTCTTGCAAAACGACAAATGTGATTCCGAATTTTATTGCATTATGTCATGAAAGCTCGAACTCAAAAAACTTTGCGATTTTTAGAAGTATGCTGTTTTGAAAACGAACGCATCAAGCCCTAAAAAATTTGGATTGGACCTTTTTTACTTCAGCCTTTCAAGACCGACAACTCACAAATTTTTGATGAAAAGAAACTTCATCCATGATCTGCACTTTCATGTGAAAAAACGATTTTGAGACAATAAAAAAAGTGCAATAAAATCCCCCAAAAAGCACTCATCGTTCATTTTTCGATCTTCGCTGTAAGACAGTCGTAATTTTGATGGATATTATACACCAGGTACAGAAGCTGAATAAAGATTCTCGAAACATTCTCAGAACCTGTTTCAAGTCCGTATCAAAACGTGTCATTCGGAATCATCTAATACGGTATGTCTTCTATTACCGATAGAAAAAAAAAATCAAAAAAAGAACAGAACAATAAAAAAAACACGTGCGATCAAATTCCCCCGAGGTAGAATTTTCGATCAGCTCGATCGGTTCCGGTATGTAATAATAATTGAGTCGCTTCGGCTAATACAGAACCTACTATCTAATAACAAAATAATATCACAGTAAGGATGATGGGGTACGCGAACCGCAATGATCGATCCTTGAATAAAGACGCGGATGCGAATCGTGCCTCCTCTATTCACGGGTCCAACGAGCTTCCTATCCATCAACGTCATGCGAAGATCCTCTATGCGCGGAAGTCGTTGAAAAATATATACCCAGTCAGTAGTCAGTCATTCGGGGTGACGATCAATGATAAACTATCTTCCATCTTTCATCAAGACCACAGTCGATGACCTTGGGCTATTCTCTGGCCCTGGCTCTGGCTCTGGCTTCCGATCATTAACGATCCTCCCAGTGGAGGCATACCTGCAGACCACCTCGCGTTGATCAACACGACGATTTACACTTACAATCAATCGAGTGACGGACAATGTGGATAGGAGGAGAAACCAGATCCTACTTGGTCACGAATCAAGTGGTGACTGCAGATTATAAACGATTTCAAACGATTTACAACTGATTTCAAACAATTTTTCTCACACCCGGTCGCAAAATACCACTTTTCATACCTCTTGAGCCGGCGCAAAACAGATCTTTTCGGCCCTCGGGCGGAAAAGTGCTTTGCGCCCGCCTAGAGCGGGCGCAAACGACTTTTTTCCTGCCCTAGGGCGCAACGTTCCGTTTTGCGCCCACTCACTCGGTCTGAAAAGAGGCATTTTTGCAGACCAGGTGTTGAGAAAAAAATCGTGTGCAACACGGGCGCAAGGCTATTTTGGCGAGTGTGATTGCAGTACACTCGCCTTCGGCTCGTACTGCAAATTTCAAACTCGAAAAATAGTGTTTTGCGCCCTTGATACACAATGTACTATTAATATGCGATTTCACGTAGATCGACGAGATTTCAAGTGATTTCGAATTCAATCGAGCAATTTTATTCGATTTCAAATCGACGCTTGCGACTTCGACCGTTTCAACGAATGATGTAAGACAAATCGGTGTTGGTCTTGCAAAAAGTGTAAAATTGAATGAAGTGTAAGAAAAGTAGATCGAGATCATGCATGTAGAGCAAGAAGAAGTGAAACAAAAAAATCTTTCAGGTAGTAAAATAGTTCGAATAATTTAAATATTTTATTTTCGAAATTTGCATTTTTCGGACTAGGCGAACCAAATTAATTAATTTTTGGTCCCTACCAAGGAGAGATTCTTCCTCTATATTTGAGCCTGCATTGAATTTTTCATCGCAGCAAAAAAAAAATAAAAAATTGATCCTTCCATAAGTTTTTTTCGATCTCGGCAAGGTTTGCACGCTCAAATGAAGGAAAAATCTCTCCTTGGTGGGACCAAAAATTCATTGATTTGGTTCGTCCAGTCCGAGAAATTTCAATTTAGAACAATAATTTATTGATAAATATGTAGATTATATTACGTATGATTGTTGCTATATTGATCTCAGAATAATCCATGATATTCGATAATCAAGCAAGATAAGATCGGTAACCAGGGCAGTGCGGAGCAAAAGTCCAAGAATCTTACAACCAGACCGAGACCAAGGCTACCGAGTCCTTGACCGTGGTCTTGATTTTGCTGCTCACTAGTTTCAAGCCATTCCAAAGCGATTTCAATGAAAGTTGCCTGCGATTTTAATGAGTCAAATGGTTTCCGCGGATCGTCCGGCTTCCCTGGCGGATCCGATTACACCTAAATTACACCAGAATTACGCCGTGTATTTGCGAATTATTTACACCCATGTTTACACCAGAAACACACTAGAAATTTTCACACTCAAAATCACACTGTAATTGCACCGCAATTAGACCAAATTTTTTTTCCTATTAAATTTATAAATTGTTGCACAGAATTTCAAGAATGAGCATAAAACATAATTATCGGATATTTCTCATAAGGCAAAAAAAAAAATGCATGCATCATACGGATTTGAACACAGGCCGCCAGCGTAGTCCAGTCAGTATATCCAAAAAAAACGACCTAACCTAGGGAGTGTAAATTTCAAATGGAGACCAAATTGAGCTTTTGCTTGTTTTCACAGTGTTTTTTTTTTGTCTAAAAAAACGGTTTTTATCAAATAACTCGGCCACTTTTGAATTTAACGAAAAACTGTGAGGACAAAAGTGGTAGAAAATTTTGTCCGCTACAAGCTTGGTCCCTACGATTTTTCTTGTAGGATCAATATTTTTCGAACTACACTCAAAAAACCGTTCGAAATTCCGAAAATTGCATTATCTCGTTTATTTTCAACTTTTCAGCTATAATGAATAGAACCAAACTTGTAGAGAATCCAATTTCCAACAATTTTGGTCTCAATAATTTTTTTCTAAAAATCGATATTTTTCGAATTAAACCCCAAAAACGCGCCGATTTCAAACTCTGGAAGTCTTTGAAGTATTTCAAATCATTGAAAATGTATAAAAGCCAGTTGGAAGTTAGGGGATTCCTCATAACAGTCGACGGGTAGCTCGAAGACTTCGAAATTTTTTAAAAAACGGAAGTCACTTGTACACCTAAAATTCGAATGACTGCATACAGCCCCTCGAAATGATCGCTACCGCAAGTTCTCAGGGCTATAGGTAGTCACTTTAATCAAGGTATACGAGATAGCCTCAGCATGAATGGTAATTAGCGCCTCGGAGCTCGCTGGTATTCCGTCGTGCAATTACCTCACGATTTTTGCAATATATACTCCCTGCACTGGCGAGGAAACGTCAGGTGTACATAACGTACCGACCACCGTAGACCCTGGGGACCCCTGGGGGTCCTGAGGTCACCCGAGTCGCTGAAAGGTTCAGGGGTCAGTCACACGGACCATTTCTGTGTCAGGTGTCGATTCTGAGAGTAGAATAATCCTCGATTCGAATCGACATTGAAACCGATCGAGACTTGATAGTTGATAATAAGATTATGCAAACTTCGAGGACGTCCTCTTGAATTTATGACCGTATCTCCGTCGCGTAACGGTGCTTAGGACTCAACTCCGATCATATCAAAGGATCTTAATGTACGATACGACCTTAGACAACGTTGTCTCTTGCTTTATTATCTCGCTATAATTCCTCGCCACAACATCGAGAGACAATCGGACAATAGAAATTCATGTGATATGCGTCTGTAGTCGATTATTTAAAAGCTTTGTACCAGTCGTATAAACGACCGCAGGACCTTTTATCCTCGTTGGTCGATGAATAGTCTTAGACGGAGGTTTAATAACAACTAAAACCCCTACGAGGTCAGATTCAATCTCAATTAATAGAACAAAAATCACTACATTTCGTCAAGAATGACGAACTTAAAGACACGCGATGCAGTCTGTCAAAAAAATGTATGCAATCGTGTCTTTTTTATCTTTCATCGTCAATCATTCATTTTGAAGCTATTGATCGAGGCTCTGATAATTCAGATCAGAACAAATCATACAATCAATATTTATATCACTCCGTGCGTAAAGTGCGACTTTACGCACGCGAGCGTGCGTATAATCGGACTTCACCCACGTTTGTGATATAAAATTTGGTTCGATACATGTGCAAAAGTCGTTTTTCCACTCGTGAGATTGTCACCCTCGCTTTGCTCGGGCGACAAACCTCCCACTCGTGCGAAAACAAACCTTTTGCACTAGTATCGTAATATACTATTCTGTGCGATATTCGATTTTGAAAAAATCGTCCTCTTCTTTTGCCTTTCCTTCATCAATTTACTCGATTCACTTTATTTCACACGACTTATACACTGTATGAGCTTTTTTCTGTTCAGAACCAAAAAAGCGAATAATCTTGCCACAGGTCCGCACATAAAAAAAAAATAGTGATAAACTAATTGCTGTATCATATTCGTCAAACTTTTCTCTACAACTCCGCAATGTGTACTTTTTGTAGTATATAAAAAATAATTGCGGGTAAAAAAAAACAGGTTGATCATAAAGTTCTCGTTGATTGAAATTATTATAGGGATCATTAGCTTGGAAATGACTGGTTGGTGAAGCCCTTAAGCTCAATCCAGTCAAAATTGAGATATCAGACAAAAAAAAGCACGTATCTCATGAGCCACACAAGGTATCTTAAAAATCCTGCGTGAAAATTCTGCGAAGATATGAGGATTCAAAGATTGCCTCGGAATCTTAGAGGGATTGATTAATTACACCGCATCAGTAAATTCAAGAATCCGTATGGGTGTATATATACAGCAATTTGTGAGAGGAAAATAACAGCTCACGTATAGTATCCACATTATTTTGTTTTTATTGCAGAGACTGTGTAAAATCCGCTAGAGATTAGCATAACGTGAAACTACCGCAATACACAACATCGAAACGTTAAATCGTTTCTTATGAAAAAATATCTTTTACCTACTCCGAGCCGCGCGAACGCTGCTGACTATTAAGCCCATAGATATACCCGCAATTAATCTCTACTCGAAGTTGCAACAACCTTTAGAACCGGACGGAATTTTATTTAGCAAATTGCTCCAAGGGTCGGGTCAAAGGATCGTTAAGGACGTTTGATAAAGCGGTCCCGGGTTTCGAGCAACGTTCAAGCATCAGGAATCGAGATACAAGTCAGATTAACGGACCCGCGGGTAATTCGCCGATACTGCGATCCATAACGAAAACACGACCGCTAAGGACCTACCGAAGAATATTTCCTCCTCACCTGCAGGCCTCGATTACAAATGGTGCAGGCTATTACCTTTTCAATTCTCGACTACCGGGCACCGTGCCCTCGAGCCACGCAGCCTCAAATTATCCCCGCGAAAATGGCATGCGGGATATCCGTCACTGCCAAATCATAATTACGCGTCTTCTTAACCACCGGGTTGTGCTCCCGAAAATCGGTCATTTCTGCACTGCATCAATCAGCGAGAGAGAACAGATTGTGATATACTGTTATTTGCAGAGGATCAGGTCGAGGCGAGGGAGAGAATTCAGGATAGAGTCGCCATTGTGTGCGAAATGAAATACATTAGGTTTTTAAATGCGATTAGGGACTGAATGCGTCCACAACGATTAAAAAGTGTCGTTTTTGTCGTTTTCTCCTCCAGCACTTTAGAGAAATTGAATGGATTTTTCACCAACTTCTCTTCAATGAAATTGAATGTTCTTTTCGCCATTATTTTCCTTATTTGAGAACGAAAAGATTCATGTACTTATGAGCCCCATTATTCGCTTTCGGAACGATTTTATGAGCAAGAAACGCGTGGGGTGAATATATTCACCTCAGTCCGTACTTTAAAGGTAGAAAAAAAAGCTGCACTTCTGGAGTTATTACAGATTTCACACTGAGAAAAATGTATAGTTATAGGTACTATTCACGTGAGTTATAAATGGCCTTGAACATTTTTTTATAGTAAACGAAACTATAATAATATAGTATTATCTCAACCATTATTTCGGTTCGATTGAATATTATTATAATCCTGTCAATCATAAAATCCGTTAACTATATGAATTTTTCTCAGTGCACATGTAATGCAATGATGCAAGACATTGAAAATTAATCTATTTTTTTTTCTCGATTTTTTGTACATTTGTAAGTTTTTCGTGACATTGGCCGACTCGGTCCCACTATAAATCCAATCGTGTATCCGTTTTGAAAACATTGACCCGCATCTTAGACCGGGAATCAGTTCCAAAAACATCGACTCATCCACATGACGCTTTTTCCTGACATATTTTAGCATCGATTTCGCTATCCCCTCCAAATACTCCGAAAATAGAAATCTCTTCGATGTTAGTACAGCGTGCAGGGCTTTGATGCCCGAAACGTGACGTAATAGCATAACTGAAAAACATAGAAGTTACGAGAAGAACTATATTTCCTCATGCTGCATATAAAAATTCCCTATAGGCATGCAGACTTCTAGACTATGAAATGGAATATAATTCCCACACAGACAATAACATTGTCCACCTATATCTGTGCTACTTCTGTTGTCGGTTTATATATGAGAATATATTGACGTCGATTGGAGGTTAGGTTGACACGTAGCGTGCCAAGAAAGTGAGGGTTACGACACACTCTAAAGATTCATTCGATTTCCCTTGAAATTGCAAAAACAATTTAATCTTGACATTTATTTATTGAATAGTGTTGAACTATTGTAACGAAAATGATGAAAGTCACGTGACCTCGATATGATTTACACTTGGAATTTTCAAACGCTATTTTCTCAGCCAAAACACATTCGATTGATGTGAAATTGATATCAGTGACGTAGAAAAACTGAATGAAGGGCCTGCCAATCGTGGATTTTCGAAAATCGAGACGTAATAACAGTTTTTTAACAATATTGTTCTGTAATCCAAGGAAGTGCTGCCTCTCTCCACGAGGGGCAGCACCTCCTTGGGTTACAGAACAATATTGTTACACAAAATTCTGATTATGTCTTTCGATATTCGAAAATCCACGATTGGCAGGCCCTTCATTCAGTTTTTCTACGTCACTGATATCAATTTCACATCAATCGAATGTGTTTTGGCTGAGAAAATAGCGTTTGAAAATTCCAAGTGTAAATCATATCGAGGTCACGTGACTTTCATTTCACCTTAACGATGTTTCCAACATTTTGATGATCAAATATCCGCCTGTCTCCGCCATTGTGGGCAAAATAGTTCGAAGAACAAAGCATGCGTGCGCAGCAAGGAATAATAAGGTTATGTATGTCGTAGCTTGAAGATGGCGCTGTCATCGGTACAAACTATGGATTAGAGCTTCGGGACCTGAAATTCTGGCAATCGGATTTTTTCACTGTGCTTTGAATCGGCTAATACCGACTAAATCGGCAGGGAGAAACGGATAACGGCACACCGGGGTCAATATTGTCGATAAATCATTAAATCCGAGTCAGACGAATGAATAATTATTTGACAAGTCGTTAATTTCTTGAACAAAATTCAATACTTCGCTTTGATCTCTGCCCCTGGTTTAATTATGCGAGGTGATTACCGAGGAAGAAAAAAAACTTGTTTCATTCGGCGATAATTTCTGCGTGTTTCAGGTAATCCTACGTTAATCATGTATTTTATTTCTCGAATATCGTTTATCCTAAGCTTCTCCAGTAGCATCTAAGCCCCCCAAAAGTAAATCTATAAATTTACCGCGTCAGGTGCAACCTGTCGGCGTTCAAAAACCCGATGACCTTTAGGCCGCGAAACGGCCAGAACTCGTTTGTCTGTAATTTTTCTGTTAATAAAATCAAAGATTTATTGTGTGACGCGGTTGAATTATACTGTCGCAATCGATGATAATATTAATAAATGTAAAAAGAATTCATTTTAAAAGCTTTCACGACTCATCCTACGCACCGCGAACCGCAGGCTGCGCAAGTTTTGTCTAATTATCGCAATCGCTTTCGCCTGTCCAGACATAACGGGTATTGACGAAGTAATTTATGGATTGGGATGGGACGCTGGTACGCGACATCGTTTCTTCGTCGATACACCTTGACCCTGGGTTCCAGGATCCGCGATCCCCGGTGCAACAGGTCCGCCTCCTTTATTAATGGAACTTTATCCTCGTTCATTATTACGCAAAGCGACGCTGCTAATCCCTCCGCGACTTACTGAGAACCGAATCCTGGTTTAGCTGGTCTTAAGGATGTATTGGCTGTACAATTTCAACCAAAAGTTGAAAGAAGCATCTCCGATCTCTCTAAATTTGAATCAGTGAAAATTTCACTAATTGAATCAGTGACTTGGTATTTCACTGCAGAAACAGTGACTTGAACCCTTTTTCACTGGAGTATCAGTGAAGTCCATTTCAGCAGTGATTTTACCACTGCTAAACCAGTGCATAACTTCACTGTTTCGTCAGTGACTTTTGTGACGAACGCTAGGGGCGCCGCGTATGCCGAGTCTCTAACCGCCACGGAGCTGCCTACTAACCGCCAAATCGTTCGCGTTCATATGTTGTGTGCTGATTTGGGCGTCGGTTCAACCACGTGAACTGTTCAGTATAAATCATTACATGTTAGCTGCAAATAATCAATGAATTGTGTGAATATTGCTGTTCACTGTCTTACATTGAATTCCTTATACTTTTGGTAGGTTAGGTTTTCTCACTGCGTCCAGTCTTGGCTCGCCCCGACGAGATGGGAAACGGAGAAGTTTCATCTGCGTTAGGAGTCTGTTTTTTCTTTACTTGCAATAAAGACTCGCGAAACAAAAATGTGTCGAATATACCATATTGCCTTTCCTTTTCGAGAATATCTTCAACCGGATCAAATATATATAAGAACCAATAATTTTCGCTGATTCAATCAGTGAAAATTTCACTATTTGAATCAGTGATTCAAATTCACTGGAAAAATCAGTGACTTTTCACTGATTTCCAGTTGCATACTCATAACTGGGGGCTTCAGTGACTATTCACTGATGATCAGTGACTATTCACTGATTCAAATTTAGAGAGATTGACGTAGACCATTAGCCGCACGTTCAATGACTGATTGCAAACGCGTAGTGTGTCCTGCGAAGAGGTACAACAACCTCTGAAATCTCAAGAGACCGATTCCAGGTCTGTGTGGTTGATTGAATCAAGACACCTGATGAATCAATCAAAAGCAGCACCTCGAACGGACTGTGTAGATCATTTTTCAATTTGATTGAAATTCAACCTCTTGATTGTGGAGGATACTCACTTCTCACATGGTGATTGCGAATTGAAAAAATAGTAAAAATAGGAGAGTGGAAAAAGTAACAAGACTATTTTCGTCGTTCGTTTGTAGAGACACGAAGCATGATGTACCAAACGCGTTGATTTATTCCTAACGTAAGTATAGGACATGACGTACGCAATCTAAGAGACGACTGTTGTTTGACACTGGTGTCATTTTATGACATCTTTAGTGTGAGAAATAGTGTAAACACATTTTTCACACGAAATCATAAACTAGGATTTAATCAAACCCACGCGGACTTACGATTAGTATCGATACGATAATTTTTTTTCATTACAAAGATCCTTATTTTATTTATAACGCCGGCTATTCTAATACTTTATACTAACTGGCCGTTTGTTATCAACGATGTTGTAAAATTGTGTGCATGTACCATCCTTTCTTGGAAAACGTATATTCGTATGCGTGACCATAAATTAAACGAAGGCGGTGTAATCATTACATTGCAAATAGCGCAATTACACCGGTGTGACTTTTACTATAATTTATTACTTATTAACGCTGAAACAGCTGTGAGACGCGTGGCACGCCTATCCCCCATGTGACAATGTATGGGTATAAAACGGCTTCAACGATGTGGTATATATATAATAATTTATGCAATGAATTTCTTATTTTCTTTTTTACTCATTTTCCAACTGTCAAAAGAAACTGCATTTGGGAATCGAATCATGTCCGTGCGTAGTATACAGTGCACTTAAAAACGCAGTTCGATCAAAACCGCGATGAATATTCATGCAGTTATCTCCCTCTGCGCAAATTGTCCCACGCGAAGTCTGTATTTAATGACGTTTGGTCAGATGTAAGTCTGCAGAGGAAGCTGAAGAATGTGCTGTAGAATTCAACCATAAACGGTCAGCTATTAGATTTAGCGACGTCCCGGAGCTGCGATTTCCGCAGCACATCTGTAGATTAATCCGAAACCGTGCTTGTCCGGACTGCACTGCAATTTCAATGCTCGGTACGCTCTGGTGATGCAATCTCTCTGTAATTCGTCCAATTCTTGATGGTGCAATGCAATGTCGATTGTCGACTGGGGGGAAAGACAGAAATAAAAGACCTCACAATGTCAATTGTAGAGCACGCTTCGGTCGTTCCTAAGCGTTTTCTCTTCAACATTTCTTCAGACGATAGCACGTGCCACGTCCGTAAACGTCTCTCGGTAATGACTCCGGTTTTTTGCTTCTCTACAATCAACGATTAAAAAAAGTCCCTTTCCAGACTCCAGGAACTGACTAATAGAAACGATTAGTAATCACAGCACCGAATATTTCGAAACATCATCACTGAGATGAGCAAGTTGCAACGATTTTTTCATTCAATCGTCAAGATTGAAGCATGAAATGACCAACGTGCAGCCATGTTCATTTAATAACCGATATTTTAACATACAATAAGGAATATTCAACAGTGCAGCAATGTTCATGCGGTACCCAACATGCTTTCATCAAGATTGCAGCCATGTTCCTTCAATGACTAACATTGCAGCACTGTTCCTGCAATAACCAAAATTGCAGCATGCATGCATGTGTTGGGTACCGCATGAACATTGCTGCACTGTTGAACAGTATAGAAATGTTGCTGGCATCTTCCTTATTGTATGTTACAATACCGTTTATTAAATGAACATGGCTGCACGTTGGTCATTTCATGCTTTAATCATGATGATTGAATGAAAAAATCGTTGCAACTTGCTCATCGCAGTGATAATGTTCCGGAATATTCGGTGCTGTGATTACTAATCGTTTCTATTAGTCAGTTCCTGGAGTCTGGAAAAGGACTTTTTTTAATCGTTGATTGTATGATGATGACCAGCATTGCAGCAACTTTTCAGTAATACGTTGTGCTCTGTCAGAAGAAGAGACTCGATACTCGCAATCAGATTTTGCTGAACTAAGGTTACGTATACGTGTCATGTATGTTGCGTGGATTTTCACTTCTTGGTAAAAATGTACGTGACACTGAAAAAACGCTTCCTGTATTTTTTCCGTGCAGTGTGATGCATTGGGCATCGTTGCTGCATCGTGCAGTTGCGTTAATATCGGGTTAGAAACGTACGTCCTGCCATTGGACGTCTTTTTCTATAGCTAGAAGTTTAAAACTTGTTGGAGAAAATTCTTGACCGAGTGATTGCATCTGCGCAGTGGCGGTGGTAGAGTGCGCGGCTGCCCTATGAAGAATCCTTCCTTTATCAGTTAACGACTTTCTGAGGAGTTAGAGGAAGACGGAAACTATGGGAGAATCAGGAATTCGTTGTTTCAAACCACGTAGTATACTCCGGGTACGCTTCCTAGTCGCGTGACTAGCCAGCCGCATGACTGCAAATCTCGCATTTGCATCTGGAAACCTGCAGCAGGTTCAGTCTCGGTCTCGGCCTCAGACTCAACTCTTATCTTTTCTCATTAGTTGTTGCCGTTCATGTTGCCTATGGGCAACATGCGAAGCTTCCCCGAAGCTTGTGTAACAATTATTGAGATTTCTGACGCAGTATTGAGGTAATAAGGTGATGAATTCAGAGAAAATTGCTCTAAAACGAGTCGAGAACGTTAAGATCTGAATTTAAACACGTATTCAGGGTTCTCAAGCAGCTGTCCAACCGCGAGCCAGCCGTTCGACGTGCAATAAACCGAGGATATTCCGCGTAAACGAGACTCTAGACTCTGGAGAACCCGACACCAGTCAATCACTGTGATAATTCACTTTCTAACGACCGAAACGAAACCTACCTGCTGCTGATGCTGCTGCTGCTGCTGCTGCTGCTACGCCGCGAGCTAACTTTGCAATATTCGCGAATATCGTACAACTTTACGTATTATACACCTGGTCTCCAGTAAGGGGCCATTATTTACTACCCATCTTCAATTACGGCAGTGAATTGACCGAAAGAAAAAATGTTATCTATCAACATTAGCAGAAGTTAGCTGCTCAATGTCTGAAACCGGTGATAAAGAAAATGAGGGATTAAAACCGACGAAGAGCTTCTTACGTGGACGAATGAAACATGAGCGACGGCTTGTGTGAGTCTTGCAAGGAATTAAGGACACGATGTTTCGTGTATTTTATCTTCTCGAGGTGAACTGGTTCCTCGAAAACTCTGCGGAGGAGAGATAAACCGAAGTCTGAAGAGGCGAAGTGATATCGCGACGTAACATCGATGTATAAAGTACCGTTGAAGGGGGCTTTGAAGTACCTAAAAGACACTTCCTCCCCCTTCGAGGAAAAAAACTCGATCCTGAAATTGTATCGAGGTATACTTTTACACTATCTCGTCCGACGTTCGTCCGTCGGCGGTCACGCAAACCGCAAGTCTGACAATGAAGGAGGAAAAAAATCACCGACGTTCGTACACCTGTTCGCTTGAGTAGCGATTTTCAAAAAACGTTTTCTCTACTGAATACATTCACCTATCAATATCTGCAAAGATCCAATCCGAGTCTGATTTTTGAAGTGTTCCAATCAGGGCCCAACGGTGATAATCTGTAAAAATTATCCAATTGCACAGCTCAGAATGAGAGTGATACATGTCACAAAAAGTCAAGAGTGATGACAAACTCGGATGAGTTTACTTGGACTGCTCTTTTTCTGGAGTTCTCAATTGATATGCAGCCTTTTACAAATCTTTGATTATCTCAAAAACTAATTTATCACCTACTTTTCAGATTTCAAAATGTAACTGGCGATGAAATACCTATTGAATCAACTTCTAGTTTCACAGATATCTTCTTTGATATATTATGAACAATTCCACGTGAGCTTTTTTAGGTCTGGTCACTGAATCCAAGTAAATTGCTTTTAAAAAAGTGCCTTTTTGGGGGTAATGATTGTTTCAAAGATCATTTTTGAGAACTTTTTCACTGTACAACAAGGTCCTCACGAGAATCTACTCTTCTTTCTATTCTGATATTGAAAAAAAAATAGAGATTGCTCAAGTTCTTCATCGCCGGTACCAATTCCAGCGTAGGGTTCTTCGGAGGCCTTTTGGGTGCATCGCATCGAATTTGAAAGTTATTGTGATCAACCCGAAAATGAAAATTTGAGTTTTCACTAAATCTTCACGTTTTGAGGTCCAAAGAATCACCTCCGACTATTTTCAGTTTGACGTCTGTATGTGTGGGTGTGTGTGTGTGTGTATGTGCGTGACCACATTTTTGTCCGCGCGATATCTCGAGAACGCGTGGTCGAATTTCGATCAACTTGGGCTCAATCGACGGGGCTTTTCTTAACTTAGAACTGATTAGATTTTGGCCTCGATCGGATTAGTACTTTTTGAACTATTCAAATAACAAAATTCTAAAAAACACAACAAAAATGACGATATCTTGAGAACGAATCAACGGATTTCAATGAAATTTGGTACCATATGGTTTTTTTGATCGCTGATCACGAATCTGAAGTCAGTTTTGCAAAATTTTCATTTGGCGTATTCGATATGCTGCAAAAAACTAAAAACATTTGGATTTGGATGAAACTTGGTACTCGTAGGTTTTTTGGGTCACTGATCACGAATCTGAAGTCAGATTAGCGAAATTCAAAATGGCGAGTCCGATTTGCTGGGAAAAATACTAAAAACATTCGAAATCTTACGGAAATTTGTACTCAAAGGTTTTTTGAACCGCTGATCAAGAATCTGAGGTCAGATTTACAAATTTCAGAATAGCTGAGAGCAAAATAAATAACGGGAAGTTCGAAGGCTGGCTCATAGTCAGCCCAAACCCGCTTGTTTTTCTCAGTTTTGAATGTAAAAACTTGTGAGAAAAAGTTGGCATCGGTGCAATATCAATTACAGAAAATATTTTTTAACCCGAACTACATCCTTGATTTGCAACGTGGATATCGTGAAAATGCAAGATAATCACACGACTCATCGGGTTTAGGTTCTTCCCTTTTTATTCCGCAACCTTCACATCCTAATCCTCATCTTCCGGGATGCTAATGCGCCTGGTTGAATCGCTATGCGCCAACGGTACCTGCAAGGGTAAAGATCCGTGGCTTCGAAGGTAGGGTAATAAGTCCCAAGGTAAACCAGTGCAGTTCAATATTCCACCAGCATAGATCATCCGCTCAGCCAGAACGAACTAAGGAATTGATTCGTATGAATTATTTAACCACATATCTCTGAACTGTTATTTTCGAGGCACCGATTGGATTGATTGGTTCGAAATAAATCAGGAAATAACTGACCGTGATCTCAACAGTTAGGATCGCCTGGATATTCTCTTCTCGTTGGGATGTTATTTGCAACACCGAGTGTCACCTTGAAGTCGAATCGAAGCTATGAAACCATTAGAATTAATAGATTCGGGGACTTTGTTCAGACCGTATATTCAACTGTCGACTAACTAACGGTCAAGATCCGGTTTTATAATTACATTAGACGAAACGACTCATCGGCATGAATTATCGCCGTATGGACGAACCTATGGAAGCTAGAAGAATGAAATATCGTTTCTCTCGCTTCGTATTTAATTACAGACGATAGAATAAGCTGTTAATCGAGTAACGACCGTAGATTTATTCACCAAAGTCACTTGACCACGCGGTTGCGTCTCAATTCTCAACGAGGACCCCATCATTTTTCATTATTCAATTACTTTTTTTTCTTCACATTTGTTTTATACATACGAAAATACTTGATTCATTGCGAAGGTGAGTCAATTTCGATTGTGTTTCGCATAATTATTCGGCTACCGGATCGCCTCTCGTCTCGGTAGATAAAACAAAGCTTAAAGCAGCCAGAGATTTATAAGTCGCTGATCGATGGACCGAATGCACCGTAACGTTATACGCTGCTCTCGATCTTCTCTTCTGCCTTCAATTTGTTCGCTTTTTCGAGTCATAAATTATTCCCCCGATTCAGGCCTCGCTGCCGATTGTCAATGTCGATTTTTTCTCATTCTGCTCCCGATCAGCCCGGATTCGCCCAATTAGTCGCGTTGATTAGGCTTGCCCGATCGTTTTGCCCGCGGTTTAACATTATTCACCGAGCCAAAGTCGAATCTTGATGCAATTTAGACGATAAGAGAAGAACCATCAATCGCTCACTAATGAGATAACCGTAGATGCGAATTTTGAAAACGCGATGACAAGTTTATCGAGGCCTTTTTTCACGCTGCTATCGAGGGCTTCCAGTTTAACGGAACTCGAATCCATTTAATGTACTTGATGGTCAGCAGCTGGCTATAAATCTAACAGCGGGACATCCACTTATTATTTCACGCCGCATCTGCAGTATCGTTCGGTCGTATGAAGTCGAAGCTGCAGTGTAGACTTTCGCATCTCATCCTAGAGACAAAAAATTACACTTCGTTATGGGCAACCATCGATGAACATCCCGCGTTTTATGTCATATCGTTAATAACTTTTCCTCGTTGATTATCGTTACAGAATGCAGTTCTGCGGCATTCGTCAGCGGTTCTGGAACGTCTGATAAGGTACCGTACGTCTTTCTACCCCAACTTGGACAGATCATCTACCCCGACGCTGAGATACGTTTTCAAGGTCAGTCAGAGTTCACCTTCTTCATCTTCATCTTCATCTTCTTCTCGTATAATTGCTTGTGTAAATATAATCCCACTTTCTCAAGGCACGTAACTCATTAGCGATCGATATAGCGATTTGCGTTTCTGAATCGATCATTCAAATGTCGACGAAGATCCTCGCAAGTGCCTTCATCGATTACACGGTGAAGCTACGCTGTGAAGTTTATTACTTGCAGGTTTGGCATTGATTCTCGTGATTTAAAGCAATTTCTAGTAATTTTTTGACTGACCTTCAGCTGCTACAAGTAGTTTTGAACAATTTTTTCAGCAATTTCAAATAAATATGAAGGGTTTTGAGTATATTCTGACAATGAGTATTTTTAGCGATCCAAGCATCTGAGTATTCTAAGCGCTTCAAGCAATTCCAAGTGATTCTTAAAAAATTCGAGCCAATAATTACAGTGGTTTCCAGTAATTTTCTAGCGACTTTGACGAATTCTTAGCAACTTCAGGCATTCTTCAGCATTATATCCTCATTCTAAACGCTTTAAAGTAATTTTGAATACTTTCCAGCGATTTCCAGGAAATTCGAGCGAATTTTAGTTGAGTAATCCAGTAATTGCTAACATATTTCAGTATGTCGAGTCATTTTGAGCCAGTTCTAGTTATCACGAACGATTGACTATAAAATTTGTAAAGTTTTTGTGTCATTTGAACGGTTTCAAGCAGTGTTAAGCGATTCCTAACGATTTCGCCAAGTACTTCCCACTTCGATTCTGGTTCCGCCTGATTTCATTAGATTTCTAGCATTTTCATAAGTGGACAGTCCCTCAGATGAATCAAATAAATGATCAAAAATAATTTTCCCTGATAAAGTTTGAAGAGTGTATCAAAAAGAATGTGAAGGATCCTTTTTGGCAAGTAGGTCGTAGTAAAAAAAAAACTAATCTGAATAAATCCCTGAAGAGGACCCCAAACAAGGGTCGAAACGTCGGGTTTTAACTAAGATACTTTTCTTTTACTACGACCTACTCGCCAAAAAGGATCCTTCGCATTGAACAAGAGGTCGAAAAATCAACGATTCACATCAAGAAGAATACTCGGTAATTGCATAAAATTCCAGTGCGCCTGGGATCTTGAGTTTCTTCATCAGGCGTGCATGTGCCATTTTCGTTCGTACCTGCTCGTTGCGGCTTCCGAACCGTTAATTTCAGTGTCAAAAGTACGATGATGGGGCTGATTGTGAGTCGTGCTGTCCCTTAATGCGGGTAACACAACAATTGGTTTTTTGAAACCAGCACTTGAACTCTCTCCGAGGCCCACACGAGGTCAAGACATAATCGTTTCGGACGTCGGTCCGGTCTCAAACCTTCAAAGGGCCTCGCGGTGGAGCCGAGAGCGCCTCTCTGTAATCTGGCTGATGTACTCATTGTTTTCGACCGGGGCCCACCATCGGGGGTAGAGTTTCGCCTCGTATTTCACATCCGCCTTGATCTTCATCGCGGTTAAGACCCGAGCCACGGCTCCGAATGCCCTGGTACCGCCACTTTTGCAATTGACGTGGACGCGTGGGCCTCGAGCTCGATGACCAAAAATGAACGAAGAAGAAAACAAAAAATCGAGACGAAGGGTATTTTTTTTCTTCTTCTTCTCTCCTTCTCTTCTTGTCTTGGGGTTATAAAAACCGTGAAAGTAAGAAACCCGACGCCTTTACTTCCTCGAGCGGAGGTAAATTGCAAAATGGCCATTGGCAATGTTACACTAACTGCCGGAACGTTGCGGTGAATTATTATTCACCATATTGATCCTTTATACCTGATCGTGTAGACTCTTGTTTTCCGCACTTCTACAGCACAGTGGAGGTAATTAGTACCGGTCATAATTCAGCAGGCTTCTAGCGTTCGCTGGTACCAAGAGCTTGAACCTCGTCTTGTACCAGGTGCCGTTTATCCTGTGGGTAAGGGCAAACTTCGTTTCTTTGAACGATTCGCTCTAAGTCTGACATTCTTCGTGCCAGTTGTGCATAAATTATTTTCTGCAAATTTTCGAATTTCTCGATAACCTTGGGCCGTTTTATCGCGTTATATTACTATTGCCGCATACGTAGCTCGCGGAACCTGCTGCAAGGTTGCCAGCTGGAATAATTAGCGGATTTTATTATCTTGTCACGAACCGGGTAGAATGACTTTTATGGATTTTTGGCCGTCTTGAGGGCGACGTGATTGCCTCGAGTCGTAAAACTCCGAGATTTGCTCCTATACACACTCTGGAATTTGTACATAAATAAAGCATCGATTAACTGTAAAAATATGCCTCCGAGGCTCGAAACGATTCCAAGAAGCGTGTAAAATCCAATCGCGATATCATCATTAATGGACTTTTTAACCGAGTGTTTCCTTCACTTTCTTATTTTTATTTCACATCGCATTTTGTGCATCGAGGTCTATGCCTCAGACTTTCACAGCGGTCAAAGATTTGAGATGATAAAGAAAAATAAAAGATTCAAATTACCGTTACTGAATCGATTTTATGAGGTCCAATAACGATATTTGAGATCGTATAGATTCTAAAAAACATTCATATTTTTCTCATCTCATTAGCATAAGTAGCATTAATTTGCGATGAGCTACTGTTTGCTATGAAATTCCTGTTAACCGTAGTCGTTTCTTTAATTACTGTCACACAAATCAGCAAAAACAAATATCGTATCTATCGTGTTTTTTGTGTATATAATTTACAAATTATGTAATAACAAAGATGAGCCAATCATAAACAAGTCTGAAGTGGATCTTTTATTTGTCTAACTTTCCACGCCTAGTCGCAAATATTGATTCAAAACCCGCCATCGTAATGAAAACAGCGAGTAAGCCGCGTATTGGCGTAGATTCTTAGGTACTTCTGGGAATCCCCCCTCGCGCCTCGGTCAGAAAGTCCAGTTAAATAAACTGAGACGAAGAAGAAAAGAGGAAAAAAAAATTGCGGGAGGAATCTCGTCAACTTCCGGGATTGCAATTTTAGCATGTATATAATAGTCTCTAAATTTGTTTGAGAAGATTTTTTACATGTTACGATATCGTTTAATAACTGGAATTTTCAAGAAGGAATCTGCGAAGTTCTTCGAGCCGGTTGCGTGTCGTAGGGAATTTAAGTCCCTGCTCGACATATATCGTACTTAAGAAGATATTTACTTGACGATAGAAGCCATCAACAGGGTCATCGAGCCTCCTCGCGCATACCTACATCGACGCCGTCGCGTTTTTTCTTTTTCTTCTTTTTTTTTTTTTTCACTGAAGGGAAATATCACTGAGGCATATAGAAGTGAAAAAAATGTATTTATATCCTCAATAAACGCTTCGATGTTATGCTCTGGTTTTTCAAATTCATTTTACCGACCGGACATCGTCGTTTAATAGGCTCGTGCTGATATGCAAGGATCTTTAGCGGCGTCGAACTATCATTGATTAATAACAGAAGATCCTCGTTAATTGAATAACCAGACTTGACGACTCAGCCACTTCCTACTACGCGGTTTTTTCTCGTCTCAGTAACTGTAAACGTGGGTTTTTATTGCGTCAGATCTATCAGAATTCTTGTCCCTACCCTGAGAGGGTAGTTAATATCCGCGAAAAAGGATCGCAAGGATCTTCGAATTGACATAAATAATAGCCTGTCAAATTATTGCCATTAGGGAGCATTTGGCGCGTCACTTAAACAATTTCTTATCTTTTAACCAATTTATGTCTATCCCATAATCCAATTATCTCACCAATTTATTCATCAAATCTATTCATTTATCTTTTTCTTTGACTAACTATCGATATGCATGTATATCTAATCTATAACCATTTGACTATCTAATATTCAACTATGTATCTATATAATTATCTAACCATTAGTGGTATCTGACTATATCTATCAAACCTATCTATTTATCCTCCAATTCGTATATTGCTAATTTTCGTGAACAATTTTGCAAAAAAAAAAAAAAAATTGTAATTTAAACTTTATCATTTATAAGTGAACAATCAATTTTGAATATAATTAAGGCTTAAACCACATTGAGTTTAATAAATTAATGAATAAATAGTTGGGCCCATCAGTTGAATTTTTATCGGTGCCATTTTCCAGTGTATGTTCATAAAAATAATCATCAAAAATCTCTATTTATTTATTATCACTATTTTGATTATTGTTATCATCAAAATTATTCCAGGTGTAAAGATACCAGTTTGCGGAGTAGCGGGTGCCCGGCAATTGGGTCCAGGGGGATGGAGCGAATTGAGGAACCTATCGATACCGGAACCACCGTTCAGGTTGTTTCGAGACGAAGGTCGGACGTACCTCAAGGTAAAACGAATCGACGTCTAAATCCTCCCTAATCTTCCCTCAAGCAATTATTAACCAGGTAATCATAATTCCAGTGGATAGGAGATTCCGGACTGAGGGATGCGGCGGAGGGTAGAGTCGTGGTTGCACGACTCGTCTGCCGTGATGCTGACCCGGAGAAATTGGTTCCTGACGTATTCACTCCTTGCGTTGCCTTCCGGGTGGCCGGTTCTCCGGTGAGGAACGGTAAGTGATCCTCCGAGCTCGCCCTCACTGGGTTAATTGCGGCTCTGATCCACCGGAAATTATTTTCACAGTCTAGTATTTTCCCAGCAGGTGTACGAGAGGTAACATTCGTCGCTGATCCTCAATCCTCGCAGGCTCTATCAACGGTCGAGTACACCGCGATTGGACTCTCCTCGGTTCTCCTGGCCCTCATATACGTGGCCAGTGTACTTTTGTACCTCCACAGCAGAAGGACGAAGAAGAAACGGGTCGAGGAACCGGAAGCTGGATTGAACGGTGGGGGCAACAGCGTCGGTGTCGTCAAAAACAATCCTCTACTTTCAGCGGGAAGACATTTCGAAAGCGACACCAATAGCGGACCAAGCGAAAGCGAACTCGGAGATGAACTGGCTCAGAGCGATGGCGAACAGGGATTCGAGAATGTGAGTACAAATTTTAGATGATTAAAAGCTCTACGACCGTGTCTGACCGAGTATTATTAGGTCACGTCTGCTGTCATTCATCCACACTGCGCGTACATGGACTCCGAAGGGTTCTTCGGGTCTGGTTCAATCCTTGGAGAACGACTTCCAGAAGAGGACGTTAGGATCGTTGAGACGATCGAGAATAATCATCACGAGAGCTCCTCGCTGCCTGGTACACAGAGGAGGAAGCTGTACTTCAATCCTGCGTACTTTGATAGACAATTGTTGTTGGTAAGTTGGGACAAAGAGAACGAAGCGAATGGTACTTTCATCAGGCTTCCTACTTGTTTGGAAAGGTATCAAGGTATTGTATGCAATATGATTGAAATCAGAGAGGTGTCATTCTAGGCCCCACCCCCTGCCGCCATCGAGTTCCTCTTCAAGATACGAGAGGTGATATCGATCGCAAAACACAAGATGGCAGCAAAGAGATTCGTTCCAACACTTCTCGGTGAGTCACAATTTCAACGATTTCCAGGAGTCACCAGACACTAGACTCAATTCAACAAAAAATTCAGTGACATCGTGACGGCAATTTTTTCGT
Organism: Euura lappo; assembly: GCA_018257835.1. Taxonomy (NCBI): domain Eukaryota; kingdom Metazoa; phylum Arthropoda; class Insecta; order Hymenoptera; family Tenthredinidae; genus Euura; species Euura lappo. Next base: position 350,348 of record JAEUYN010000771.1, on the reverse strand, counting down.
GAAGTTCATCAGTATCGAAACAGTATCATAACATCTCATATGTAAGCTTGCAATTCAGACAAAACAATAGCAATTAGCAATCATGCATTCGGTAGCATAGTATTTGGAGAACATGTAGCAGTGTGCCACGAAAGGATGCCTGCATATTGTCTGAATAGTGGATTCGATTGCTCCTTGTTCCATTTAGATACTGGCATGAATTTATCACTGCCTGATGAAACTATGAGGACTGCAACATGTACTTGATCGTATTTTGTTATCTGGGAACTCATCAAGTCAGTTGAATTGAATTACCTTGCTGAAAAACTAATCTAAAGTCGTATGAAGTCATATCGACGTGACTTGAAATTGTCAGAAGTCATTTGAAGACATTCTAGGGGTTGAAGTCAGATGAACTACGTCAATTAGCGCGTGTTCAAGATAATTCAAATAATTCCCTTCCAAATATTGCCTGTGACGCTCATCATGATGTTTCCAGGAATTCCGGAGGAGGACACAACTTCGGAGAGGAACGTTCGATCGAGTCTTCTCCACCGCAGGGGAAGCTCGGTCCAGGGGTCTGTCGCGAGATCGAAAAAGTCTCAAGGTTGCACCGGGTGCCCCGGGTGCCGAGAATCGGCGCCAAGTCTTCCCGTGGTTCCTATACCGTCGCACCTCTGTCTGGGGGAAAGCAGAATACGAGCGTGGTTGGAGGACGTGAAGCCGCCGGAAAGGAAATGGAAGGACGCGGAGGACAGCAGGAGGAACTTCGCCGAGAACGCGAGAAGCTTCGCAAAGAACTTGGAGTACCTGAAGGAGATGGCTAGGAACGATTTTGGTAGTCCGGACAAGATGAACGCCCCCATGTCCTCTTCGTGGAAGGAGAATCCCCCGATGCTCAGGACCTTCCAGAACATAGCGAAGAGCGAGAAGATTGAGAACGACGATAACGTCAGCGTCTCGAAGCGAAGCACCAGGTCCATGTTCGAGGAGTCGAACTACAACAAGTACAACCACATGTGCAACAGCAAAATCCACACTCTGGATATCAACGACACGATCAACGCTAAGGTCAGGAAGGCCATTGAGAATTCGTTCATCAAGCAAATGGAGGAAAACGCGACATTGGAATCGTTGCAAAAGTCGTTGGAGCAGAAGATCATCGAGTCCGGTCAGACAGTGAGAGACAGAACCCCGACACCGACGAACTCCCACAAGTCATCGTCTCAGGGATCCGCGAACCCGCCGATCAGGAAATCGAAGAAATCGCGGGCTCCACCAGCCCCGAAGAAGCTGCCTGACATGATCAAGGAACTTCCGAAGGGCAAAATACCCACCAAGAGGCTCATGGACGAAGTGATCCAGGAAATGGTAGTAGCCAAGGCGTTGGAACATCGACCGAAGCCGAAAGTGATCGACTACGAGGTCGACAGTCTAGAGAGGTCCAAGAGCAGTCTGAAGTCGTCGCCGTCGCCGGACTCCGTGGACCGCCACTCCAGCCCGGCACTGTCCACGGCCCTGCCGATGGACGAAGAACTGACCATGCAGAACGCGATCTTCAACATAAAGACCGGCGCCATGACGATATCGAAGCTGAAGAACGACGGGCTGGAGAAGAAGACCCTATCAGAGCTGATCTTGCCGAGGCAGCAGAGCTACTCTCTGGTCAGCGAGGTCTACGTCAACGACGGATACGCGAGTCCGGCGGGAAGCGACTGCTCGGGACCGGAGATCCAGTACGAACCCGAGAACCCGGGGCACCTGACGATCAAGGTGCTCGATTCCCCCGAGAATTACGTGAAGCAGGATGACTCGGAGTACGAGCCTGACACCCTGGACAGAAAACCGATGAAGCTGAAGATCAACGGCGACGTGATCTACGAACGAGGACATCTGGACGAGGTTTTCGTCGACTCGCTGGAGAGACCCGCGCACATCTCACTCCGCAGTAGAGGCAGCTTCAGGACCGAAGACCCGTGCGAAAACGGAACCGCGCCTCTCCAAAGAAACTATGGAAGTCTGCGCGAGATATACGAAGCGAGGCTCAGGAGCAACTTGAAGAACTCGGCGCTGATGAGCAGCACGCGGTCTCTCAATGTAGACTCGGAGATATGCGAGTCCGACTCCTCGTGGCGGAAGAACAAGTACTTGACGCCGGAAATGAAGCACGCGAAGAGACAAAGGAAGCCGCAGAACCAGCCCGACGTCGTTCCAACGCCGGTGCAAAACGAGTCCATCTACCAACACCCGAAACCCCCGCGTCTCGTAGAAGGCGTAATGGTGAAACCGCCCTTACCACCGCCAAAAAACGGACGGGACAGAAGTCGAGTTGACACTGGCAGCCTCACGGCCGGTGAGATCACTTCTGTCCCAGTTAAAGTTTACCCAGTGGGGAATACCGAAGCCTGTCCTTGCAGACTGAAGAAGAGTCTGAACGGATCTCTGGAGGCGTTGGCGAACATCGAGCAGGCGAAGCAGTTGCACTTGTCCAGAAGCAACAACCGCAACTCCGGGGAGTACGACAACGTTTCTTCCCTCAGGATAAACAGCGATTCCCTCAAATCGACGGGGAGGCTTCACGACACTAGGAGCTACCCTCCGGTCCGGAAAACGCCGAGGCCATCAGGGTCGGGGAAGAGGCGTCGCCAGTCGGAGCCCAAGTGCCTCATTTCCGAGGGCTGCATCACCTTCTTGGCCCCTGGCAAGCTTTCTTCGGGTTCGAAGAATGCCGTCGCGCAATCCGGCCTCGGCAACGGTCCCAGTGGCCGCGTTGTACATGGTACCAAGATAACGACGACCAGCTACAAGATCGAAGACAGCGGCTACCTCAGCAGCACGGATAGCAACGGATCCCACAAGCAACTGCTGAGGCAGGATGTGAGCAGTGTTTCAGAGACTGACGAGACGGAGTCTGTGTGCGACGGGGCGAGCGAGAGCGGCGCCGAAAGCGTCGGTACGGACAGTGTCTTCTTTGGGAACTTCAGAAAGCTTTCGGAAATGTCGAGCTTTTCGAAGAGCGTTGATTCCGGGGTCGATCTTAACGTGAGAAACCCTTACTTTCAAGCTTTTGGGATCAGGAACGAAGGCGGAGTACTGGAACGACCGGGATATGGCGGCAGCGACAGCGAAACGGATAGCTTCATGACCGTCCTTCCTCCGGGAGGCAGCAAACGTAACAGCTTGGTTTTATAGCGTTAAAAATAAAGGGGAAAAAAATTGTAGAAAATTTTTTTGCTATCGGAGTCCAGGGTACCTTTTAGATTATACGTAAAGGGACCGAGGTGCCCTTCTCTTGAGTTAGGTGGGTTCAAACGATTCCTTCTCACCATAACATGATATCTATTCTGTTGCGAAAAGCCTAATCAAATTCATTCTAGAAGAACAGAATTTATTCATTATTTTTGTCTTCTTCTCCCTCTGGCGAATCATCGAAAACCTTTTCTTGACTTTATTCTTCATTTTGGCGGGAATAATTCGATCCCTCGTCAATCCTTTCAGCTATACTGATGAATAAAGATCTTTTCTAATTGTAAGATTCTCGGTCGAACTTATTCAATGAGCATTTCAATTTTCTACTCACTATGGAAAAATAGCGTATCTGTATAAGAATGTACATTAATGAGGTCATGTAACTTGAGATAATATATATTTTTTAATCCTAGTCAACAATTTTTCACGATTTTCTTTCAGTAAATCGTGTCCCTATGATCCGTACGTCATAGTCTCAGACATAGAAGAAAAAAACCATGGAGCAATATAACTGCCAATATAATTCAATTAACGTCATTTTTGTTTTTCAACGATTAAGATCGACCCGCATTTTTATATGTTTGCTGGTTGATTGAAAAAAAAGAAAAAAGAAAACCTAGGACAGTGTAATAATTTAGTATAAACAAAATCGAGGCCAGTATAAGTTTACCGATAGCTTAATAGTATAAATATATAATGTTACAAGCGCAACGCGTTTACGAGTTCACAATTCGGGTACGCTGTATGATAATTATTTAATTTATTCAAGCGATGTTATTATGATATACGCTGAACTATTTTTTAGACAATTTTTATTCTATATAATTAATTAGTTTTATTTTTAATGAAGGTTATCAAATGTAGCAGAATTTTAATGAATATAGGTTGAAACAAGTTAATTTATAAAATGTATGACGAGTCGTGCTGATTCTCATATTTTCTTCGAGCTACTGTTTCTTAGTTTTGAATTTAGTCTAGTGCAGTAGTGGTAGATCGGAAAGTAATTTGGGAAGTGCCTTGGCCGGCAGTGCAATATTAGTATGAATAAGACTCATTACAATTATACGTTTGTATATACGAATTCGATTATAATAATTAATAATTATCTGTTTAAGGTTGGTTAATGAAATAATGATATCTTGCCAAAAAAAGGTATTAATATACTGTACACACTGTTTTCTAAGTGTTAACTTGACACTTATATTCTATTTATGAATTAATTTCATAATTATTGACTCGTTAAGTTTGTTGTTGAATAATTTTATTCGATAATTTATTAATCTCGGACACATTTCATACAAAAATTATTTATTTGTTTTGCATTTGGTTCTTAGGTTGGAGAACGGTCAAAATTTTGAGAAATTATTGTAAAAAAATTTACGTATTTATTTTACTGTTTTCTTCTTCAAATTATTTTTCTTTCTACTGTTGTTCAATTTTATTTATCGTTTTTTTTTTCTTCTTATATCTCTCTTGTTTTTATTTAATTTCGTTTAATTCCATTTCAATAGTGGAATTTGAATTATAAAATTCAGGAGCGCACGCTTCCAAGTACCTGCCAAATGTATAGAAAAGAAAGAAAATATTTCATTTTTTTTTTTTTTTTTTAATATAATTTTACATAGAAATTTTATGAAAAAAAAATAAAATTATACATCAGTAATATATTACATATAATATATACTAAATATATTTTCGAGATTATAATAAAATAATATATAGATAGATATATATATATATATTACCTACTTAAGAAATGAATAAAAATATTTAAATATTTATAATATATTATAAACTATAAAGTGCAAGAGGGCATGAGATTGAATACTCTTAAATGTAAACGTAAACGACAGAATTTAATGTATGTTACGTCAACCGATGTGCAAATTCGTCTTATACGGTTGTGAATAATTTTAACGTTATCCTGGGGTTTGAGGATCGAGAAATTATCGAATTACGTAACTTAAATTCGATAAAATTCTCTCCTACACTGTTCGGGGACAGGGTGTCGGTGGGTGTTGGACTGACTTAAATTTAATTCTATTAAACCGTGCACCGAAACGATTCGACTTTTTTATATACCTATGGAGACCGTGCATAGACACAAGTGGCGCCACAAGAAATGTACAAACTGAATGTACAAAACTGAAAATGACTCAATTTTCTCTAAGTCCAAATGACATACATATTTGAGACATCTTCTGGACTTGGACAACATTGAGACGTCTAAAAGTGTTGCATGCGTCATCTTTTCGACGGCTATTAGACAACATTTAGTCAATTTCAGTTTTGTCCTGTCTAGGACTCCAATGTATTATCAGACTATTCGCCATCTGGTGGCCGGTTCCACACTACCGAACGTAGGAATCAAACCGTTGAGGTCATGATCTACCCGCAACTTTATTCAGCCATTATAGTTATCTTATGAGTTTTTCCCTCGCGTTTGATCAACACTTAATGAACAATATTGAGCATCTCATCCAATCTCTGTGCCTTTAGTATCAAGAAGGTGAATATAATGGCTGAAAAAGTTGAGGGTGTATATCATAACCTCAATGGTTTGTTGTCTTTTTACGATAGTGTGAAACCGGCCACCAGATGGCGAATAGTCGGGTGCGCCAGTGGCTAATATGGCGCGGTCGTCGAGTTCACGCACGGTCTCTGTACTTTGAATCGTATTTGGTCACTCACTGTACATATTTATCAATTTTCTAATAAATTTTATGGGTGATAAAATGATCGAAGTATTCGTTTTTCCATCCCTCACAAACCTTCCCGATTCTATTACAGATCCAATTGATTGAGAAGTAGATTTATTGAGGAACAGAAGCTCATCTATATTGTAATAAAATTGACGAGCTCTGCAGGCAATTACTACGAATCTAAAATCAGAATCAACGTAACGAGATTACAATATATGACTTGACCACCTTGACCAGACTTCATAACTTTTTCTTCTCACATTATTGATCGATAATCAAATTGCAGGCGTTTTCTTTCTCTGAGCCGAAATTAGCTTTTGGGGGCAGACATGTCCTTTTTCTAGTATGTAGGAATGATAAAGCACGCCGTGAAATGAAAGTCACGTGACCTCGATATGATTTACACTTGGAATTTTCAAACGCTATTTTCTCAGCCAAAACACGTTCGATTGATGTGAAATTGATATCAGTGACGTAGAAAAACTTAATGAAGGGCATGCCAATCGTGGATTTTCGAATATCGAAAGACATAATCAGAATTTTGTGTAACAATATTGTTCTGTAACCCAAGGAGGTGCTGCCCCTCGTGGAGAGAGGCAGCACTTCCTTGGATTACAGAAAAATATTGTTAAAAAACTGTTATTACGTCTCGATTTTCGAAAATCCACGATTGGCAGGCCCTTCGTTAAGTTTTTCTACGTCACTGATATCAATTTCACATCAAACGAATGTGTTTTGGCTGAGAAAATAGCGTTTGAAAATTCCAAGTGTAAATCATATCGAGGTCACGTGACTTTCATTTCACCTTAACGATTATAGAAAAAAAAGAAGTGATTTGAGAAATGTTCAAAATCAATGTGACTACGTATACAGGGTGAGTTTTCTCCGGGTCGGGATAAGGGAGGAGCGTATCACTGCTGATGCTCCGCCCCTTGCTATATCATCACACTGTTATCAAAATCTAACTTTAAATCAAGCCTAGGCTGGATGAGCCCCTCCCTCATCTGGACCCGCAGAAAAGTCACCCTGTACATGTTTATCATACGTACTTTTCGTTTTGTGTTCAGATCTCCTCAATACGTCACTGAAGCATCGTTTATAATTAGTTTCAGTTATTTTCTCGGTTAAATATAATTGTGTCTGTCTGTGATTTATATTAATTAAAATCCCATACTGCAGAATAAAGAATTCCAACCAGAATTAATATCTTTACGATCGTCATAGCTGTAAAGACTGATATGTTTGAAATTGCCAATAAGTCATGTGAGCGGAAACGATTCCTGTTTGCTGCAACATTTTCGCACAAGAGATCAACTTCTACCGTTATAGTCCAGTTTTTTCTCAAAAGTTTATATTTTTCTTTTTTAACAAGAACACAGGCTGAAAGTCGTTATGCCAATGTCCATAGCGGATTCTAGAATAAGTAATTTTCCGTAATTAGAATATCGACGCAATCTTTCGTTGAACCCCATCAATGGTATCGCTTGGGCATGCATATCTCTATGCTCGTGTTTTATGAGGCTATTCTGTTGTAACATATGCGGAAATACCGCAGATAGGTGTTAGCTGGAGGACTTTTACCCATCGGGTGGCAAAAAACCGTCAACTTATTTGCACTATATCACGTGACTGCTGACTTGAAACTCGGGCTAATAGTTGTAGTTACATAATTGTATCGTTAGTGGATGTATAACGGATAAAAATGTTGAATTTACAGTATCATATTTAATATTTTTATTTACAATTCATCATCAAACATTTATAAATATAAGTATAAATATTATATGTTTACGTTTAAGACAGAATTATTTTTTACTTTTTATCAACAAACAAACAGTTTATTTTATTTATAATAATAATATATGATAATTTTTTTATATATGTATATGCGGAGCATTAGAAAAAGACAAATAATATAAATGCATGATGTCGTCGATGCCTTTTTTTCACTTCCATTCAAGGCATATTTTTAAGAGAGCCGCCTTATTTCATATACAGTCGTTCATATTAATATTTAATATCGATAAGTACTGAATTGATGAATTCTAGTTCTTTTTTTTCTATGTACATATTATAATTTTCTACAAATCAACTACTATTCGATTCTACGATCGATCGCGAATTCTGGGTTTCAATGAGCAAATTAAAACTATAACCGTGTCAATGATTCTCTCTTACTATTCATTGTTTCATTAAATCAAGATCAACAAACAGTAAATCATCTAGACATGATCGTCATGTTTTCGTTAACGGAACTTACAACTAAATCACAACTTAATATTCAACGATACAATGATTTTCTCTCAAATATCAATAATTGTCACAGTTTCTAAACCGAACGATAAAACGACTCTGAAACCTTATCCAGTCTGTAATAATTTCTTGATATTTGAAACGACGTGGGTCATTGATGACAATAAAACTGTAAATTAAAATCAATTGTCTACTCTAACACTATAAACGGGAATCTTTAACAAGAATTATAACGGTCCGATCGTAGTAACGACAACTTTAGTTTCTTTTCTATAAGTGTAACAGTGATACATATAAATTGACTGTGACGAATAAACTGTGGACATGCTAGTCTCATTATTTAATCTCTTCTTCTTTCTTCAGGTAGTAAAAATCTCTACATTGATCAACACTCCTTACATACTGCTATAGAATTTCAACAAACCAAATGTGATAAAATAGAAAATTGATTTCCAACTCCGTTCTACACTTCGCTTCGCTATTAATAAACATAGTCTGTGATATCAAATTTTTTACTCTCCTCACTCTGTAACTGCCTTTCAATTTCTTACCTCAAGAAATGGGCTACCGTCGTCAAGTTAAATATGACTGTACTTAATTATTCTTCTTCTATTTATCATCTTCTAGGGAAACTGTGGAAATTTTACACATCGAACAGTTAATATGGAAATATATTGAACGAATATTGGTTGAACTAGCTATTAACATTGATTTGATTTGAAAAACTGACCCTAAGCTCTCTTCGAAGCCCCTTTTTGGACCCTGTGATGAAAACTAGAAGTAATAAATTCGTTTTCTTTAATGTATTTGTTAGGAACACTCGACCACTGCATATTAATGAAGAGATATCGATTGAAAAGAGTTATATTCTGTACAGAATTTAGAAAATCAATTATTCATGGAATGTACTACGTCGATGTATGAAAAATAGTTTGAGAATCGAGATAAGCGGAAGCTGCGTGTTGTTAATTGAAAAAGTACAGGGCCTAAACATTCCTAACACTAGCGACGGTATTTTTTCGAACACTTTAAGAAAGGAAATGAAAGATTCATCTATTTATAATACAAGAATCTCGGTTTAAAGCTAGACCTAAGAATTCAAGGCTCCATTTTATATTTCCATACCTATAAATTCCTCTCTCTCTCTCTTTCTCTTTCTCTCTGCATAGTGTTTTGCATTCTTTATATTAATATTAAGGCTTTGTCACAATTTTGAAATACATTTACCCCTAGGTTCGAGTGTACTCGGAATTTCGACCATGTAATTGACAGTCGTTTATAATTATCGATCGATTAGCATAGGAGAAAAGTTATTAACGTCATGGAAATAATTATCGCCTTGATACGAACTTATGAACTCGCTTCAACATTCCAGAGACAAAATACTCGCTCGGTTCTTCCCTACTTCGTATTAATAGTAATCCAAGAAATAAGACACTTCATGAAGAATACTGTTGAATACATTCGCATCTATGCACATTCTCTCGTGTGTATAACTCGCTGGTTACAATCTCGGTAACATACATATGTGTACTTTTTGTTCATTTCGCTACAATAATAACTAAGATAATTTACATCGGTCTCTGTGTTATGATTACTCGTACTAAAAACTAATTGTATATCAATGAATATTAACTATCCGTGATCAGAATCTCTGAGTATCAACTAATTTTCAAATATCAAAGGCAATTCAATTTATTCAACAGTCCATTGACGGCGTTTTCAGGCTTGTCGTAAATCAATAGACACTCTTTATCACGCCTTAATCAATACCCCTGTCAAATATATCCCCTTAATCGACTAAATTCAAGTCGCACTTTTCATACTGATCCCTACAATGATTGGTCAAAGGCATTTCCCAGGATTCTGAGAACACCATTCCGGCCATAAAGGCTCCGTGTGAAGTCCTCGGGTCTTGAGAAGTTCTCTGTGCGCCGATAGACGCGTATAGACGTTCTCCTCTATCATGTAGCCATTCGGCAGAGGATCGTTCCTGGAAGAAGAGAAGCGGAAAGTGACTCAGGGCGCTAGATTCGGTATATAAATTCAAATTAATTGTGCATACCATAATCTTTCCGCGATCGCCGAAGCCCTGGGCCAGAGTCTGGGTCCCAGAGACGGTTCTCCGACTTGTTCCGACCACAGCGCAGCTTCTCCCCCGATAACCAGCGCCGCTTCTTTCTGACCGTAATCTCTCCACGGTCTGTGATTGTAGACCGTTTGCCATGTCCTGTATTCGCCGCAAGCTGCTTCGCCCGTCTCTCTCCATCGACCAAAACCGCAGTCCAGGTACCACGCGTCCACATGGGAGAGAATAACTCGGTAACCATCCTCGAGGAGCTCGGGAGTTTCGGCCCAGTTGCTTCCACCCCAAGATTGAATAACGTGAACCTGGATGTAGGGTAAATTAGAAGGATTAGTGTCTGTTTTTGAAATTCTCAATCAACGCTCAATTCTGTTACCTGAGGATCGAAGTAGGTGTTGACGTAGGGTCGTTTAGTGAGCGGCGAGCTCCACACGATCACAGCTTTGGGAACTTGATCACGATTGGCTTTAATGACTCTGTGAAGTGATTTGGTCTGAAATTCTCCCCATATCGCGTGCAGATCCGTCATATTCTGCGCCTGCATGGCGAGGGAAATGTTGTTGTACTGCGCCCAGCATTCCAGGTTCACTTCGTCTCCCCCGACGTGGATCATATCCCGAATTTCCGTGAGGCCTAGGAGTTCTCTGTAAAGTCCTTCGAGGATCTTGTAAGAATTTTCGTTCACCGGATTCAACTGACCGCAGTTTGGCTCTCCGCAGTACGTCGACCACGGCTGCTGGTCTACGCAGAGAGCCAGTTCACCCAGACCATGCTCGGCTCCTGGAAATTTAGGTAATTCATTAATTGAGAAGTTTTAGTTGGCGTTTTAGGGGGCATGGAAAGTTTGTTAGAGACTGAGGGTAACGTTGTTTGAAATTGGAAAAAGTTTTAATTCAAAATTCCTGATTTCAGGATGTTAGGATTTCAGAGTTTCGTCAGACTTGAAACATTCACAAGGATTCAAAAAATTCGTTCGGCGGAATTTCGGAATATTTTGAATTACTTGAGCACGTACAAAAAAAAAATTTCAAAGCACTTAATCTATTCTGGGAAAGTTTTATGAATTTTAAAGGGGGAAGAAATCGAAAAATTGGAATAACGATCCAATATATCGACAAATCTAGTTTTTAAAACTTTTTTCGAAATTATGCCAAGGATTCAAAGAATTTCTGTGGCGGGGTTGTAGTATATTTTGAATTAATTCAACACGCTTTCCATCTGTTTTTAAAAAGTTTGATGAATTTTGAAAAAGAAAAATTTGAAAAGTTGAACAAATAGTCAAATATATCCACAAATCTAATTTTTCAAACCGTTTGATCCCTCCAAAAATATGTAATTGAGGAGGAATTTACCGATTCCCTGTCATCGTCGAAGTCTTCGCTTGCTTGTGAATCCTGAAATTCTAGCTATCATCGAAAAACACTCTTACCCAATTTTTTTTTTTTGTTTTTCAACTTCATTACCCTATAATCACCCCATCAGCTTTGATTAAATTGGGTTCAACAGGGTGTCTACTCAAGCAAGGATCTAAAATTCCCTGAGAATTCCAGGATATTCCAGGCAATTTTTTTTCTATTTTTCCAGGTGTGTCGAGATACGATCTTTATTATTATTTCGCAAAATATGCTAGATTTTTTTTTCGTCTTATTGCAATTTAATCCGGGTTTGATATTTGTAGAATTTTGTTTCCAATTGATCACTTTCCGAAAAATTCCCTGAATGAACTCAATATTCCCTGAGAATTCCAGGATATTCCAGGAGAACAAAAATTCCCTGAGATTTCCAGGACTTCCAGGTTTTTCAAGGATGTAGACACCCTGTTCAATCGACTCAGTTTTTCCAAACTTAGAACTGATTAGACTTTGGCGTTTATCAATTCAGTACTTTTTGAATTATTCAAAAATCTAAATTCTAAAAAATACAATAAAAATGACGATATCTTGAGAACGGATCAGCGGATTTTAATGAAAATTGGTACTCGAACGTTTTTTGGGTCACTGATCACGAATCTGAAGTCAGATTTTCGAAATTCAAAGTGGCGGATCGAATTTTCTCGGAAAAACTTCCGAGATCTTAAGATGGTATCAGTGTTTTTGGTGCTGATGTCACAGATCAGGTCAGGTACCCAAGTGTCCAAACCGGCGGATCTGAAGTACCTCAATTTTCAAGTCCTTCAAAATTATTTTCAGTGTTTGGTCACTGGTTCACGATCAAGTCAAATTTCATTCAAAAGCGGCGGATCAAATTTCTCAGCTCAGTCTGTTGATCAGTGTTTTTGGATGTTGGATCTGCGTCATGGAAATTGGTGCCAAAATTAAGATGGCGGATCAGTTTTCTCAGAGCACCAGGGTCTTATGAAAAAGTATGACTCAAGATATTAGGTTATGATGCAAATCTACAGTCAGGTGCAAAGATAAAGTGGCGGATCGAATTTTCTCGGAAAAACTTCCGAGATCTTATGAAAATTGGTACTCGAACGTTTTTTGGGTCACTGATCACGAATCTGAAGTCAGATTTTCGAAATTCAAAGTGGCGGATCGAATTTTCTCGGAAAAACTTCCGAGATCTTATGAAAATTGGTACTCGAACGTTTTTTGGGTCACTGATCACGAATCTGAAGTCAGATTTTCGAAATTCAAAGTGGCGGATCGAATTTTCTCGGGAAAACTTCCGAGATCTTATGAGAATTGGTACTCGAACGTTTTTTGGGTCACTGATCACGAATCTGAAGTCAGATTTTCGAAATTCAAAGTGGCGGATCGAATTTTCTCGGAAAAACTTCCGAGATCTTATGAAAATTGGTACTCGAACGTTTTATGGGTGACTAATCAAGAATCTGAGGTCAGATTTGCAAAGTTTGAAATAGCTCGAAGCAAAATGAATAACGGTAATTTCCAAGACTCTCACCCCATTGCCACCCAGCACCAGCATGAGCAGGAGCGTCAATTTCAACGAGAGTCCGAATCCCTCTGACATTGGCGTAGTCGGATAGTTCCCTGATATCGTCAGGGGTGTAAACCTGATCCCCACCGAAGGCGCCCCACCGTGCCATTTCCGGAAATACATTAGACTCAAAGGGAAAGCTCTGAGAATCGGTCAAGTGCCAATGAAAGGTGTTCAGTTTAGAGGCTGCCATTCCGTCGATGACTCTCTTCAGTTCAGCGAGGGAAAAAAATTGCCTCCCCGTGTCTATGAGCACCCCTCGATAACCGAAAGTCGGTTTGTCCTCTATCAGGGCGGATGAAATAACCCTGAGAATTCCGTGTCTGGCACCGGCTTCGTCCCACCAAATCATTTGGCTCAGGGTCTCGAGGCCGTGTCTGACGCCGTAGTAACTTTTGGCTGTGATTTTGGCCTCCAATTGTTTTCCCTTCGTGGTTACTTCGAGCTTGTAGGACTCGTCTGTGTTCAGAGTCAGCCTCGTGCCAACGGCCCTGCCGGCTGATAGGTAAACGACGACGTTATCAACGCTGGCTCTCGCCTTGGCGTTCTGTACCTTTATCAGGCTCCTAATATTACCTGAAATGGAAGATCGAATGTTCAGTTTGTCTGGAAGGACGCGAGTCAGGCCGAGGGGTTTACCTAAAAATACGTCCTTCGCATGCTCCAAGAGATTTTTAACCTCCTGATCACTGGTGCTGACAGTGACCAACGATACCTGCTGAAGGTGAAATGTGGCGCTATTTTCACCCAGGAAGATGTGACCCGTTGGACGAGGCCATAACAAACGAGTATGACCACCGCAAAGGGCGTTACAAGTGGCGAAGGACGTTCTAGAAGACCTTACAGCCCTTCTTTCGCAACGTCCTCCTATGCAGGCATAAGTCCATGGGCTTTGGTATACCCTGTAGAAGAAATACGGTCAATATATGATCGATGTTTCACAGATTGCTTCGTCAGCCTTCATCCTGATTTTCGTTATGATATGACGTATGAAGTGGAATAATTAGGATGTACATCATTTTTCTAATCGAGAAGTCAACTATTCAGGGGTTCAGAGCCTTCAAAGAATTGAATTCTAGAAATTTCTGGGACCTGATGGGGATTTCAGGAGACTTCGGTCGAATTTTGTGTTGGACTTCATAGATTTCAAGGACTTTGAGAATTGTTAAAGGACTGCAAAAGGATTGAAAAGAACTTCGAAAGACTTGGTTCAGAATTTCATAGAATTTCGTGGGATTCATGAGACTTTTTCGGACTTCAGAAAGACTTTCAAAGACTTTCAGGGAACTTGGAGCCATTCGAGGAACTTCGCAGTGCTTCATTGCATGAGACTTCGTGAAACTTTGTGGGACTTGGGATATTTAGATTTAATGAAATATTGTAGGCGATTGAATCTTCAGAATTTCCAGTATTGGTGACACGTTTTGAACACTGAAATTGGAGAAATATGACCAAACTATGCGAATGATAAAATGCAGGATGAGGGCTGATTACCAGCAACATCGAAAGCTCCATTATTTTCTACGATTTTACGTTCGGACACCGGAGAGAAATAAACCACACGTAAAAAATTGCAAAATATTTGGTATCTTGTGAGTTTCATTTGTCACCCGTATCCCTTATGCATAAATTTATTACATCACAGAAAAATTTACATCAATATGTAACAAATAGTCAAATTTAATTAATGCGCATTATATACTGAAAAACATTTGTCTCAAAAGCCACTGTGTATGTAGGCGTGTAGATATGTTAAATTTTATTCACAAGATCAACAAACAAAAAAATTAATAAAACGTAAATGAGTGTAAGGTAGATATTGATTATTGTTTTATATACAGGTATAACATGTAGGAGCCATTGTATAACTTCTACACTGATAGGATCGTACGTTATACATTTCTTAAAATATAGGAATATAGGCATATTTATTTAGAAAACAATAAATATAAATGATTCACCTCTACACCGTTTTAGCTATATTATAATTATTCATTTACGAGATTATATTATCCGCCACCTATAAGACAATCACGATTTTACGCTACATACCACAGGATTTTTTTTCTTCATCAAACCAATTTCATGACTTTAGAAAATCAACGTCCAATCGATATATAATAACGATCAGAGACAAAAGGTAATATAGACTAGTTGATTGAATCGCAATATAAGTCGTGGAATTGTTTATGATAATTTAATCAATGTATAAAAAAATAAAAAATAAATGAATGAAAAATAAAAAATAAAAATTCATTTTTTTTTCTAGCTTGTCAATTGTCGAATTGATTACCTATTATGTATTTCCGAATATTCATATAGCTTCGTTTCTGGACTTTCGGAAGTCTGGTTGTTGCCGACGAAAGTCACCAATTGTTGCAACTGCTTCAGACTGTAATTCATTACTATATTCTTCAAGATATTTAAATTACATTTGTCATTCCAAATATTACTTGATATTTTTTATTTTATTTAATATAATTATTACTTTTCAAAGTAGTAAATTACATTCCGATTTCAATTTTGGCATTCCACATACAAATCGGATTTTCACAAACATTCATATCCCCCTTTAATTATTACAACTAAACAACTAACAATACAAAATATCTCTTTTCAATTGTCATCACAATCAATGTACAAATAAAAATTAAGAAATGATAATAATGATGGAAACCACGTGCAATTGATCAATTTTTCATTCATATCCTTGTAGTTAGTACCGTCAATTATAGGAAAGATGATCATGCGATTAGAACAAGAACAAGACATAAAAATATTTCAAACAAAGTTAGTATCGGAAATAATAAAGAATATTAATAAAAACATTGCAAAAAATTTGCCAATTATTGTAATGCGTTTTCCATTCCCTTACCTTCTGGCAGTAAAAGGCTGAAGTGATACAATTGGTGGAGTACGAGCGTACATTGCGATCAGAAGTACTCCCATCACCAATATAAGGAGGACGAGAGCACGTCGCATTCTACCACCGGGCACACTGCCCGCCATCCTTGCTAACCTTGAACATAATTATCGAAAAGAAATTAACAATATGTACAATAAAAACAAGCGGGTTTGGGCTGACTATGAGCCAGCCTTCGAACTTCCCGTTATTTATTTTGTTCTCAGCTATTTTGAAATTTGTGAATCTGACCTCAGATTCTTGTTCAGCGGTTCAAAAAACCTTCGAGTACAAATTTCCGTAAGATTTCGAATGTTTTTAGTATTTTTCCCAGCAAATCGGACTCGCCATTTTGAATTTTGCTAATCTGACTTCAGATTCGCGATCAGTGACCCAAAAAACCTACGAGTACCAAATTTCATCCAAATCCAACTGTTTTTAGTTTTTTTTGCAGCATATCGAATACGCCAAATGAAAATTTTGCAAAACTGACTTCAGATTCGTGATCAGCGATCAAAAAAACCATATGGTACCAAATTTCATTGAAATCCGTTGATTCGTTCTCAAGATATCGTCATTTTTGTTGTGTTTTTTAGAATTTTGTTATTTGAATAGTTCAAAAAGTACTAATCCGATCGAAGCCAAAATCTAATCAGTTCTAAGTTAAAAAAAAGCCCCGTCGATTGAGCTCAAGTTGATCGAAATCCGACCACGCGTTCTCCAGATATCGCGCGGACAAAAATGTGGTCACGCACATACACACACCCAGACGTCAAACTGAAAATAGTCGGAGGTGATTCTTTGTACCTCGAAATGTGAAGATTTAGTGAAAACACAACTTTTCATTTTCGGGGTGATCACAATAACTTCCTTTTTTCTCTGAAAACAGAGAAACGGGAAGTTAAAAAGGCCTCGCAGATGATTTCTTGTCAGTGTTAAATTGCAGAGGAAATTTGTCAATATGCCACCATTTGCCACCCGTTTATAACAAGCCACTCAATTCTACCTGGGATATTTTTCCGCTTTGGTAAAACCGGGTTCATAAACCTTTTTTATTAGGTCACATCACAGAAGAGTTGAGGTGAAAAATACCCGGTCTCGTGATTCTTGTTAGAGAATGAAGTAGGAGTAGGGCTTGTGAGATGTGTATACAATGTCAATGTACCATGCTGCCGGGGTCTCGGAAGCAGCTCTTCTATACTTTTAGATGTTATAGTAAAATTATGAGACAAAAGGACCTCGATGAGAATAAAGGGACCCATGCTGGATGGATGATTCGCCAAGAGTATGGTCTCCGACTTCATTAGGGAGGTACATACATTACGGAGTTTCCTCTATGCTATGCTTCAGAGGTGAAATAATTCATGTATATATATACAAAATGTTCCCTCCTTTCATCCGACGGTTTCAGTAATTATTTTATAAGTGAAAATTTTTGACAAAGCTCTCACAGTCTAGTTTTGCGGGTACCGTAAATGTTTTACAACTTCATGTCCACAAAATTAACGAATGCAATTATATCCGCGATCTACGAGGGAGTCGCGATCAAGGCGAACTGTTATAGATCATTTTAGTGACGTTCCTGGTATAACTCTGACGTCACTGGTTCAACAACTGAAGCAATTCCGTAGTACGTTTAAATATGCATGGAGAAACTATGTATAGAGCAAGACACCATTATTTCGTATTTTTAGATACACCAGGGATGTGGCTCTACACACTAACCGAGAATATCGCATAGGCATCGCGATGCAGGTTCTTTAGTATAAAGACGGAGGAGTTGTATACTCTCGAGGAGATCCACAGTTGCAAGGAATCTCTCATTATTCTCGAAAATACATGAATAATTATATAATATTTTCAACCTCGTCGTTACTACGCGTTTTAAATTGGTAACTTGCATCGACATTTGTTTCTACTTCATTTTATTTACGTGTACGAAAAGTAGAGTAACTTGAAATGATCAAGTTTCGTGGTTTCTTATTATTATTTTAATGGTATAAAATGCACCGAGGGAAGGAAGCAGGATTTTTTTTTTTCAGAACGAGACAAAATCATGTAGTACAGATTCATGTCCTATAAGTTCATGGAAGTATTCCTTTACATAATATTTCACAAATCAAAATTCTATGGCCCATTATTGTCTCATTTTGATTGAATTCAGCTATATTCGCTGCCAACTATGCCTGCTAGCTTCAGCTTCATGTTATTTTCTATCACATATGCATTAATAACGAGAGAAAGTGAGGTTAGAACCATGAGAATTACAGCGTTCTCCGCTAGAGGCATCACTTTCTTGGTTTATTTCCTTGTTATGCATGGTTACTGGAGTTTTATTCCCTGCTGCCAGCGTTTCTTTATTTCCCAAAAAATCAAAAAACTGTGACTTCCATGCCGTTAAGGAGTTATAAAATTGAAATTCAATATCGTTTTTTTAGCCTGATAAATTTCACTGAAATTCTGAGTGACGTCATATGATTGTAATTTGCAAACTTATGTATCACCTTCGATTTTGAATAAATAAAAAAATGACGAATGGCCTTGATGACCTTATTGAAAAATGACCTGTTCATTTGATTTGATTTGATTTTTCTTCTTCTTTAAAGGTACTGAAATATCGAGGAAGTGAAAAAGCATGCGAAATCCCAGTTTATGCAAAGATGGCAGAAGCGCAGAAGTTATCCAACTGCCTCGTCTCTCTCAATTTCTACCAGAATTTAGGAGACTGGACAGTCGATAATAAATTATTCAGTTTCATGACAATATTTGAAAGAATTAGAAAAAAAAAATCTCGATTCGAGGCTCATTTTCTATATCGATGATAAAATTTGCGTCAGATCGTGCGAAAATTCTGTGTTCCTTCAGTCCCTGCCTGGTTCGATGTGATATTTGACGGAGGGGTCGAGTATATTGCAAAAACGTGACTTTACCTAATTCGTCAATATGTCAGAGTTGAATGATCGAGGGAATAGCTTTGGATATAACGGGCAATTAGGATAGCATATTTTTCAAAGGGGGTAGCCATAGAGCATAGCTGCGGTAAAAGTGACGTTGACAATGCGGGGTTCCGCTCGCAATTCCAAAGGTTGCAAGTCACACAGAGATAATTTTACTGTGCAGGGAATGAGACGTGTTAGGGATGAAGAGGAGCAAGGGGGTTGGGGGGTGAAGCCCCCCGGAAAATTCCACCCTGCTAAAGTGGCCTGCTGTGCATCGTTCAACGAGAACGAAGAGAAGCGATTTTCGGGGTGAAGCTTTTTTTCCACTTTCCTTTTTTTTTTTCATTATTTTGTTCTTCTTTTTTTTTAACTTTTTCTGAAAAAGCTATTTCCGCCGATCACAAATAGCCACTCCACTTAAATCGTTCGATAATAACCCATGCTTTGAAATTTTTATCAAGTTTTACATATGAAAGGGGAAATTATTTAAAAAAAAGTTTTTTTCAGGCTTTAAAAGATTGACAATTTTTAGAAATTCTTCTAGAAAAAAATGACACAATTATTTCGAAATCAAAAATCTGTGTATTATAAGTCTCCCGTGCTTTTTTTTCTTTAATTTTTTTTTTCTCGTTTTATCAATTCATTTATTACAATTTTCGTTCTTTCATATATGTAATTTTTAAATTCTATAATTTTGAAAATTTCAAACTGCATAAAAATCGGAGGGTGGTTTTTTTATTACCCTCCTCGAGTATCGACACACAGACACAAGCAAAATGAATCTATAAGACAAATCGTTTTTACGATTTCGGATAGGATAACAGCGCGAGCAATTTAGGTTGACAGAGTTGACGCCGGAAAGCTCTCTGCACCGTCCGATCTCGAAACTTGTTATTATTCCGTCAGGTCTATGTCCCTTGGGTACATTATATTTATATAGCGAGTCAACCGACTGCTATATACTATTATTTCTGAAGTAGGATAAGTCGTGGCATGTAATACTTGCGAGAAACTATTAATTTCACCCTAGAGGGATTTTCGAAAGCTGCATATAGCACTCGGAGCACTCTGAGCACTCCGAGCACTCCGAGCGGATACAGAATTCTCAAAGTTCACCTGACCCCGAGGATTTTGGATAATAATTCAAATCGAGCTTTTATATAGGTATTCAAAATTACTAACGTCATTAACGAATTCAAAATGGTAAAAAAATAATTTCGCAGCAATAAAAATCAAATGGATCTTTTTGGTTCGAGAAATCAATTTACTGATAAATTTCACCAATTCAAACCCAAGATAAAGATTTTTCGATTTTTTTCTTCTACAAATTTGCGTACGATGTGAAGAAAAAAAGATAAAAATTCATGATATTTTTGGTTGTTTGTTAATCCACTAAAGATATTAGTTTTGTCGTAGGGACGGAGAGACCCGATACCCTCAGGCCTGCATATTTCTAGTGATATAAAATTCATGTACTATGTGTATATGTATAAACATGGCGGTACATAGACCGTCAAGCACCGACCGATATGATATAAAATGAATAAAACAGTATCTATCTATTGTACACGGGATATTCCCAGAACAACGACACATGCGACGATACGCTACCCAGTTTCGGAAAAACGGTATATTAACAAAAATCCAAAATCCAAAATGGCAGATCCGGAAGATAGCGAACACAGCAGGAATATTAAAAAAAAAAAAAAAAAAATGAAGCGGAAGGTGATAAACCGTGGTCATATGAAAGCCCTTCCAATGACACAATTCCTGATTCACTTTTCATGATTAATTATTTTGTTTGATAAAAATTCAAAGTCAAGGTTACATGAATATTTTTTCCC
Organism: Euura lappo; assembly: GCA_018257835.1. NCBI lineage: Eukaryota > Metazoa > Arthropoda > Insecta > Hymenoptera > Tenthredinidae > Euura > Euura lappo. The sequence continues at coordinate 329,451 of JAEUYN010000771.1, read as the reverse complement.
AACGCATATGTAAAAATAGGCGGCTTTGGCCGTCTGCTGAAAATGAACAAAAGACGCTGTTTCTCAATGAATTGGGAAATAGAGAATTATTTTTTCTCACACCCGGTCGCAAAATGCCACTTTTCATACCTCTTGAGCGGGCGCAAAACAGATCTTTTCGGCCCTCGGGCGGAAATGTGCTTTGCGCCCGCCTAAAGCGGGCGCAAACGACTCTTTTCCTGCCCTCGGGCGCAAAGTTCCGTTTTGCGCCCGCTCACTCGGTCTGAAAAGAGGCATTTTTGCAGACCAGGTGTTGAGAAAAAAATCGTGTGCAACACGGGCACAAGGCTATTTTGGCGAGTGTGATTGCAGTACACTCGCCTTCGGCTCGTACTGCAAATTTCACACTCGAAAAATAGTGTTTTGCGCCCTTGATACACAATATACTTATTTATACTTATTTATACTACAGATACTGATACACAATATTCCACCAGCGAACAAAAACTAGTCCTGCCCACTGGTGAACACAACACACGCAAACCATTTCTTCACTAGTTGAGAAATGGTCTCATTTCTTCACTAGTGGAGAAATGGTTTGCTAGTTTGGGTTCATTTTCAGCAAACGGCTATAATCGCCTAATTTTACATATTTATTGGGAAAAATATTATGTGCATCTTGCGGGCAATGACGATTCTCAGTGAGTGTGAATATAGCCGCACGAGCCGAAATTTTTGCCCACTCGTTGCACAATATATTAATGTCTATATATACGAGTATCTACGTACATGATTTACAGAACACTTATTGCTTACGTCATTCTGTTACGTTACGCGTTAAATTATTACCCTGCAGACTCGGTACTGGTATAGAGTGAGTTTGACAGTTTCCGGAAGTTAGAGGTAGTGCACCGTATATCTAACTTCGATTAGATCGGGTGGCAGGTATATATTCGTACCGGAATACGTGCTATATACAAGTGCGAGGAAAAAAGTTTAACTTGTTATGTCTACAACGGAATTTACTATTCTTTTTTAAATGATTGACGATTAAAATCGCTTCAATTGATTGAAAGCTAAAAACGTTTAACGATCAGACAAAAACTTATTGAATAAAGTTCTTCAGATCGCAAAACTACTATTCAAATTCAAAACGTATAATGTACCCCTTCGAAAATCATTTCGAAATCCCTTGTAATCTCTGTAATTTTTTATAAACCTTGGTAATCATTTGAAACGTTTTTGTGATCTTTCTAATCTCTTGAAATTTTTTGTAACCATTTGTAACCTCTGTAATCGTTTATAAACTTTGGTAATCATTTGCAATCTTTTATATTCTTCGAAATCTTGTAGTAATCAGGTGCGCATCCAATCGACGAGTGGAAAATACGTAGGAAATTCCAAATCAAGTGATTTCAAGGCTTTTTTTGAGGAAAAATTTTACAGATCTTGACGTCAATCTCCGATTTTTTATTTTTATTTTTTATTTTAGTGTCATCAAAATTATCTGCCGAAGCTTTTTTAGAAATTACCAGTATTTTCGAAGTTATCCAACCTCATGTTTTTAGCGCGCTTTTTTTGTTACTGAAAAAAATCATAACTTCGGCTAGCTGTTGGGCTTAAGCTTTCGGCAGAAGAATGTTTAGTTTTTAGAAGAAAAAATAATTTGTCAAAAAATTTTCCTGCTAAATATTGGACGGTTTCAACTTCATGAAACAATTTGAGATTTTTAGAAAAATGATTTCTAATATATTTCACAGTTATTCACAATTTTGAAAAATGCCCGTATTTCAAGTTTGCAATAGAAGTATGAATAAAGTGATTAATTACGATGAAAATAATGAAAACATTGAATGAATGAATCCATTCGGCAAAAACAGTTGGAAAAATAAATTCAGACTGATAAATTTGAATAAGAACATTGGAATGTTTTTGTAATCGAGAAAAAGATTTGCAAAAAAATATCCAATTCGCAATACCTATACTTGCGGGACAGGTGTGGCTGAGTGAAGGAGTCTTCACGCAGTCTACGTCCTCGCGTGCTATTCTTTCATATTGCTATGATTTTTCTGCAAGGACCAATATGCCAAAATTGACCAACAAAAAGTCTCTACTTGAAGAAGAATAGTACATTGTGTATCAAGGGCGCAAAACACTATTTTTCGAGTGTGAAATTTGCAGTACGAGCCGAAGGCGAGTGTACTGCAATCACACTCGCCAAAATAGCCTTGCGCCCGTGTTGCACACGATTTTTTTCTCAACACCTGGTCTGCAAAAATGCCTCTTTTCAGACCGAGTGAGCGGGCGCAAAACGGAACTTTGCGCCCGAGGGCAGGAAAAGAGTCGTTTGCGCCCGCTTTAGGCGGGCGCAAAGCACATTTCCGCCCGAGGGCCGAAAAGATCTGTTTTGCGCCCGCTCAAGAGGTATGAAAAGTGGCATTTTGCGACCGGGTGCGAGAAAAATAAATTTCTTTCAAATGTTTCGTCCAAATTTTTCAGTCTGAATTCAATATTTTCATCTATTTTACGATGCGATTAAACTTTTCCAAAGAAAGTCGTTTTCGTGAAGGATAATTCTTGTTGATGAGTGTTTTGGAAAAAAGATGTTTTCGTTGAAGACGAATTTTCATTAATTGTGTTTTTTTTTTTTTGTTGTTGTTAATAATAATAATAATTATTATTATTTATTAAGGCCCATATCAACATTGGACAAAGGGAAATAAAACATTGTTTGAGGAAATTGAGAAAATTCTATATTTATTCTGTTCATGGTTGAAAAAGATCGTTATTTATAAATTGGATTCGATTTTACTGATTATTATGAATAATTATAGCAGTTTGAAAAGACAATGGGCTTCTCCCTCGGAATTACCTTGTGTTATAATTGAACGTCGAGAACGAATCTTTTTCCAACGAATAAATATTTTTTCGATATTCAAAAGCCAAATTAAAGATATTCGAATCTCAAAGTTTTCAGCACTTGAAGATAGAGTTTCCATTAGGGAAATTTTGGGCAAAAATAGGAGTTTAAATTCTAACAATATCAAAAATAGGTGTATAAAAAAATCCTTCAAGCAGTTTTTCAATAATAGTAGCATAGACTGTGAAAAAAAATTTCAGCCTTCTGCGATGAAAGTGTAAGCGCAAGAAATTTTTGAAAATCTTCTTCGCAAGGTTCCTTGCGCTCACACTTTTATCGCAGAAGGCTGACATTTTTTTACACAGTCCATACTAACATTATTTAAAAACTGCTCGAAAGATTTTTTTATATGACCTCCAATAGTGATTTTCAAAATTTCACCAAAGTCTCCACGTAATGTTTCAAAATGAGCCTTTTTGGAACACTTTTTTAACTTCCCGCTTCTCTGTTTTCAGAGAAAAAAGGAAGTTATTGTGATCACCCCGAAAATTAAAAGTTGAGTTTTCACTAAATCTTCACGTTTCAAGGTCCAAAGAATCACCTCCGACTATTTTCAGTTTGACGTCTGTGTCTGTGTGTGCATGTGCGTGATCACATTTTTGTCCGCGCGATATCTCGAGAACGCGTGGTCGGATTTCGATCAACTTGGGCTCAATCGACGGGGCTTTTCTTAACTTAGAACTGATTAGATTTTGGCTTCGATCGGATTAGTACTTTTTTAACTATTCAAATAACAAAATTCTAAAAAACGCAACAAAAATGACGATATCTTGAGAACGAATCAACGGATTTCAATGAAATTTGGTACCATATGGTTTTTTTGATCGCTGATCACGAATCTGAAGTCAGTTTTGAAAAATTTTCATTTGGCGTATTCGATATGCTGCAAAAAAACTAAAAACATTTGGATTTGGATGAAACTTGGTACTCGTACGTTTTTTGGGTCACTGATCACGAATCTGAAGTCAGATTAGCGAAATTCAAAATGGCGAGTCCGATTTGCTGGGAAAAATACTAAAAACATTCGAAATCTTACGGAAATTTGTACTCGAAGGTTTTTTGAACCGCTGATCAAGAATCTGAGGTCAGATTTACAAATTTCAAAATAGTTGAGAACAAAATAAATAACGGGAAGTTCGAAGGCTGGCTCATAGTCAGCCCAAACCCGCTTGTTATACAGTGCAGTTCATGTACCTGGCTAGACCTGGACCAATAAAATATTGTCTTTATTAAAACGGTAGAACCAAACCAAACAGTAAAATATTGTAATAGGTCTAGGTTATAGTGTAGGTAGTACATAATACATACTAAAATGGGGTGTTTATCCCCCGCACGAAAATGATCGGGGGTGTCTACCGCGAATGCAAATGGGAACGGTTAATTTGTTTTATGGATTTTTAGAAGCACCTTCCTATACATCCACGCCACGGCCATGGCTAGGGTATCATTATCAGTGTACCATAGGTTGGTACAACGTCTGCCTTCTCACCCATAACCGATAATCCAAGAATAAATGAATTCCAAGTACCGTTGGACGAACAATTATTTTCTGTTTCCACGAAAATTCACATTGCTCCGAAATTATGAACCACGCGAAAAAAATGCAGGGAACCTTTTTTATCAAGAATTTTGTCAGCTACAATTTATTACTGGACTATTTTTCCCGCAAAATTAGCCCCTGACGAGATATCGCCAAAATAATGATGTCATTGCCCTAAACAATGAAAAAAAAACGTCTCTTCTTTTCTTATTGATTGTTGGACAAATCTCAAGTGGTGACTGAAAGTACTGTAAAGTTTATTTTGTATTCTCAAAGTGTGCCAAAAGTTAGTCGTTTTCCTCCGTTCTTCGGTAATTTCTTTTCACTTCATCGTCCTATCTTGGCTAGAAAGTATCCGGTTACTTCCGGTTTTAGGCGAGTAGAGAGGATCATCGAGTAGAACGCTATCAGTTCGGGTATAGTTTTCTCGAGGTTTTTACCCGGCTGAGTCGTAGCCCAAAGCCCAAAGGTATCGACCCAGGTGGTTCGTATTTTCTGTCAACTATATTTAGTACACCTTACTTCCACCTATAAATTTTCTGCCTCGAACGAGAGTGTGTTTGTGTGTGTGTAGGTTGTAGGGCACATAGGCTTTACTCGTTATCGAGCGACCACGTCTATCTTCTCTTCTCTCTTCTCTCGTCAACCGAACCTTTGTCCCAGGCAGGGTTTACCGGCGACTAGCAAACACATCAGGTAACCTGATTCCATGCAACGCAAGGTCCAATACCGATCGTAGATTAAATGGTATCCACCAATCGGTCGAGTGCTTTGACAACGAGTCTTCTACGCCTATAAACTAGGATCAACGATCAGCCCTTTCCACGAACCCCGATTCGAATCCTCGAAAATTTGAAGAGTTTTGGGATAAAAATTTGAATTGAAACTTTGGACTGTAGTTTCTGATTAGTCTGACCTCCAACCGCGCGGTGTACCGCGGCCTCCGTAGTCTGTCGCATGTCGCATGCACCCGTGACTTAGGATATAGGATATAGCAGACTTTACTACTGACCAACACTACCGCCATGATCGTTCATTTATCTGGGTTGTAAAACTTTTTAAAGATAGGATCGAAAAATTGGATCGTTTGGAAAAATCAATTCGCGATTAGTCGCGTTTTCATCCTGCACTGACCACTTCGTTCGTAAATCATGAATCCCAATCGACTGGACAGTGTGAAGGTGGCTGGAATCGAGAAACGAGCTTCTAGACAGTTTTCTGGACGAATCTAGCTAACTTCAGACTGTTCAATCGATAGATTTTTGTAATTAAATGTGATGTAGGTCTGTATCGAAGGAGCATTTGTGAATTTTCTGAAATTTTTTGCTTAAACCGGTTTTTAGTTACGAATATCACAAACTTCAACTGGAATACATCCTCCGATCTTCTTGAAAGAAGACACAGGTGTTCTAGCCCCAGAAACTTAATTTTTGAGACTTTTCCTATAACTTGTCCTACAACAAAAATTGAAGGATCGTTTTTCAGTGCCCATAAATATTGAAAATATCGTACCCCTGGTTCAAAAACTTCTCGCCAAGTAGATTAATGTGCGGTAATGACCGATAAGAGTAAGGGAGACCGGGGCTAATTGTCACACTTTGTACTCTCTGATTTTTAGAATTTTTCCAAATTTTTTTTTCGCAAATCTTTAGATGGGGTATTGTAGATGCATCCTTTGCACACCTACAGAAAATTTTTGGTTATTCTAAAGCAAGTCTGAGTAGGTTTTTTCGAATTTTCAAAAAAATTCGCGGAGTGTGACGACTTGCCCCGAGGCGGGGTAAGTTGTCACAGACCCCGGGGTAAGTTGTCCCGAGTATTTTAAATGGCGAAAACGGGTTTCATCGTATTGTCTCCTGGAAACCACGAAACAGTCAACCTAGACTCCGAACACCCCACAAACCATGCGAAATCCCACCCAGACTCCGAGAATCTTGAGAAAGTTGACCAGAACTCAAAAAACCATGGTCAAGTCAAAATGGGGTGAGCTTTTACACGTGACAACTTGCCCCAATAATTTTGTGACAACCTGCCCCAACCCGCTATTTTGTTTAAAAATTTGCACATCTCGCTGACCCGCCATTCAAATATCAACAATATGTACATCAAATGAAAGCGTTAAGAATAACCTTTCCGAATATCGTGCAGCGAAATTTCTCAAGGCAGTCTAGAAAATGAGAAAAAACATATTAGAAGATGGAAAATAATTACTTTTCAGGTCCGATTTCAGTTTATCGATCACTGCGAGGCCCAATATGATGCGATATTCAATTTAACGACATTAGTTTGTTTCATACATCGAACTACAACTTTGATCTATAGCACCGTTCGATCTGTTATCTAGCGGTGAAGATATGGACACTGTGACAACTAACCCGTGTGACAACTTGCCCCGGTCCCCCCTATCTTATCTAATCTATAAAATTATCCGCCTACAAAAGTGATTGATTGCCAAAATTTGAAGTCGATTCGATAATCGATTAATAAAAAATCTGTTAATTCAAGTCTGAAAAAAGGATTGTTGGGAATTTTCGATTGATCTGATTAATTGATTAATCGGCAGCCTCCGTTATTTGGTTATTCAATTATTTTTACGGCACAGGCATTAAAAAGTCACTTTCTGACGCCTGTTTTCGTTCCGTCAAATGGCACTTTATACCGCTAAGTTCAAAGTTGCGGTTTAAAGTCCTTATTCCGCAACTTTGATGCGCAGTTCGAAGTGCGCATGTCAAAGTTGCGGAATAAAGTCTTTATACCGCAGGTTACCCGCTCTCTATACGCAGTTCGTGCGGAACTCAACTGGCGTCAAAGTGACTATTAATGCCTTTTCCGTAAAAAATATTGTATGGGGCGCGCGCAGAAAGTAACTGTTCGGCCCTTGCCGAATAAACAGTTACTTTCGGCGCATGCCACATAAATATCTATTGATCAATCGATTAATCAAACTAATTTAAGTAATTAAATATTATAATTATATTATTAAACTGTTTTGATCAATTTTTTATTCTCTGTTTGATGGAATGTGACTGGCTTTTTACATCGTGAACAAAATCAATTTATGGTAGAAACTGTCGACCAATAAATAGATCAATAAAACAAATAATAATTAAAACAAATCAAAAACTCGATAAATGGCCATTCAATCGAAAACTCGATGGATAGAAGTGGGTGATTAATCGATAAATCGTATGGTACTAGTAAAATTAACATTTTCGATAATCCACTCAAAATGTATTTGATATTCTGACTGAATTTGCTTGTGTAAAGGATTATCCATATAAGATTTCAGGCTTGACGGAATAGCAATAGGTATGCTAAATGCTTTATGTAATATCGACACAAGGGCGTTCCATCTTTTTAACATCCAAATATTGACTCATGATTATTTTGCAGCAGAAAGAAACACATTTCTTATTGTTCACTGTGTAAGAGCTCTGCTGAAATTACATTAATTTGACAAAAGTATTTCGTCAATTTTAAATATCAAATAATTGGACCAAATGCAATTACCAATCGCCTTGATATATGTATAGAAAGTGAAAAGTCTACGATACCATGATAGAAAGGTTTCCTCAGATTTAAAGTAACAAATGTCTCTAAGAAATGAGGACGTATCAATTAAATACAATTTTTAGAAACTATAAAAAATTATTGATACAACTCCTGGCGACTGTAATCAGCGATTGATAATTACCTATTTTCAAACGCCATGTGACGTCACACAGTTACCTCGGTCGCCATGTTCTTTTTTCCGATACGGTTGACCGTAGCGCCATCTCTGCGTCAAAGACACTACGTGACGTCACGCCTGACCGCGAAATTCAAACGCTGTGTGTGTCGAAAAACTGGATTTACGTGAAAATCAACTGTAAATAATTAGGCGGTACTAGTTTTTCGTCAATATTAATGACGAATAAATCATCAGATAAGAAAGTTTGAAAAAAAATAGGACCAAAAAATCACATGCTTTCGTACACGATTTCAGCCAATGTTTCATATGATTTCCTGCCTCATTTTGGATGATTCAATTGAAACTGACTTTCAGTCATTTCTGAGCGATTTTGAACCGATTTTGTTGGATTTGAGAGCGATTACTTTATCTAACTTCAATTGATTTCAAACCAGGGTGTACAGCTGATTTCTATAGTAAAAAGCCTGTCGTATTTTATTTCTGACCTATTTTATTCGTACGGTTGACTTTTAGACGCCATTTTGGACCTTTGAATCCGTTACTACCCCTAATATGACACATCGAACGTTGTGGCATCATCGTACATTCGTTTATATAGGTTCTTATATGCCTATATGCACCATTACTCTGGCGAACTGCCAGCCAATATAGAAGGAAGGTAGAGAATCGTTATTCGTTACGTCACAGTAGGTACGGCAGCATTATCATTTATCGGTCCCTCTCATAGTCTGGATTATAGTGACAGTCGTTCGATCATGAAACCTCGGGAATACGACACTGAATACAAAGCAGATAAGAGACTCGGCGATGATCAGTTTGAAAATAACGAGGCATTGACACGTGTAAAGTAATCCGAACCGGAACACAATGCTCTTCGCTGTTTTTCTTTTCTTTGACCCTTTCGGAAATTTAAATAATCAAAGGGTGATTGATTCTTCTAGTCTTACAATATAAAACCAAGCGGGTTTGGGCTGACTATGAGCCAGCCTTCGAACTTCCCGTTATTTATTTTGTTCTCAGCTATTTTGAAATTTGTAAATCTGACCTCAGATTCTTGATCAGCGGTTCAAAAAACCTTCGAGTACAAATTTCCGTAAGATTTCGAATGTTTTTAGTATTTTTCCCAGCAAATCGGACTCGCCATTTCGAATTTCGCTAATCTGACTTCAGATTCGTGATCAGTGACCCAAAAAACCTACGAGTACCAAGTTTCATCCAAATCCAAATGTTTTTAGTTTTTCTGCAGCATATCGAATACGCCAAATGAAAATTTTGCAAAACTGGCTTCAGATTCGTGATCAGCGATCAAAAAAACCGTATGGTACCAAATTTCATTGAAATCCGTTGATTCGTTCTCAAGATATCGTCATTTTTGTTGCATTTTTTTTTAGAATGTTGTTATTTGAATAGTTCAAAAAGTACTAATCCGATCGAAGCCAAAATCTAATCAGTTCTAAGTTAAGAAAAGCCCCGTCGATTGAGCCCAAGCTGATCGAAATCCGACCACGCGTTCTCGAGATATCGCGCGGACAAAAATGTGATCACGCACATACACACACACACACAGACGTCAAACTGAAAATAGTCGGAGGTGATTTTTTGGACCTCGAAGCGTGAAGATTTAGTGAAAACTCAACTTTTCATTTTCGTGGAGATCACAATAACTTCCTTTTTTCTCTGAAAACAGAGAAACGGGAAGTTAAAAAAGTAAATTTTAAGATTATAGGCATTACTAATAAAGATTGTACATGGATTACGAATATTACAAGAACAAAAACTCGATTCTAGAAAAGACGAGTGTAAGAATAACACCAAGACTTCAAAATATTGCAAGTCATTACTTATAGCCTGAGATTTTAGAGTATTATATTCGAGATAACAAACGGATTACAGGAAGCCATAAAAAAGTAGATTATAATAGAGGCTCAACGAGCTTTTGATTCGAGTTTCCCATCTCATTTCACGTTGTGTTCGCACATTTGTTTTTCCGTTTTCATTTTCACCTAACCAAACACTAGTTTCTATACTTCGCACTTTTCCCACGAGAACTGTCCAACTTTTTTCTTTCCTTTTTTTTTTAACCAGAGTTTGTAAAATTCGAAGTACGGTAGCCTTATTCTACTGTTTCTTCTAATTTTCATTCCTTTCGTTTCTTTTTTATTAAACTTTTCCTGTACTCTCGGAGTAAAATAAATGAAATTAGGTATTCTCTCTTTTTTTTTCTCTGTATCGTTACATTATTCTCGTCTTGTCATTATTTCATCATTTCGCGCCATTTTATTCGACCCCATATCTCTCGCCGGAAGTAGTACGCGTTCAGAGGCATTCGGTCGCGAAAGGGATATAAAAACACGTAACTTTTCTTACATAGATAAGAAGCGCGGGGGTTGAACGAAATCGTGCCGTATAGATACTTTTATTGTTATTTGTTGATTTTTTTGTTTTTTTTGTTTTTCTTGTTTTATATCGTTTTCCGTTAGGATAATCGTATTTGATCAGAATGTTGGTATGCCTAGGTTTGTGCTAGCCTGGGCTCGCCTACCCCAGCGATTATTATTGTTATCCTCACTGGCGAAAGGCCAGCCAGTAGTAAAGTCAACGTATTAACCCCTCCTAAGGTCAGACTCAAACCTACAGACCTTATGCTTCGCATACAGGGTGAGAAGTTTTCGCAACGCGAATAAAATCAGAGTTTCAGGGGTTATTATAATCTCATATAATCTCGGATAATCTTGTGCGAAATCTGAGTGTATAGCTATTATCAATTTTCAATCTCGATGTAAAGTTTTTGTCTAATTATTCCAAACCGTCACGATATTATTATTATTTTAGAATCCGCTATCTTGTTGTAATCATCGATTTTATTTTCTTGTCATTTTTATAATCCGATTGCGATCTTTTGGTAATTTCTGTAATCTTGGAATTCTACTTTTATCCTTCTTTTTCTCTAATTTATGCATATAGGTGAGCATTGAGTTTGCGTTCAGAATTTTTTATTTTCTTTTATTTGGCAGGAGGTGTGATAATGCCCACGCGTGTCAACAGTGCCTAAGTTTCTACGTAACGAGGGTAAAATTCGAGCCAAAAATAGTATATACGAAAATAAGGAAGAGAAAACAGTTTTATTTTTAGACCAATTAATGATAGAGGCTTCCGGAATCTTTATAGGTTATTTATATCCTTCACCACAGGCACATAACAATTCGAGGGGGAAATAACTCCGCTTGAATTGACGTGTCAATAGTCCGTGAATTAATTCGTAATTCACTGAATTAACGAGAATTACTTGAATTAATGAGTATTACCTGAATTGAAAGTGAATTACTTGAACTGACGAGAATTACCTGAATTAACCGTGAATTACTTGAATTATCAGTGAATTACATTGAATTAACAGTGAATTACTTGAATTAACAGTGAATTACGTGAATTAATGAGAATTATCTGAATTAACGAGAATTACCTGAATTAACAGTGAATTACATCGAATTAACAGTGAATTACTTGAATGACTTGAAAAAAACCCAGCGAATTACATTGAATTACCGTGAATTACTTGAATTAACAGTGAATTACTTGAAGTAATGAGAATTGCCTGAATTGAAAGTGAATTACTTGAATTGACGAGAATTACCTGAATTAACCGTGAATTACTTGAATTATCAGTGAATTACATTGAATTAACAGTGAATTACTTGAATTAACAGTGAATTACGTGAATTAATGAGAATTATCTGAATTAACGAGAATTACCTGAATTAACGAGAATTACCTGAATTAACAGTGAATTACATCGAATTAACAGTGAATTACTTGAATGACTTGAAAAAAACCCAGCGAATTACATTGAATTACCAGTGAATTACTTGAAGTAATGAGAATTACCTGAATTGAAAGTGAATTACTTGAATTAACGAGAATTACCTGAATTAACCGTGAATTACTTGAATTATCAGTGAATTACATTGAATTAACAGTGAATGACTTGAATTAACAGTGAATTACCTGAATTAATGAGAATTATCTGAATTAGAAGTGAATTACTTGAATTAACGAGAATTACCTGAATTAACGAGAATTACCTGAATTAACAGTGAATTACATCGAATTAACAGTGAATTACTTGAATGACTTGAAAAAAACCCAGCGAATTACATTGAATTACCGTGAATTACTTGAATTAACAGTGAATTACTTGAAGTAATGAGAATTACCTGAATTGAAAGTGAATTACTTGAATTGACGAGAATTACCTGAATTAACCGTGAATTACTTGAATTATCAGTGAATTACATTGAATTAACAGTGAATTACTTGAATTAACAGTGAATTACGTGAATTAATGAGAATTATCTGAATTAGAAGTGAATTACTTGAATTAACGAGAATTACCTGAATTAACAGAGAATTACATCGAATTTGAATTACAGAATTGAATTACTTGAATGACTTGAAAAAAACCCAGCGAATTACATTGAATTACAGTGAATTACTTGAATTAACAGTGAATTACTTGAAGTAATGAGAATTACCTGAATTGAAAGTGAATTACTTGAATTAACGAGAATTACCTGAATTAACCGTGAATTACTTGAATTATCAGTGAATTACATTGAATTAACAGAATTACCTGAATTAATGAGAATTATCTGAATTAGAAGTGAATTACTTGAATTAACGAGAATTACCTGAATTAACGAGAATTACCTGAATTAACAGTGAATTACATCGAATTAACAGTGAATTACTTGAAAAAAACCCAGCGAATTACATTGAACATGGTGGCCACTTTTTTTCGGGAAAAAAATTCCCTGACTTTTCCCTGACTTTCCCTGACTGGTTGATCAATTTTCCCTGACCGAAATTCTAATATTGTGTCAACTAGTGCTACAAGATAATACCCCTAATTGCTTGATTTCATTTCGATGCAAATTGATTAGGAAATCCAACAATGTTCGGAAAAATTATATCGCGTGTCTAATGACATGAGGACGTAAGCGCCATTATACGACGTTTTGCTGTTTATAATGGCATAAAGTCGTATAATTTTTTTTTTCACGCCAATCGCTCTGAAAACGTTCCAAACCTATAGATCAATTGAAATTACGAGATCGAAAAATGTAAGTGCAAAAGGTCGTAAGTTGGGCGCTTACGACCTTCTGCAGTTACCTACGAATATTTTTTATCGAAATTTTCGAAACGACGTCGATTTCGATTTTTCTTTGCGTTTCACGAGTTTTTACGGCTATTTGAAAAAATCGTGAAAAAAAAATTTGAAAAAAATTGGCGCTTACGACCTTCTGCAGTTACCTATGAATATTTTTTATCGAAATTTTCGAAACGACGTCGATTTCGATTTTTCTTTGCGTTTCACGAGTTTTTACGGCTGTTTGAAACATCGTGAAAAAAAAAATAAAAAAAAATTGGCGCTTAGGGGGCGTTCACAAATTACGTGAGGCGTTTAGGGGGGGGAGGGGGTCGAGCCGAATCTCACCCAATCTCACGTGGGGGAGAGGGGGGGTCTCGGCCAATATCACGTAATTTTTTTTTATTCATAAATTATGTTTTTTTATTAGAAATCCAACGCGATCAAGCACAGATTAACGTATTTATACTAAAAATACGCATTTTTAAAAATCTCACGTGAGATTAGGGGGGTGGGGGAGGGTGTCGAGCCAAATCTCACGAAATCTCACCAAGGGGGGAGGGGGGGTAAAAAAATCGCAAAAATCGCCTCACGTAATTTGTGGACGCCCCCTTAGGGGCCGTCCATTTATTACGTAAGACGTTTTAGGGGGGGGGGGGGGTTCAACATTTCTTACTTAGTCTTACTTGGGGGAGAGGGGGACTCTGAAGACATCTTACGTAAGATTTTTCTTTTCTTTTTAATCGGAAATCAGCTCGACATTGCGCCAAAATTTCCCTAGGCCCCACGTCTGTCACGATTTTTGTAATCACTTTGAATATTTCAGGTACTTATTCAATCTTACGTAAGATTTCTGGGGGAGGGGGGGGACTTTGCAATTCTTACGATTTCTTACTGAGGGGGGAGGGGGGGTCAAAAATGGGCGAAAGTTGTCTTACGTAATAAATGGACGGCCCCTTACGACCTTCTGCAGTTACGTACGAATATTTTTTATCGAAATTTTCGAAAGGACGTCGATTTCGATTTTTCTTTGCGTTTCACGAGTTTTTACGGCTATTTGAAAAAATCGTGAAAAAAAATTTGAAAAAAATTGGCGCTTACGACCTTCTGCAGTTACGTACGAATATTTTTTATCGAAATTTTCTAAACGACGTCGATTTCGATTTTTCTTTGCATTTCACGAGTTTTCACAGCTATTTGAAAAAAACGTGAAAAAAAAATTTTTTTTTTTAATTGGCGCTTACGACCTTCTGTTTTTATTTTGTTTTTTAATCTTCCTTAAAAATTGTAATGAAAGAACGACGTATCCGCCCAACTTACGACCTTTTGCACTTACATTTTTCGAACTCGTAATTTCAATTCATCGATACGTTTTGACCGTTTTCGGAGCGAATGACGTGAAAAAAAAAAATTATACGACCTTTTGCCACCAAAATCGCGTTTTTGGCGCTTACGACCTTATGCCATTAGTCACGCGATATGACATTTTTTAAATTTCTTGCCAAATCATTTACGACACGTTAGCAATTTCTTTTACTTTTTCCCTGACCAAGTTTGAAATTCCCTGACATTTCCCTGATTCCCTGACCAATTTTTGTTTTCCCTGACATTTCCCGGTTTTCCCGGTTTTCCCTGACCGTGGCCACCATGTTGAATTACCGTGAATTACTTGAATTAACAGTGAATTACTTGAAGTAATGAGAATTACCTGAATTGAAAGTGAATTACTTGAATTAACGAGAATTACCTGAATTCAACCTGACCAGTGAATTACTTGAATGACTTGAAAAAAACCCAGCGAATTACATTGAATTACCGTGAATTACTTGAATTAACAGTGAATTACTTGAAGTAATGAGAATTACCTGAATTGAAAGTGAATTACTTGAATTAACGAGAATTACCTGAATTAACCGTGAATTACTTGAATGACTTGAAAAAAACCCAGCGAATTACATTGAATTACCGTGAATTACTTGAATTAACAGTGAATTACTTGAAGTAATGAGAATTACCTGAATTGAAAGTGAATTACTTGAATTAACGAGAATTACCTGAATTAACCGTGAATTACTTGAATGACTTGAAAAAAACCCAGCGAATTACATTGAATTACCGTGAATTACTTGAATTAACAGTGAATTACTTGAATTAACGAGAATTACCTGAATTAACCGTGAATTACTTGAATTAACAGTGAATTACATCGAATTAACAGTGAATTACTTGAATGACTTGAAAAAAACCCAGCGAATTACATTGAATTACCGTGAATTACTTGAATTAACAGTGAATTACTTGAAGTAATGAGAATTACCTGAATTGAAAGTGAATTACTTGAATTAACGAGAATTACCTGAATTAACCGTGAATTACTTGAATGACTTGAAAAAAACCCAGCGAATTACATTGAATTACCGTGAATTACTTGAATTAACAGTGAATTACTTGAAGTAATGAGAATTACCTGAATTGAAAGTGAATTACTTGAATTAACGAGAATTACCTGAATTAACCGTGAATTACTTGAATTGACGAGAATTACCTGAATTAACAGTGAATTACATTGAATTAAGTTGAATTACATTGAATTACTCTGAATTATTCTGAATTGAATGAATTATTTTGAATTGAATGAATTATTCTGAATTATTTCAACCCAAGAATTGATGTGCCACTCAAATCACGAGTTATTTCCCCCTCGTAACAATTCTGTAGGTACGTGTAGCGTAGTTTTACTGTTTGACCTAAAATAAAGCTACAGAACGCGAACAAGAACGAAAAAAAAAAAAAAAGTGAATATCAAATCTTGCCAATTTATTCCAAGTATCGCCAATTAGGTTGAACCAATTTCCATATTATTTTGTAATCGCAGAAGAATAGTTTTCCATATATTTCTCATAAGAAATCTATATCTGCTTCGTTCGCCACCTGCAGCAACGAGTCTTCGATTTCTGAATGTCGCGTTCATATTCTGTTCAATTTATACAATCTGATCTAACGAATTATATAATTCCATTGTATAAAATGTACAGGATAATCAATAAATCAAGATATTCAATAAATTGTTCGAAATTTAGAGAATCATTTATTCAGTTATTTAATCACAAATAAGGTAAAAATTACGAAAAGCCACGCGATACTGCATAGGATTCGGTGGCAGTTGGACATAAAACCTCGCATGACGTAATTTGGTAAAATGAAGTTTAAACACGGTCAAATTTAGATACCTAGGTCCAGGTATACTCATAAATATATATATATAAACATTTTATTTACGGTAGGTCGTGAACATCGGGTCAAGCTTCGTTATATTGAAAGCGTGGTGGGTAGAATACGTACATAATTACTACTGGGGAAAAACTTTTACGGCGTACAGACAGATTAGATTGACCTGCTTTTATCAACTTCAATTTACTGTTATAATGAAACTATTAAAAACAGCTCGGCAAGAACAAAGAACTACAATCTAAAAAGATTAAAATAAAGACGCGAATTCAATGGATCAATTGATAAATTGATTGCTTGATTAAATATAAGATATTGAAAATAAAAATCACGAAAAACCAAGAAATAAATGCTACTCACAATTTTGGAATTCCTCTACCAATTTTTTAAAATTTTTTCTTTTAATAGAAAGAGCAAAATAACCACAGTCACCTCAAAAATGAAGATCTTAATCATTTTGAAAATTTTCTATATTCGAAGTAAATCCGAGTCTTAAATCCGAATCCTGACCTCAATAACCACTAGCTTTTATTATTTTTTTTTCTTTTTCAATTTGGTTCTCATTATTTTCCAATGAAAAAACCGAAGCGAACAAAATAGAATGAAGTGAAAAGCTGCACGTACAGCACATTAAACTTTTTATCATCCATTTAAAAAAGTATAACCTGTTAATTTTATTAATTTTGATCCGGAATTGATAAAAGTTTTGTTACAAGCAACATTATTCCACGATGAATTCATTGAAAGTTAAGATTTTTTTTAACAAATTTTCAAAAGTGCAGTTTTTCCACTATTGTGATATGAGTTGGTTGAATGATCGCAAAATCCACGAAATTGTACCAAACATATGACAAACATATGACATTTGTCGTGAATATCGCAAATTTGATACAAAAATTATCAGTATTTTCGATCTGTAACGGCAATGATTGATAATTATTCACCGCAGTTCTAGTTATGAAAAGAATAAAAATGTTGATTTAAGCTTCCCTGAAGGTGGGATGAAAGTATTCATCGCGATTTTCTATAGAATTTCCTACAGAAATCAGAAGACCATTGATGATGTTCCAGAAAAATCCGAAAAATCAAGAAAATGACGAGCTGATTCAGTCTGACAATGTGCCAGCATTTGAACTTCCAGGTCTTTTTCTGTTTTTGTGCTAAAAACATACTAATATTATTGTTTAATTCGAATTTTTTCCACCATATTGGATTCGCTATTTCGAATCTTGCAAATCTGACTTCAGATTCGTGACAAGTGACCAAAAAAAAAACCCTTGGATACTCATTTTTACCCAAATCTGTTCACTCGTTCTTCCGAAAAGTCAGGAAAAACTGAAAAGTAAATTAGTCAAAACTATTCAAAAGTTTTGAATAATTGACGATATTTAATATGAAATTCTTTTCCATTCGATCATTTTTCATCGCAGTACAGAAAAACCTTGATTATCCTTCGAATCTTGGCTCAGAATATACTTTTTGTCGCAAGTTATTGAAAAAACCACACGTGTTTTTGGCGCTTTTTTATTGTCTCCAAGTACTTCGTAATCCCCTCAGCGCGCACACAGAGGTGTAAATTATTTCGAATTGTTGCGTTTCAAAGCGGTTAAGGGGTTTGAAAGTCTCTATAAAAAATACGGTTTCAAAGATTGCCATTCCAGCTTTGATTTGAAAAAAAACAAAATTGACATTGTAACTTGAAAATTGTGCCACGATTCCATTGCAACGACTTGTCCGATCGGCTTAAAATTTATACAGTACTTTCATATAACTATGAACTAAGCTTCTATGAGACAGATTTATTTTCCGTCCTTCCGTTGGTTTTATACAAATAAAAACGTTGCTGTAAATTCGGTAAAACGTTATCATCCAGTAAAAAAAATCATATCTCCGCCAGATTTCAATTTATCAAAAATCTGTTCCATAGAAGCTCAGTCCATAATGACATAAAAGTACTGTATAAATTTCAAGCCGATCGGACAAGTCGTTGCAATGGAATCGTGGCAGCGAATTTCTACGCTGCTTTTCGCGGACTGCTACTTCAGTGGCCATGACAGCCGCAATTTTCAATCTAAAATATCGATTCTTTCTTCAAATTAAAGCTGGGATTTCAATCTCGAGAACAGTATTTTTTATATTCCTGTTCACTACACCAACCCCCACGGCGTAGTGTTTTGAAATTCGTTAACGTTTTATGGCACTCGAGCTTGCAGACCCCCTTAAACACATCGACATATATACCGTGTGATTCTGTGGATGGTCACCACGTGGCCCCCTAGCTATATGCAACTGAGATGACATTAATTGTTGCTGGATAAAGAACAGAATGCGTGATCGGTCATCAACAATTAGTGTCATCTCAGTTGCATACACCCAGGAGTCCACATCGCAACCATCCACAAAATCACACGGTATATATATATTTGGAGTATTATTAATCCATTTTAATTTGTATCGCCTACATATCATCCCAATCGAGATTCTACCCCCTCCCCCCCCCTGCGGAAGTGGGGCTCGGTCGTAAAAGGGTTAAATGTAAAAATATTAAAAAGTGAAAAAAAAAAACAAATGAAAACATAATCGAATTGTGGTGAAATTGGGAGCTTACCGTGAGGTCTCGGATCTACCCCCCTCGCGATGGTGCCTCCACTTGATAGTGAGCGTGGGGGGGGGGGAAGGGTGAAGTTAAACCATGACGCAAGTATCATGGTGGGGGAAAGTCGTGGCGTAGCGTAGCCAGGCAACCCGCGCGGACCGTGCAACGACCACAGACAGTCTCTATCCGAACGAGTGCCGCGGTGGTACGACCAGACACTGACCCTAACTACTGGAATACTGGATAGTATGTCAGACGCGAGGATCTATGTCGCGGCGGCAACTTTTGCTTGAAATATATTATATATACGAATTTTGAAAATATCAAAAACACGATATGATGTCCGCATACACATAATTAATGTTAGTATGACTCAAAACTATTTTCGATTCTTGGTAGAGAAACAATAATTGAAGAGAGGAGTAAAAAAAAAAAAAAAAAAAAAAAAAATTGGCGCCCAACGTGGGGCCCTTCAGGAGATTGTAAAACTGATAAGATCGAGCCAAAGTTATTATAACAATTGTTACCGAGGTCTATGACTAATGGGATACGTACAGTCAAATATTCAAATTAACCAGAAAATTATACCCTAAAGTCACGAAAGTATACGTGCATATATTTCTATATGATCGTATTAATGTAATTAGTTTTCCATATCATAGACACGGCGGGAACGAGCCGATCCTTCGCGACCGTCATAAACACGTGCGATTCGTTGACTTGATTAAAATTTGATTACATACACGAAACTATACCTAATGCTTTTTAAAATTAAGAGCTAGATAGGGTTGAGACGATAACTAAAAATAATAAACCAATTATTCGAAGGAAAAACTTGAGTTTATGTGTTGGTACGTTTATAAAACTTTTTCTACTCACGTATGAAGCTGCGATGCGTCGTAAAGACAATTAAAAAAAAAAAAAAGTTCTTCATATATGAGAAGTGACAACGAGATAAAAGCTTCGAATTGAACAAAAAAATAAAAATTATAACGTTTAATATAAAGCTCCGGTGTTACGTCATCGTTAGAACTTTCGTAAAATGTTCACTTGTATACTTTTAAACTACGATAAAAAATGACTAAAAGCTGCAGCTGCGTGGAGGATAAGACCATCTGACTATACTCTAAAAGCAGAGTTTTAACACGTGGGTAAGAATAAAATTTATAAAATTGTATAGAAGACAAATTAAATGAAAAAATTTAAGAGTCTACTTCAAAATTATTAGCTATAATGATGAAATAAATTTTATTTCAACTGTAGGGAAAAGAATTTTCTAATATCACATACCAGACTTTATTTTTTAATATAAGGACCTTAAGAAAATAATAATAATAATAATAATAATTCTAGAAACTAAATTGGAACATTTTTTCCCTTATCTCCCCCTTTCAGTGAATTTATTATTATTATTTTTTTTTTTTGTCTGTTTAATAAAATCCTGTGAGAAAAATTCATCATTCATTATTTCAATCAACTATCTGACAGATTATAATATCGATTTATTTTCTAAAATATTGAACTACAGGTGAATACAGTGAATAAAAAGAAATGTTAAGCTGTGAAAAATTTCGAGTGCATTTCACAAGCATTGAAAGTCGATGTGGTGAAATCCGATATGTAGAAAGAGGATAAATAAAAAAGAAAGAAAAATTTCAAGAAGAAAAATAAGAAGAAGTCAGTAGTATTGAAAATACCTTTTAACAGATTTAAACCGCATCGCGGGAGTCGTGAAACCCCCTTGAGATATACGAGTATATATATATCCGTAGAGTAGGTGAGAAGGGTGGTACGTAGTTTTCTGGAATTTGATGCGAAGCGTAAAAAGGTAGAAAAAACAAACAAACAAAACAAAAAAACACAGCAACAACAACAAAAAATAAATACGTAGGGGTATCGTACCGTCACGGATGGATAGGTATGCGCGAAAAAATAAAACCGGGGTAGAGAGAAGCTACACATTTGAGATTCAACACACGACAGAAAGAGTATACCGCGCGCGCGTGTAACATCCGATAGGAAATAAAGAGAGAGGGAAAACATAGTCGATTAAAGCCGCAGCAATAAGTCGAAAAACAAGAATAAAAAATCGAATTGCAGTTTCCCGATTTACATGGAATTTTTAATCCAACTGTTGAAGTAATTGAATTGCAAAAAAAAATTGATTCTTCATTAATTTATTTACTGCAAAAAAAAAAATAATAATAAATTGCAGCGAGTCATTGAGAGCGTGAAGCGTGACGTGTACGAATCGAAATCGACCGTAAACTAATAATGTCATGGGGTAGCGTAGGGACGTTCGCATGTGGTCGATATCGCTGTAATATTAACGAAAGAACAGTTGAAGGTTAGAGCGAGGGTGCAAGTGGCGCCGTTTAGCCGTCCGGTCGAAGCACATGATCGGTTGATTCCGTGCCCAGGGAGCATATGATTGGCTGTTGGTTGAAATACCGCCAGTAGTCGGGGATTCGGCGCTGCCGTCAATTTCACGCTACGGTCTTGAACCACTTAAACGAAGTCGGTATAGCCTCGCATGCTTGCTCGCCTAGCCCTAGTTCAAACCGTTTGAAAACTGTAATAATTCACACCCTGCATATAGAACTTCGTTAATCTGGTTTCTTAAAATAGACGTAAGCCATGGCATGGCGGTGGGAAAAATACTGGAACTAAGTGCAACAGAGCCTCGAGGGAAGGAGAAATTGATTATCTGTTATCAGATTGACTGTATTTCATTTTCTGCTTCATTTTCAGGAACTTGGAATCATCCGAATATATTATCCTTCTTGTACAGTCCACTGAATCAATATCGACATAATCTCGATCCGTTTTTCTCTTTCAACACAAAAGTATTTCCCAGTGGGAAATTCACTCGTTCAATTCACGTGTCAATGGTCCGTGAATTTGATACAAATTAATCGAAATTAATGCAAAGTTGATTGAATTATTTCGAATTTATATGAATTAATTTGCATTACAAATAATTTGGCTTACGCTAAATGAACGAAAATTATTTTGAATTGACCGCAACTAATGCGAATTGACACGAGTTGAATGAATTTTCAACTAACGTGTATTCGAAATTTAATGAGAATTGATGAATTAATTCGAGTTAAACAAAATTGATTTGAATTATAATTTTTTAATTCGAATTAAAAAATTGATGTGTCAAGTCCTGATTGAGTTATTTCCCCCTCTAATACCTCATAGAAGATCGTTTTAGTTTCTACTACGACTAGTTGTACAATTTAATGATTTTCCAAATTCTGAAACTGATTTTTTACCCGGAAATGATCGACAATTGTTTCATCGAATTGAATGTCTATACAGTGGAAAAATCATCTACGTCAGTAATTAGAGTTTGAGAATTATTTTTCATCAGATTTCGACCATATTTTGGAACAACTATCGGTTCTGATCTCCGTAAATGATTATCTGCATCGTCTAAACTGTTTTTTTCGTAAGTAATAGTACAAATGATGATTTGTTTCACAGATAAAGTCAGGAGATTTTTTACGATCGTTTTTTTTTTTTTTTTTTTAGTAGCCACACAGAGAAGACGACGAAAAAGGATGAGGCAAAGAAAGTATAAACGTACGGAGAGGAAACTAAACGAATGAATTATAGGTGGCGCAGAGGAAGAGCCAAGGGATGTGTAGGAAGTAAAAAAAAGAAAAAAAAGGGGGCGAAGAGGAAGAGGAAAATAAAATATTCTCTCCCGCCTTAAGGTCGTGGGCACTTATAGTACCTACTTTTGAGTATTTCTCTTCATCCTAAAGCATGTTATGACGGAGTTTGGTGAGAGTAAAAATAACGTGGTTGAATCCAGCCTGGAATGACCTCAGGATTAATTTAGAGCGTGTAGAGAAACGGATAAGTATCACCGTTCTCTTTGGCTAATCCACTATCGGTGTTTCTGCTCCTTCGAACACTGTATCCGGGGCTATTGATGCCCCGACTAAACGGTAGCATACTAATGGCTTCTTTTTCACAATACATAACCCTAAGCCGTAAACCCTTGCGGAACGTGGCGGGTGTACAAAAATAGGAGTAATGAAAGATAGAGGGGTTCGATGCCAAGACGACTATTTGTCGGCCTAGTTTACGAACCGATATCTGGTACATAGAGTGAGAGTTGACAGATTATTTTCATTCTAAAAGCTTTTTCTCTAAGTGTAAAAAAGTTGAGTTTGATCGATTCGATATGTACTCATAATAATAATAATTGAGACGATGTGGGAAAAAATCGAAAAAACAATAAAAGGATTTCCGCAGGTTTTTTTTTTTCTCTCTTCGTAGGACAGTAAATTTTCTGGAATATAGATATGATCTTGAGTATAAAAGTAGCTGAAGGGGATTTTCCCGGTATGGCTAAAATCTACCCCCCCAAGTTTCTCTCTCCCTATGCCGACTCGTAAGCTCTTACCTAAAACTTTGTCCGTTTAAAAGTACGCGGAAACTGCGTAGCTGTAGGTTAGTAGGTATATCACAAGGTTCCGATGTCGAGACTGTATAGAACCCCAGAGTCTACCCACCTAACGAAACGACATTCCAAAATTGCCAAGATCATTTGTTGATGTTGAGGTGAAATAAAAGTCACGTGACCTCGATATGATTTACACTTGGAATTTTCAAACGCTATTTTCTCAGCCAAAACACATTCGATCGATGTGAAATTGATACCAGTGACGTAGAAAAACTGAATGAAGGGCCTGCCAATCGTGGATTTTCGAAAATCGAGACGTAATAACAGTTTTTTAACAATATTGTTCCGTAATCCAAGGAAGTGCTGCCTCTCTCCACGAGGGGCAGCACCTCCTTGGGTTACAGAACAATATTGTTACACAAAATTCTGATTATGTCTTTCGATATTCGAAAATCCACGATTGGCAGGCCCTTCATTCAGTTTTTCTACGTCAGTGATATCAATTTCACATCAATCGAATGTGTTTTGGCTGAGAAAATAGCGTTTGAAAATTCCAAGTGTAAATCATATCGAGGTCACGTGACTTTCATTTCACCTTAAAGTCAAGTCGCCACTTTCCACTTTGCCCCAAGTTCATACTTTTTTTTTTAGAATCATTTCATTCTGATAAAGAATTTTGAATAGAATATATAAAAAGTAGGTGAAACTTGAATCACATGGGTAGAAACGTTTTCTGATTCACCGTGACGTCAGAATTCATCTTTTTAGCGCCTTATTTGAATAAATCTGACGTATTCTACAATAATTTACCTGAAAAGTGTGATATACGAAGTCTAGGGATGTGCCGAATAGCGATTTTGCCGGATAACTGGATACCGGATATCCGGTACGAGAAAATTGCCCAATATTGTTTTTTTTAATAATAAAAAGTGGAACTGATGATTTTCATTTCCTGCTTATTACATTACATTTCGGTCCACTTTAATTTGTTAACATTTCTATCATCTTTACTAATACATAGTATAATTATCATCGAAAACAGTTATTCGATTTCTACGGATGCGGATGTGGTCAAAAAAGGAAGAATTCATGAATCTAATCATCCTCTGAACAGTAGAATTACTATTTTGAAGATTATTGCTATCCGGTTATTCGGCCGGACAGTAAAGAAAAATCCCGGATGTCGAATGGTCACCAGATATCCGGTACATCCCTAACACAAAGTGTCAAGTGAGGAGGGGGCTTCCCACAGACGACACTAGATGGCGGGATCGTTGTACCTAATAGTGACGTCATGGCGTGGCGTGAAAAGAGACAGTTTCGAATGTTACCGAACCGCTTTAATTGACAATATATCGTATGTTTAATACTTTCAACTTTCTCTTCAAGTTATTGCAATCACCTAGAAAATAGGAAGTTGAATTTTTACTAGTTCTGCACGATTTTAGGTTATGTACAATTTTTTTTTTGGTCCGACGATATCTCGAGAACGAGTCACCGGATTTTTACAAATTTGGTCTCAATCGGCGCGGCTTTTCGACCCTCGAAGCTGATTACATTTGAGATTTGATTGGCCCAGTGGTAACATCAAAATTCTCGAAAATTAAACAATAATTAGTAAAAACTGATGAACGGATTTGGATAAAAATTGATACCATGAGGTTCTTTGAATCGCTGATTATGAATCTGGAGTCTGATCTGCAAAATTCAAAATCGCGAATCGAATTTGCTGGAAAAAAAAAGTCTAAAACCGCCGGGATTCCGAATAAAAATGTT
Source organism: Euura lappo (assembly GCA_018257835.1). Lineage (NCBI taxonomy): Eukaryota > Metazoa > Arthropoda > Insecta > Hymenoptera > Tenthredinidae > Euura > Euura lappo. The sequence goes on along the minus strand of JAEUYN010000771.1, from coordinate 304,152 downwards.
TCCCCTATGTTTTTTTGTATCTTTGATCAGCCTAAACCAGCTCGTTTCAATAGTTACACTATCTTGTCACTCGGATTTAGTGTTTGAAATTCTCTTGACATTTCTAGAAATTCAAGCTGTACGTGTCATTTGGATGAATACCGAAGGGATATCTGGTTTGATTAAACTATAATTTAACCGTGACATTCTGGGAAGTGTCTCTCATTCTCCAGCTCTCTCTCTCTCTCTCTCTCTGCTTCTGACGCGGATATATTATACAATGACATAGATAGGTGGAAGTGATGTAGGGCCTCCGCGGTTCAACCTGTGTATAGATTATTGGAGCAATTATTACATGGAATAAGGGGAAAATTTAGTTTGCTTGATAATGGCTGAGTGTGTACCCCCTATACAACTACTCAACTTACCCTGAGTGCATATTCGGAGTAAAACACAGTTTACGATAATAAATTATAATTAATGAACTTTTTGAAAATCATTTTTCGTTTTCTTTCAACGACAGTCAGAAGTGGGGGAAAAAAACGGTTTCGTCGTAAAGCTTGCGGTCATTAAAATATCTCGATAAATATTTAGCAAAAATATTACAAAACACTTTAATTTCGGTTTTAAAAAATAGTGTAAGACTCTGAAAACAAGCTGTCTTCGGTATTTTAATCTAAAAATCGATAAACCGATCAGTGATTTCTGACGACGCGTATTTTTATGGGAAAAAATATCGCCCATAAAGTTCGTTGGAATTATCTTGAAAAATGTAGGAGGAGGCTAGCGTTCGCCGTTTCGAAACCGGAAGTCGGAATGGTTTGAAAAGCTGTTTACGACGACCTCGCGGTAATTCCAGTCCAATCGGTTAAAAAAAAAATGAATCATTGCGTTTAAAAAATCGTTGTGTAATCTAATAAAAAAAAAAATGGCGGAGGTAACGATTCCCCACAATTTTGCAGCCTGAAGAAATTTCCAAAATCTTAGGTCGTTAAATTTTTTTAAAAATACTTGCAATCGCATTCAGTGTGACAAAAATGCTAAAATTTTGTTTTCAGTGGAAAATTTCGCAGGCAACTGTTTTAAGCAAAAAAAGCGAGGGTTGAGTTGGGTTGTTGTTAGCAATTATTCTGATACGTTAATATAACGAAATGTAGATTAGAATAAATAACTTGGTGATCGAAATTCGGGGTATAAAAATATTCTCAAATATTGACTTACGATTTGAATATGCGTGACATCATATGATAGAAAATCTGGATCGAAGATATACCGAGATGGGTTTTTTTTGTTTTGTTTTCAAATTTATTCGTTTTCTTTAAATTTTCGTTGTGGATTTCAGGGCACGAAATCTTCTCACAGTAGCATAGCAGTAGAGTAGAGTAGAGTAGATATATATATACATGTATATATATATGAACGGATGAGATGCACGATAGTGGATAGAATTTGTCGAACTATAAAAATAAAATGAAACAAACTTAAGGTAGGTAGGTAGGTAAGGTAGGCTAGGTATACCTTTATAGTGGGTTATAAAAGTTATACATGTATATGCAAATAAAGTATAGGTGAGGCGAAGGTATGTAAGGTTTGTATGTATATATGTACCGCAATAGCCTGACAGATATTCAAATACGTACATATATAAATATATTTCCACTTTACTCACTTGTCAATTCTGAGCAGGTAGTTTATTTACTTCTCGGAAACCCCTCATTCGATCAAATCTGTGAATTAGAGGAAATAACACAATTATTTTTACTTTCAAAGATCTGATTTTATTTCATCTGAAAAATTATGAATAAAAATTTGAAAATCAATTCAACTGTGACTGTGTATAAAATATAATTTGTCAATATTTATGAATAAATCAAAATTCATCTCGAATGACGTCATAGAATAAATTTGAATAAAAAAAAAAAAAAAACTTTATGCAGATTTATGCCGTAGGTACTGAGTGAAATATTTCACAAATATGAAAAAATAAATTAAAAAAAAAAAAATTGAACATATTCAATATATTGTGAATAGTAGAAAAGAAAGCAAAAAAAAAGAAATGTGAACAAAAAAATAACCACAAAATCCAATATATTATTCGCAAAATCGTTCGACTGTCATCAAAGGTTCCTATGATAAAAATCAAATGGCAGAATTCCAGCTGCTGTTATCTATCATGGATGATAGTTTTTTACGGATATAAACAACGTGTTTATAGAGGAGGTTGAGATGAAATGGGCCAACTGAAAAAAACTGTAGGTTTCCTTTTTTTCATCCCATGCGATTCTACAGACTTTTTTTTTCTAACAACTAGAAATTGTTGTATTCGATTTTTGAATCAATTCGATCGAGTACCTTGAACAAAAAGACGTGAGGCATCTATTTTTTTAAATTTTTTTCTCCGTTTTCCACTTTGCCCCGAATTTTAAGGAAAAGTAAGTGGTTTATGTTTCCACGCGGTTCTTCCCCTACATAGTGACGTTCGATCAATCATAAAATATCGATGAGAGGACAATATTTTTCGTTTTTTGGATATAAAATTTATTCAGATCAAGTTGTAAATAATTTTCCACGATCTATATATATTATCGTGAGGAGCTTAACGATCGCTGATAAAAATTCTCTAACAATATTATTTCTCTGACTGAGTATTTATTTTTTTTTTTATCTGCAAACACATAAGTGGATAAATTGTTAAAATTTTTGCCGCTAACAGCTAGCTTCCTCAATTTAAAAAATTGCAGTTAGGCACGTGTTGAATAATCGTAGTCATGAAGAACAAAGAAATAGTGTCTCAACTTCTTCCTCTCATTGTCAGTCATGGCGATTAATTATTACCAAGAATCGCCAAGTAATTGTAAGAGTTCGCAATCACGGAATGGACATGAATAATTGTTATCCACGATTTTCTAGCTGCTCTCTTAACACAATCAGTTTTGTTTCTAGAAACGTGAAATGTTCAATGCAAGAATAAGCAAAGAAAGAATCAATCGGACACGATTTTTCGATTAGGTCAAACCTTTAGAAAAATCTTGTGTTTTGAAAAATAGACTCATATTTTATTAATTGATCTGTGTAATTAGTATTTTATTTAGACAACACGTTTTTTTTTTATTCGATACAAGATTGAGTGCATTTCCTGAAACTTCGATATTATCATAGTGAGGGTTTCAGTAGCGAAGCCAAACTTGTATACCCAGTGTTTTAATCAGAGCAGCCAATTATCTCCTGAACGTTTGCGAGGTATGAATAAAATAAAATCCTGATTTCCACGTGAGAATTGTTTTGCCATATTTTCAGAGTCAGGTACGCTAACGAGCTCTGTAAATTCCCCGAAGCCATTATTTTATATCAAAGTAGAGAAAAATTAGCGATTACATCTCGGATTACATCATTTTTATTTTTTTTCCTCATTTTTCACATTTTCCAGTGGATCGATGTGATTCTCGCACACTGCACACTGGTATATTCAGAATTTCACTGTAAACTACGCTTAGAATCTTCCCTAGGGATTAAGCAAGGAAACCCTTGACGAGAATAGAAGAATGAACAAAATTAATAAGCAAACGTAAGTCACGGAAAAAAAAAACTCGACTCGACATCGCGTCCAAGACGTTAAAAAGACCAATTTCTCTCCGGTATACGGTGTAAGCAGCAAACTGTTGCAACGAGGAAGAAGGGTAATTGGTTTTTTCCCTCTTGTAGGACACAAAAAAAGACAACAGAAAGCTGAACAGAAAAAAAAACTCCACCGAAGTAAATTTAGCTCAAATCGAAGGATAGGACCCATGTAGACGTTGACTTGAAAATGGGGAAAACTAGCCCAGGGCCCTTCTAGGACCCTCGCAGAAAAGTAACGCTAGGAGGGTCCCAGATAGTTTTCCCCATTCGCCAATCAATTTCTGTATGGGGAATGTAGTCATGAATTTCAGGAGTTTCTTCAGGAGGAAGAAAAATGTTGATATTCACTCTGTTTTTTGTTTTTTTTTTTCTTTTTGCAGATAGAAAGAAGATGGAGTTTTTCTTGAGGAGGGCTAAGTGAGTCCCCAATAAAGTCGGTGACAATAGAGTTCAGTATAGTGTGGCTAAAAGATGTCGATGAAGAGGTTGGCAGTTCTTGCTGCAGTACAAACGGTACAATACGCAAACAACGGATCTTCCACATCGTCGTCGTCGTCGTCTTCGTCCTCGTCGTCCTCGTCGTCTGGTGGAACCTACGTCATTCAGGGTTACAACATGTCCACTAACGGGGGTGGAAGGACTGGTCGTTACGAGACGGACCTCCATGGCAACGTCAACATTCTACTCGGAGGGTGAGATACACAGAGAGAGAGAGAGAGAGAGAGAGAGAGAGAGAGAGAGAGAGACCAATCTACGCAATTTAGTTGTCATTGACAAATCGTTTACCCTGGGTGTCAATATTAACAATGCCAGCGCGGGTCTGTGACGATATACAATCTAGTTTAATGATCGGTATAAAAGGGAAGAAAGTTTTGGAAATGAAGAAATGTCAAATCTAGTGTCACGACTGAAAGCCAACCTTTTTTTATTCTCCTGAGGGAGAAGAGAGGCTGCGAGAAGAATTGGTTCAACGATAACTTTTTTTTTCTGAATGAGTTTCTGAGAAAAATGGCGCCGAGCAAAAAGGCGGGAAATAAATATTTGAACCTCGCCAGTTGTACAGATTCTACTCGAAGCGAGATATCGAAAAACTGCCAAAGTGCCTTTTTTGAGACGGTAAACTCAGAGTGTCTGACAAATTTCAGTCGAAAATATTGAAAATTGTAGAACTTGTTCAGGTTTAAAACGTCGATTTTGAGGTTAGAGTCTCATTAAGGCGTTGAATTCCTCGAAAAGACGAGATATAAAAAATCTGACTCGGCCGATTGTTCGGGGTGGTAAGCTGAGTGTGCATTCCAAATTTCATTCACAAATATCAACAATTGTAGGAGTTATTCGACTTTTTAGCGAAAACTATTAAAATTCATAACTCAAAAAATTTCAAATACTTCAAAACGAAATTTGGTGTCTACTTTCAGAGTACAAAAACACATTCAGGAAAAAATCGACAACAGCATTCGTCCTATTAGGGACATTTCTAAGTTAAACAAAAAAAAAAAAAAGCTTAAAATCGTCCACCATTTATTTAAGAGTTCGTTGGTAAAAAGAAGGTAGTAAGATAATGGTGACTATAGAGAAAAAAAAAAGAAAGATTAACAAAATCGATTCGAATCGAAGGACTCTTAATTGCATCGTGGGTCCAGAGTTTTAACGTCGTAAAAAAAAAAAAAAAAACGTTTCAATCTAATGAATCCTTTGTCTGGAACGATATAGCATGTCTTGTTAAGCAGGGTGAGGCGCGAGGTAGACTATGAATTATCAAAAGCAATAGAATATAATTGTTGAAATAATCATCAATAGTGAATAAAAGCTCCGGTAAAACCTTTCATCATGATACACACAGTCTTCGACTCGATTCAAACGAAGAGAACATCTTTTAAAGAGAAAGAAATTGAACTGAAATTCATTTATTGCACTGTTGAAAATTTTTTGCAAAATTTTCTTTTTTACAATTTTAATAAATTTATCAAATTAATTGCAAATTTTTAAAGATAGGCATTATTTTTACAAAATGTGATATAAAATTGATAACCATTTTTTATCGGTGTATTGTTTCAAAATTGATGTTTTTTTTTTTTTTTTCAACCGTAAAAGAGAATGAAGAGATTAGAATCTGTAATGACGTTACCTGCCCGTGGCAATTATACCAATGGAATGATTTCATCCATACCAGTTCTAGCCAATTGGCTTTCATCACTGCAGCATGCGTTCATGAACGTTATCGATTAATCCCAATCAGCACCGCGACCATCAGCACCGATAACCGGTTGTGGCAATGAGTTTTCCATTAATTGGACCAAGCTTTGTGCGTTATTTGTTAATACTTTAATCCGTTTTTATTATCAACATATACATACGTACATTTTTATGAAACTGGAGAAAAAAAATATATATTATGTTGCTCGTGTATTGTCAAGAGATTCATAAACTAAAATCAGTTACACGCGTGAACTGCGATAATTTACCAAATATTTTACGTATAGAAAAAGTCTGAAAATTATTTACAATCCATTTTTCAATTCAAAGTCTTTCAAGATGAAAGGTAAAATTTGTCAAATTTGATCGAATTTCTTCTACCTTCCCTACAATTTCACCGTAACAATTATTATTATTATTATTATTAATTAAACACTCGCTTAAATATTGCAATTTTCGATGTAATTTTACAAATTCAAATCCTGCAATGGGTAACAAAAATTGTCATATGAAAATCATTTGACGTCATTGGAAAATTGTATCACGATAAAATCGTACAGTTGATAGATTCTTGTTCATTCTGAATGACTTCGAATTAGAAAAATGAAAAATTCATATCTCTGAATTCTAATTAATTTAATTAGAAATTATCGTAGCTCACTCATTATATATAATTATTTTTCAAAATTTCACCGCAACGACCTTAACCTTTTTTCTCTAGGAGTTCTTACACACCCAGTCTTACATTTTCCGTAACATAAACGACGACCCCGTCGCGTCCCGTCCGTTCGTAGGCTTCTTGGGTTTCCTTTACCCTACCCTACCCTACCCAAAAAAAAAAAAAAAAAAAAAAAAAAAAAAAAAAAAAACCTGGGGTAACGATATGGCATTTGGAAATGCCTCGGAGGAGATACTCCCGACCTCTACTCTCTGGAGGATCCTTTATTTATTTCATCGCTTTCCAGAATACCACCTTAATAAAAAAAAAAATATATTCACCCCTTTTTTTTCGTAAATGAAAACGTAAAAAATTGCTTCTAAAATATTACATACACATTGATTAAAATAGGACGAGGGGAAAGAATAATTCGTGTCAATTCATCAAATTATGCAAAATAAAAATGGTTTCAAATTGTGAATTTCTAATGACACAATAATTTTTTCACTTCAAGTAATTCAAATGAATTCACGTAAATAATTATTCATAAAAATATGTTTGAATTCGTCCATTACCAACATATCAAAGATAAAAATTTGGTTGGACAAAATCAATTCATTCGAATTAATTGAACCCAAAAACTTATTGTGTCATTAGAATTTCGAATTACTTTTCCCCTTTGAAATGGGGTGAAGATCAAGAGAGTGGTTGATGATTGTGACCTCAAAGAACTGTTTGATTAGCCTCATCGTCAGACAATCCAAGACATTCGAAGACTCGGTTATTTGAATTTACAAGGATATTATCGTGTCTTTTTATTTTTCACCGCAATCTTTGAACTCAAAGGGTTCTCGAAGCGACGTTTGTACCGACTGTCTAAATGAACTTAAGTTTGAAATTGTTCTCCCTGAAAATTTTTCCTTTCATATTATTATTATTATTATTATTATTCATCATTATTATTATTTAGTATTTGATGATTATAGCAAATTTTATTTCTATTTCCAGAGCAATGCTGAGTGGTGTGGTGATCGTGGTGGTTTTAGTGTGCTACTGTTGTCACAGAAACATAAGGAAGCATCAGCCCCAAGAATATTCACAGGATTGGCGACAAGAACCTGATGTTCACAGTCTCGAAGTATTCACTATGGATTCCCATCCGATGGTAAGTGGATTAAAATGTTCAATAAACCGTTACTGAAACGGTTCAATACCATTGCAAAAAAATATCACGCGTAGGTCACTCCACTTAACCCTCGATGACAAAAGCTTTCAAGTTTCACCCCTATTTCAAACGTAGGGAATTTACATTCGTCTCATCGCTTCTATTTTCAGATCGATTCAAATCTGTTCTAATTCTGGACTGCAAAATAATTTTTGCATTAAAAATAAGTGGATTTGAGTTGATGATGAGCTGCAGCCTTTGGGCTTTCTGTTATTCATTTTGTTTCAAGATATTTTGAATTTTGCAAATCGGACCGCAGATTCTTGATCAGTGGTTCAAAAAACCTTCGAGTATCAATTTTCTTAAGATTTCGAATGTTTTTTTTTTCACAGAAAATTAGAAGTCACAAATCTGACTTCTGAAATCTGAAGATCTAATGAAAACTTAATTTTTCATTTCTCCGGGTGATAACAATAATTTTCTTTTCAAGTCTGAAAACAGAGAATCTGGAAGTTTAAAAACTAACAAGCGGGTTTGGGCTGACTATGAGCCAGCCTTCGAACTTCCCGTTATTTATTTTGTTCTCAGCTATTTTGAAATTTGTGAATCTGACCTCAGATTCTTGATCAGCGGTTCAAAAAACCTTCGAGTACAAATTTCCGTAAGATTTCGAATGTTTTTAGTATTTTTCCCAGCAAATCGGACTCGCCATTTTGAATTTCGCTAATCTGACTTCAGATTCGTGATCAGTGACCCAAAAAACCTACGAGTACCAAGTTTCATCCAAATCCAAATGTTTTTAGTTTTTTTGCAGCATATCGAATACGCCAAATGAAAATTTTGCAAAACTGACTTCAGATTCGTGATCAGCGATCAAAAAAACCATACGGTACCAAATTTCATTGAAATCCGTTGATTCGTTCTCAAGATATCGTCATTTTTGTTGCGTTTTTTAGAATTTTGTTATTTGAATAGTTCAAAAAGTACTAATCCGATCGAAGCCAAAATCTAATCAGTTCTAAGTTAAGAAAAGCCCCGTCGATTGAGCCCAAGTTGATCGAAATCCGACCACGCGTTCTCGAGATATCGGGCGGACAAAAATGTGGTCACGCACATACACACACACACACACACACACACAGACGTCAAACTGAAAATAGTCGGAGGCGATTCTTTGGACCTCGAAACGTGAAGATTTAGTGAAAACTCAACTTTTCATTTTGGGGTTGATCACAATAACTTCCTTTTTTCTCTGAAAACAGAGAAACGGGAAGTTAAAAAGAGAAGTAATAGACATTTTATGTCAAATGTGTACTGAATTCGTAATAGAATGTTTATGCCGCATCTGTGCTGCAGTCCTGCAGGTTTATAGGGGGTAGGGTTTGGTTGTAACGAGTATTATAGTCACGCACGTAGAACCAGAACAATCCTGGTTTCATTTTTCTTTAATTTTTTTGCAAACAGTGTGCACATGGCATCTAATGCTCAAATGTCATTTCACATAAAACATTTTTCATCTTATACGCTGTAATGGGACGGGGTAACTGAAGCGTTGAGAGAGAAAATAATAGAACGTCGATCTTATTTATTAGAAAGAGAAAAAAAAAAATGACAAGTGAGGACGAAGACGAAGGTATATACAATTTTTTAAATTACATTCTCAACTGCACCGTGTAATTCTAGACAGCATATAGATGAATTTTCATTATTCTCCGTTATTACTACGCAGTAAAATTGTGATAATAACGCCGAACAAGAAAAAACAAGGGGTGCAACGGGATTTCACCGATTTAAAGAGTCTTTATATTCAACCCTCACTGATAAAACGAAACGGTGAGGGTAAAATTTAGCCACCTTTAAGGGGAATTTTATTCACAATGTCTTGAACCCATCCTCACAATCATTTTTTAGGTTCAAGTAACTCGAATAGATCAATTTTTGATTCGAGTCACATTCTTCAGTAGATTAATTTCTTTTAATCTAACTTGATTTTTCTCAGTTGTGAGATGATTATCTAAAACTCGAAATAATTCTTTTTTTTTGTTGTTGTTGTATTATCTGCGTTTATTTGAATTCATTAATTAAATTCAACCCAATTTATTTCAATAATACTCGTTATAATTACCGAATTGAGTTCAAGTTGATATTTAAAAATTTCAATTCATTATTTGTATTTCCTATTGATTAAAAATAATTCACGATAATTAGTCTTAGCTCCAATTACTTCAATTTAAATTGATTCTCAGTTGATTCTCTTTGTCAGTCAATATTAGCATAATTACAATTATTTTTTTTTTTATCAAGATATGTTATACATAATTTTGATTGATTCAAGTTAATAAAATTTATTTCATGAAGTTTTTCTTTTCTAATCTGGCTTTCTGAAAAAAAAAAGTGAAAGAAAAAAGAATATTTTTTCCAACAATATATTATTATTATTTATTATTATTATTATTATTATTTTTAATGAGTCTTGATTCACTTTCAGTGTTACGATCGTGGCGTGATAACGATGGAAGAAGGTATGCTGGCGCCGGTACCGAGGCCAGTGACCCCAGGACCACCCCCTGCGTACGAGAGCCTAATTTTCAACCCCGAAAGTATCGCGTCACCAAGCGAAAAGAAAGAAACCCCAACGACGCCTGGTGAAGCATTGCCCATTTCCGAGGGATTATTAGATAACGATAATAATACGGATCAATTTCAATTAGCCAAAGAGGAAGAATCGCGTCGCGACGACGAAGGCCTGCCTTCTTACGAGGCTGCTCTCAAATTGGAAGCTGATGGATACGTTTAAAGTAATTTAAAAATTTTCGATTGAAAAAAAAAAAAAAAATCGGGTTAAGAAAAGAATAGTAGAGTATAAAATCGTTGATATCGAAGCAAACAGTTATTTATCGAGTTTTATTTTATAAATTAATCGTAGCGATTGATTATGATGAATGATTTGTTTGTTCGATTTAGGTGAAATGAAAGTCACGTGACCTCGATATGATTTACACTTGGAATTTTCAAACGCTATTTTCTCAGCCAAAACACATTCGATTGATGTGAAATTGATATCAGTGACGTAGAAAAACTGAATGATGGGCCTGCCAATCGTGGATTTTCGAAAATCGAGACGTAATAACAGTTTTTTTACAATATTGTTCCGTAATCCAAGGAAGTGCTGCCTCTCTCCACGAGGGGCAGCACCTCCTTGGGTTACGGAACAATATTGTTACACAAAATTCTGATTATGTCTTTCGATATTCGAAAATCCACGATTGGCAGGCCCTTCATTCAGTTTTTCTACGTCGCTGATATCAATTTCACATCAATCGAATGTGTTTTGGCTGAGAAAATAGCGTTTGAACATTCCAAGTGTAAATCATATCGAGGTCACGTGACTTTCATTTATCCTTAAGAGAACCTGATATTATTCATGTAATTCAGTTTGAGTAACTATAATGGAAGAAAAATTGACTTTCATGATTGTTGTTTCGAAATTGGATTGATGAAGTTTTTTGGTTGGATGAAAGAAGAAAATCATTCTTACAGGCCTGATGTGAGTACAATTTATTTATTATTATTTTTTTTTTTTTGTATGAATTCACTACATTGAGAAAAATTTTTGGTGTTCAAATAATTCTATTAGGTTTTTGTTTTCGTTTATTGTAATTTGAAAAATTGATAAATTTTTACCAATTTTTTTATCACATACCAATATACATTATATCGATAAATTAATACATCTTCATTTGAAAATCGAATTTTGTTTGCTTTTTTATTCACATATTATTGAAAATTACAGATTTCTATGTTTAATTTGAAGGAAGAAAAACCCGAAATGATTGAAAAAAAAAATGGAGTGAATTGTCTACAAAAGACATTTTTTTGTTCTCTTTTATTTTCTCTATGATTACGGATTTATTGTAAGATGTTAGGTGTGTGTATAATCGCGAAATACATATATACCGATATATTATATAATTGCCTATAGATGAGAAACGAGATATATTATATATATTTTATGAAGATGATTTAAGTATTAGGGCATAAATTTACCTCTGCGTAAGAAACCCTTATCTCCTTAATTGAGATCTTATTTCCCACGGTATTTTGCTGTACTTCTAATTTTCAAGAAAAAACAATCGAACACGAGATAAAAACAGTTTCTTATTTGAAATAACATTTTTTTTTCCTAATCGAACATCGATCGGATTTTATTATCTACCAGTTTTATTATTATTATTATTATTTTTTTTTATTCCTCACCCTGTAAGTGAGGAGACGTGTGATTTATAGAAATACAATTTTCTTGGAGAGAAAAGTGAGAGGAAGAAAAATTGAGGTGACAAAATAAGTCTCATACGATTTCTGATCCCTCTTGTATATAGAGAATCATTTGTCTTGTCTTTACGGGGTGTCTACACAAGTCAGGATTTAAAATTCCCTCAGAATTCGAGGATATTCCAGGCAATTTTCTTAATATCGAGATACAATTTTTATTTATTATTCCTTGATATATGTATATATACTTGATTCACTTTTCTAATTTTTTTATAATTTACTTGAGAAAAAAAATTGATCACTCTTGTAAAAATTCCCTGAGAATTTGAGAATATTTTATGAGAAAAAAAAATCCCCGGATATTTCCAGGACTTCCAGGTCCTGGTTTGATTCATTTTGTCGTTGCTATTGTATATTTTGAATTATTTGTTCCATCTCAGATAACATTGAGTCACATATACGAGCTGGATAAAATTCTTAAAGCTCTCAAAACCGATTTTGTAGTTTTTATCTCTGTGCTAAATAAAGACTGAATTCCCTACGTCTTTGTACCTACACTTTTTTTTCAATCCTATTTTTTTTCGCTAGGAACCGCAAAGTCAATTTAGAAAAAATAATTGATTAAACAAGTACATTTTTTCTTAACGATTCAAAGTCTATTTTTATAGATACTTTCCACATCAAATAATTGATTTTTTTTTTTTTTTTTTAATTACAAACTTTAACATTTTTTGTTACGTTTGGAATTTTTATTTTTCCAAATAATAATGAATATTCCTATATCTGATTTGAAACAGATTTTAAGAAGGTTAGTGCAAGAAGGGAATTAGGGATTTTTTTTTTCAAATTCTTCTGTCTCTCAAAATACTTAAATGTATTTTAATGTGTATGAGTTGAATCCTCCTTGCACTAACTCCATCATTTATATAAAATTGTTATTATGCTTGTAATAAAAATATAATAAGCTGTAAGTGTAAAATATTTTCCGTATGTATAAGACGATTAGGTGTAAAATCTATGTAAAAGCTTGAATCAGAGCTTCTGTATTTGTGGTCCTAAATTGTGTCTTTCACAGTCATTTAACGAGTATGACGATCATAAAGTTCCCTAATCTGAATATAAAGAGATAAAACAATAAAAGAAGTAAGAAATTTCAACCGATGAATCGATTAATCCTGAAATAATTGAGATACGATTATATTGAATTCGTTTTAGATTGTTTTACGTTATAAAAGAAACCTGTCGATTCGTTAGCGTCGTTATTATTCCAAGTTTGTGTAATCTAATTGCGTTTGAATCAATTTCAACTTGGCGAATATCGTATTTCGGATTATCGAATTGGAAGCTTTACTTTTAAATTAGGGTAAAAGAAAGAAAAAAGTAATTTTCTCTAATGACTATAACTCCGTGTAATGAGGCGCTTTTTTCTTCATCTACACGTCTAACTGATTGAAGGGTGCTTTTTACTACGAGTGAAGTAAAAAAAAATTGAACAATAAATTCAACAGAAAAAAAGAACGATGAATTTTTAATCAAATAATCCACTTTCGTTGCACTAATTCGCTGTATCAATAATTGAAAACGATAAAAAAATTTTATGTACGAATTCAAAGCCGAAATTCAATTGGTTGAACGTAAATTCGATTAATTATCGATGATATCAAACAAATTTTAGCGAACGAGAATATCTGGATATATGATTGTTCATTGAATAGGATTAAATTCATAGAAAATTATCTCACCCGAAAAGTAATATGTATAAATTATTAATAAAAAAATAATGTGTTTAATTAAAAAATGTTATAAGAACAAAATATAATGTATATGAATTAACTGCATAAATTTTATAATAGAATTACTGTATATCGTGTTAACAAATATCGTTCACAATTGTATATTAGGTATTCAATTATGTATAATATGCGGATGATATCACACACTGCATTTTGTATTATATAGTGAATATACACACATGTATTTATCGCGACGATATTATTAGTCGGCAAGAATGCAGATTGATTAATTGATTGATTATATTTTATACGCTTTCAGATGATGAAAATTTATCCATGTAAATAGTTGATAATGTGATTAAATACAAATAAAGAGATTTACTGTGCGAGCTTTGTTACATAAAATTTGAGAGGAAAAAAAAAATTGTATAATATTTCCTGAATCAATATCTTCGACATATTTATTTGAAAGAAAAAATTTAAACATTCTTTCAATAGTTTATAACTGTTTATAATTTATTTACATTATGAGATAATAATTCTTCGAATTCAGGGTATGAGAATATGGTTCAGAAAATATCTTGATAAAAGAAAACCATATATATAGAAATTGATCGGAATATAAAAGCTTGGCTTTTCGTATAATTTCACCGTATTTCAAATCTTTAAGCATTTCTTACCCCCGGGCATATAAATCATTCTCTCACATTTATAAGTAACTAAATATAAATTTATTCTCATGTTCTTCATATATACAGTTGAAATAAAGAAATGATGGGAGGAAAAAATGGGGATTACAGTAAAAAAAATAAAAATAAAAAAAAAAGTCGATTCTTTGTTTTGCTCTTTTGTTGTTTTAATGACCGTAAGAACAAAGTCGAGTGAAACGAAAGCTCTGACCAACCAACAGCTCCCACACTCGCTTTTTCATCTTTGATTCTATAGAAAGTCATAAATAGATTGAAAAAAAAAATATTAAAAGAGATAAAAATAAATTTAAAAAAAAATGAAAAAGAAACAAAAAATTGACAGAAGAACGATAAAAATTAATAATAATGAACAACAGTTGAAACAAGAGAAAAGCAGGGGAAAAAGTATGGAGAGAAAAAAATTGTATGATTGAAATTGAAATTGAAACAAGATTAATTTACTCCTCAATTGTTTTTATGGCTTCTCAAAAAATGAACAAAATTTCTTTCAATCTATCGTTTTGAAATATTTAATAATTTGAATGAAACAATTTTCTATTTTTTTCTTTGAGCTTAAATTTGATCCTAGTCTTTTCAACGTGCGGTTTTCTCTACCAACCAGATACGAAGACAAGGATCTCTGTAATACGTATTTGAAAATAAAATACCTCGACGGTAATGTAGAATACTGTTTCATACATAGCAGTAATTATCAGTATCTACTTTACCTACAGAACTAATTCGCAGTGGGCAGTAAGTAAGTAAGGAATTTTCGCTCCTCTACTCGTCTACAGTCGGTAATGTAGATTTCAAACTTCATATTTCATATCCCGATTGAGTCGGTAAAGAAGAATTCATTATAAAATTATTTTAAAAAAAATTTTTTTTTTTTAAACAGAACATAAAAATTCAGGAATAATAATTGAAAAAAAAAATACTTTTGAAGAAAAAATTGAAGGAAATTATACTCCAAAAATTGTTTATCTATATCTTTAGTAGTTTCCATGACATGACGATGATTAATTGAATAAGAAAAAATGTAAGCTGAAAATTAGAATAATTGTGGTAATTTTTCTTTCTCGATTAATTGAAATTAATTAAAACCACGCACCATTTCGCAATAATAATTTATCTATTATGTCATCATTCATTTCCAAGGGTGAGTAGGGCAATTTGAATGATTAGTAAGCACGCGAGATAAACGTTTATTAATGGTTATTCGCGGTGGCTGCTAAAAGCAGTTTTAAGGTTTGACACGAAGGGAATAAAAAAAAAAAAAAAAGTAATCAACCACAAACATTGTCGCATTTTATCGATTTCCACACAATTCTCTGGAGAGCAAAAGACAGAATTATTCGGAATTATAACGAGTGAAAAAACGAACCAAAAAAAAAAAGATATATAATAAGTATATCGCATAACAACCAAACTTGTTGATGTACATTTTAGACACCTGTCCAATTAAATAGATATTCGCTACGATATTGACGTGCCTATAAAAATTGGAGTGAAGTTTTCACACTGCGCAGTGAAAAAGATATACCTAAGCCATATAAATTAAACTAATTAATCAATTAATTAGCTCTGGCTAATACGCGAATGAAATGACGAGGGGATTTGAGAAAATGCCTTCATCCACTCTTTGGTGATGATAAAACTAAACAAAAATTGTTGATTAGAATTTTTGAAAACCTAATTAGGAATAATTATTCATTGAAAAAACGATTTCAAACCATTGATTAATTCTCTATAAATTGGTTAGTCATAAATGATAAAAATAAAATATCTGAAAAACTTTCAATTTCAAGTTTTTAATTTCTCTTTTCTTCTAATAATTTTTTTTTTTTTTTTCTAATCAAACAATAGGTAAGAATAACGCAGTCCGACTAAAAATAAATTAATGAAAACGTTTGGAAAAAGAGACTGATTATAGAATTTTTTTTGGTGAAAATTCACGAAATGAAGAGAAAAAGAGAAAAAACTTTCACAAGTCAACTGCAGCTCTGGTAAACAACAATGAAATAGTAGGTGGCGTGGCACGGTGACACCGTTTTAAAGGACGAATCAACTAGAATTTTAATAGGCATCAATTATGTGCAATTAAACCGTCATCTATAATCGCGAAACTTTCGGTGAATGGAGAAAATCTGTGGGAATATAACAGCGAATGGTATTCTGACTCTACGTATAATCCGTTATATTCATTATATATATTATATATATTATATTAATTTCTCAAATATCAATTTTCATTTATTTAAACTCGTTTATATACTCATGCAATTTTTTTATCTCATCAAGAAAATATTCTATTTTGTTTTTAGATCATATCAGGCTACTTTTTTAAACGAAGAATTGAACAAAAAAAATTTGATCGTAAAAATGATCCTGAATTATCGATTAAATGATTTTTTACGGCACAGGCATTAAAAAGTCAGTTTTTGACGCCTGTTTTCGTTCCGGCAAGTGGCACTTTATACCGCTAAGTTCAAAGTTGCGGTATAAAGTCTTTATTCCGCAACTTTGATGCGCAGTTCGAAGTGCGCACGTCACAGTTGCGGAATAAAGTCTTTATACCGCCGGTTACCCCCTCTCTACTACCTTTTACGGCAGCTCCTATACGCAGTTCGTGCGGAACTCAACTGGCGTCAAAGTGACTATTAACGCCTTTTCCGTAAAAAATATTGTATGGGGCGCGCGCAGAAAGTAACTGTTCGGCAAGGTTATGTTTTTAGTACTCGCCGTTGCTTTACAAGGCTCATAAAAACATAACCTTGCCGAATAAACAGTTACTTTCTGCGCATGCCACATAAATATCTATTTTTTTCTTTTTATACGTGAATAATTGACATGATCTTATGATTTATTACAAACTCCGAGTATAAAATTGTCTATTGTAAACTGAGAGCTTGTTCAGTTTCATATGACAGTGTATAACACGCACAGTAATGATAGTTGATTAGGGCGAAAAGAACAGAGTATGAAATCGGATGAATCCCAAGGCACATGTTGTGATGCGATAAAGATTATAATAAACGTGTCAAGTTCCATGCATGACTTATGAAGTACCGACAGATATAGCGCATTGGCTGTGGCCAGGATATTACGACATCATCATACCTATGTATACAACGGTGATTACGGCTAGGGTATAGTAGAAAGAGAACACGTGCGTGTGTAGAAATTATTTCATACGCTACGAGCATGTTTGACGCATTTTTTGAACCCGTGATTGGTACAAAAGGCAGCCGTTTTACCCACGGTTCAATCAATCCGCTAGTGCGCATGCGTGGAGTACAAATAACGTTACTTTCAACTTCTAGGCGTTATTAGAAACTTTGTGTGTAATCATAGGCGTTGAAAATAACTTTATTTGTACTCCTAGGCGTCGAAACTGACTTCATTTGTGATCCAAGGCGTTAAAAGTTACTTTACTTCTTCTCCCAAGCGTTAAAAGCAATGTTATTTTTACTCCTAGGCGTTGAAACGCACTTTATTTGTACTCCTAGGTGTTAAAAGATACTTCATTTCTTCTCCTCGACGTTAAAAAGGCACTTCATTCGTACTCCTAGGCGTTAAAAGTTACTTTACTTCTTCTCCCAAGCGTTAAAAGCAATGATATTTTTACTCCTAGGCGTTGAAACGCACTTTATTTGTACTCCTAGGTGTTAAAAGATACTTCATTTCTTCTCCTCGACGTTAAAAGGCACTTCATTTGTACTCCTAGGCGTTAAAAGTTACTTTACTTCTTCTTGCAGGCGTTAAAAGTATACTAATGGATACGATACTATACATATCGCTTTTCGACTGTATGAATGAGGTTGCTCATAAATGACACGACTCTTCCATTGTTTTGATGAATTGTTAAAAATAGTTCTAAGCTAATTGTGGAAAGGACAAGACGACAGACACGATCCGGCCTTCAGTAGCCGCTCTAAATTCATCGTGAGAGGCGAGGTGAGAGGAAATTGAGTCCCAGAGCTTAGAAGCGGGGCTGTTACATACCTGTATAATCTAGGTGTATAAGGTACCGTGTAGGTAGGTAGCTACAAGCCTGTATATAGGTTTCATGCGGAATTGAAGAAAGTCAACAACTGCCGCGAACAAGAGTAGGCGCCGGAGAGTAAAAAGCTAGAAGACAATACAGAATCGAACATTGATTAAACGCTACAGATTCAGATTCTCTCAAACCTTTCCAACACCACCCTGTGATCGCACTCGTCATTCCCACGGTCTTCAATTCGAGACAATATATTTTTCTCGCACCCGGTCGCAAAATGCCAGTTTTCATACCTCTTGAGCGGGCGCAAAACAGATCTTTTCGGCCCTCGGGCGCAAAGTGCCGTTTTGCGCCCGCTCACTCGGTCTGAAAAGAGGCATTTCTGCAGACCAGGTGTTGAGAAAAAAATCGTGTGCATCACGGGCGCAACGCTGTTTTGGCGAGTGTGATTGCAGTACACTCGCCTTCGGCTCGTACTGCAAATTTCACACTCGGAAAATAGTGCTGTGCGCCCTCGATACACAATGTACTAATAAACAGACTTGAATGAAATTCTGTCTTTCTGACAACACCGAGAAAAAGACGAACAACATTGAGCAACACCATTTTTTTTTCTTCGTATATCAAATACATATATACACACAAAGAGTTTGGCTCAGTAATTAGCTCATTGTGAGTCTTACTTCAAATTTTTTAGTTTAAATGTGCAGAAAAACGATGCTCTGTGAGCGTAACGTTGAAAAAGACCAGTCATGGACCTCTAGCGCTCGCGGTGGCGAATAAACGCACTTTTTGATGGACGGGAAGCCATGATAGACAGAAAAACTTTGGGCCATTATCCAGCTCTTTTTACTTAGAATGAAAAAAAAAATGTTAAAAGGCACTTCATTTGTACTCCTAGGCGTTAAAAGTTACTTTACTTCTTCTTGCAGGCGTTAAAAGTATACTAATGGATACGATACTATACATATCGCTTTTCGACTGTATGAATGAGGTTGCTCATAAATGACACGACTCTTCCATTGTTTTGATGAATTGTTAAAAATAGTTCTAAGCTAATTGTGGAAAGGACAAGACGACAGACACGATCCGGCCTTCAGTAGCCGCTCTAAATTCATCGTGAGAGGCGAGGTGAGAGGAAATTGAGTCCCAGAGCTTAGAAGCGGGGCTGTTACATACCTGTATAATCTAGGTGTATAAGGTACCGTGTAGGTAGGTAGCTACAAGCCTGTATATAGGTTTCATGCGGAATTGAAGAAAGTCAACAACTGCCGCGAACAAGAGTAGGCGCCGGAGAGTAAAAAGCTAGAAGACAATACAGAATCGAACATTGATTAAACGCTACAGATTCAGATTCTCTCAAACCTTTCCAACACCACCCTGTGATCGCACTCGTCATTCCCACGGTCTTCAATTCGAGACAATATATTTTTCTCGCACCCGGTCGCAAAATGCCAGTTTTCATACCTCTTGAGCGGGCGCAAAACAGATCTTTTCGGCCCTCGGGCGCAAAGTGCCGTTTTGCGCCCGCTCACTCGGTCTGAAAAGAGGCATTTTTGCAGACCAGGTGTTGAGAAAAAAATCGTGTGCAACACGGGCGCAAGGCTATTTTGGCGAGTGTACTGCAATCACACTCGCCAAAATAGCCTTGCGCCCGTGTTGCACACGATTTTTTTCTCAACATCTGGTCTGCAAAAATGCCTCTTTTCAGACCGAGTGAGCGGGCGCAAAACGGAACTTTGCACCCGAGGGAAGGAAAAGAGTCGTTTGCGCCCGCTTTAGGCGGGCGCAAAGCACATTTCCGCCCGAGGGCCGAAAAGATCCGTTTTGCGCCGGCTCCAGAGGTATGAAAAGTGGCATCCAACAGACAGTTCTGAGCCAAGTTAATTTAGTTAATTTATCTCATTTTAGCTTATCTCAGACTGTATTATCGTCAAGAATTCAACCTGTATGAAAGAAAAAATGATAGATTTCATATAAAAAACAGAAAATTCTTTTCTCTATCGCCCTGAACAATTTTTCAGTGTCAATAAAATAATAAAATCGTTTTTTATTATTGAAGTGATGAGGAAATTCGATGGTAGAAAGTTTATATTGTCAAAGCTGACAATATTGTTCAATCCAAAGAAAAAAAATGAATAAAAGAATACAAAAAAATAAATCCACATCGAATGGAAGAACGAATATCGAAATGGCTGTTGTATTATCGTTACGATGTGTGTCAGTCTTATCTAGTCTCTATACTGAATACGATATTGTATAACTTAGCGAAGTGTTCATCATGGAAGAAGACAGCTGAATCGAATTAATAATTTATTTGAGAGAGAGACAGTTCGTGGCTTGTTCGCGGTTGGCACAAGTTCTTTAACCCTGCCAGAATCGTTATTTGCTATATTTCTAGCCTTCTCTTACCAACACTTGAACCATGACGTGCAAAATTATGGCCTCGTTTGCTGGACAGTTTCAACGACTCGCCTTCATGGACGTCGTCCAAGTCAAACTGACCTAACTGACCACGTAACGATATTCACATAGGTTTTAAATACACATGTGAATATGTGCATATATTTATATTATATATGTGAATATATGTATATTTATGTCTATGGAAATAGTTTCGTAAGCAATATATAACAAAAAATTAATAAAATGGAATAAAAATTGTGAAGAAAAAAGAAAAAAAAAACGGGCATTTTTACACAGTTTAGAATTCTATCATAAAGGGTAAAATTTCTAACGAATAAACAGTCTGAAGTTGGCTGTCGTCGAGAAACAAACTTTCAGACAGTTAATTTTGTGCAAAAGCTCATTTCTCGATTCTCGCCAACTTCAGACGGTTCAGTCTTTCAAAATTCACCCTCTACATTATTTCATTCAATAATTGAATAAGTATAATATTTTTCTATTTAATTTCTTTATTTCTCAAAATCACAATTTAATTCTAAGGCTCGAAAATTTTTTGGGTCTCTTTTGCTTTATTGAAGAAATTTTCTACTAACATGTAAATAATATCTGAAGCATCTAAGCGACTTGGGTTCGTTCATAGGCATCGGACGTGATGTATTAATAGCTAATTATACTCCGTGAGAAAATAGGCTGACGTTATATATATATATATATACTAGGGGGGCTTCGCCCCCCTGCGCGCTTCGCGCGCCAACCCCCCGATTCGGGTTGTATTCAGTAATATTTTGTACATGGTGAAA
Organism: Euura lappo; assembly: GCA_018257835.1. Taxonomy (NCBI): domain Eukaryota; kingdom Metazoa; phylum Arthropoda; class Insecta; order Hymenoptera; family Tenthredinidae; genus Euura; species Euura lappo. The sequence continues at coordinate 282,636 of JAEUYN010000771.1, read as the reverse complement.
AAAGTCAAAAAGAAGAAATTGAAAATTCTGTATGGAATGAAAAAGTGTGATCTCGGTTATAGTGGTTTCGCGCGAAAGGTTTCTGCACGGATTACTGGGAGATTGGGATCCCATGATTCATATACTAAGTGTGAGTGGTTTTTTACAGTTTTTAACAGTTTTCTGTATCATGACTTGACAAGTCCTGACATGACCTGTTATTGGACCTGACATGACCCGACATGATCGCCTGACATGAGGTTTCTGCACGGATTACTGAAAGATTGGGATCCCATGATTCATATACTAATTGTGAGTGGTTTTTTTACCGTTTTTAACAGTCCTGTCCTGACATGACTTGTTGTGACCTGACATGTCCTGTTATGACCTGACACGTCCTGACATGACCTGTCATGACCTGACACGTCATGACATGACCTGTCATGACCTGACACGTCATGACATGACCTGTCATGACGATTTCGGTTCGGTTCTTTCCGGAAGACTTCGGGTCTTTCCGGACGACTTCGGGTCTTTCCGGAAGACTTCGGGTCTTTCCGGAAGACCTCGGGTATTTCCGGAAGACTTCGGGTATTTCCGGAAGACTTCGGATCTTTCCGGAAGACTTCGGGTATTTCCGGAAGACTTCGGGTCTTTCCGGAAGACTTCGGGTCTTTCCGGAAGACTTCGGGTGTTCGTGGGGGATTCTGGGTAATCTCTGGGGGATTAGGTTAGGTTAGGTTAGGTTAGGTTAGGTCGTCGTCGACCTTCGAAATCTTGACACGGCGGCGGCGGCGATATCTTTATATAATATAGAACGGATTCTGGGTAACCTACAGGGGTCCGCCTCGGGGGGGTAGGGGGGGGGTAGGGGGAAGTAGGGGGTAGGGGGTTTGGTAGGTGGGTAGGGGGTAGGGGGGGTAGGGGGGTAGGGGGATTCGAAATCTGACACGGCGGTGGCGGCGGCGGCGGCGGTGGCGGCGGCGGCGGTGGCGGCGGCGGCGGCGATATCTTATATAATATAGAGCGATGTATATAGTTTAGCAGCAGCAGCAGTTTCGCAAGTTGTTCCGCTGCAACCTTAATTATATTTAGGCTGACCGAATACCAAAATATACCCACTCTAATCCTTCCGGGGTCAGTGTAAACTACTGTAAATGACGTATAAGCATATTTACTGCAGTTTGAGAAACAGAAACACGAAAAATCTCAATTAATTATCACAAATAATAAAATAGAGACTTTGCTCATCTGTCTCACTGTCTAGTATGTGGAATATACCACATATTTGTTTCATGCAAATCATACGAGGTAACGGGAGTTTTCTCTTTGAAAAGCTGGAGGTATGAATGGACCACTTATTTTTTAAAATGTGTAAATTACTGTCATCAATCACGCAGATGAAAAAAAAACAGAAGAAATTAAAATTAAAGAAAAGAAATGAAACCAATCCTCGATTTTAGTGTTTCGAACCGATTTTGTAAAAATACATTTTCGAATAGGGAATAAAATGGATGGAAAAGCTAATTAAGGGACACCTTGAAATGTAAAAAAAGTAAAAACTGTCCAAACTGACATTTTTCATACTTTGAATTTGTTTTTACACGATTGTAGAAACAAACTTTTTCAAATTACAGTTTTTTTTACTGGTCTTAAAGTAATTAGCAGAGAGGCTTTTTCAGAATTAACAAGAACTTTTTGATCTGATCAAAATTACACAAGATATTTACACCATTTTATAAAATAAAATAACGATTTCCTGTTTTCATTCTCATAACTCGATTGGAATTAAGTTCATCAAAAAGTTTTGTTCGTTAATTTTGAAAAGGACTTTTTACTGAGCAGTAATTACGACAAGAAAAACCGAAATCGCGGTCCACCGGTAGATTTTATTTCGTGCAATCGTCAGAAAAACATTCTAAAGTATAACAAAAATGAGTTTTTAGGAATTTTGACTTTTTTTTTTTTTTTTTTGCTTCAAATTTAAGGATGTATGGTCTACCCTTAAGAGTAGGAAACATCGGAAAAACAGATACAAAAATTTATAAATAAACCAAGCAACGAAGTATCCTGTTTTAACGAATTTCTAAGATTATATATAAACTGACTATAGAAATAGCTTTTCGCGACGCGTCCCGACAGACCGTTGAACTTCTTCTTTTTCCTTTTCTCTTGTGTACGTTAGATATATAATATGTGCACTTAGGTACCCATAGCACAGCTGCCGAGATGTACAGGGCGGTCCAGAAGAAGCTGGCACATTTCGGAACGTAGATACTTAACCCTCCGTAGTCACATCGGGTCAATTTGACCCAGTCAGTTTTCAAAAAGCGATTTTGAGCAAACTATCTCTCCAAAGTATTTCGAGAAATTATAGAACATGCTTCAAACTTTGTAAATTATGGACGAAGAATTGATGTTTGAAAAAAAAATTGTAACTTACTGAAAAAAAATCGTGAAGAGGTAAAAATGCAAAAAAGACACTTTTTCGCTTAAAAAATCATAACTTTGTCAGTTTTCAATATTTTCAAGCCAAACTCAGACGTTATACTCCTGAAAAATGCTATTTTCAGAAATAAAATATTACGATAACACGCGTTCCAAAAAAGGTATTTATTCTGATATGTGAAGAGGATCGATTTTGGAGAATGGACTATATTAGCATTGAAAATGCTTCCAGCCAGAAGTCCCATTCACACTGGGAAATATTCGAGATACTTAAGCCTAAAGTTGACGTATGGGTCAAATAGACCCAGTGTGACTACGGAGGGGTAATTTTCTATTATCAATGAAGACGAGAAGGAACATGCTTGATTCAAAATCTTACAGTGTATTTGAGACTATATCAAACTCGAAGGAGTTGATCTTGGAAAATAATTGCCAAAATGACAAAGTTGGATTTCCTTTGAATCGCCCTGGACACACACACACCTGAAACTATATTAAACTTTTCCAGCAGAGCGTCTCCTCACGAAACGACAATGTAACAACCACCAAGTAGGTACTAGAGTAGAAACAATGAGGTGGTGGATATAGCAGCCATATATAGCGTTAAAACCATCAACACTATTTCCAGATTTTGATTTGTTTATCATTCTTCGTACTTACTTAAACATTTGAATTCTTTCCAGATTGAAAATCGCTTGGTTATGACTCGACCGAAAAAAAGGACCATTTTTAAAAATCTGAAAAAATTCACAAAAATCGTATGATTAACGTAAAACAGTTTCCCGATCGCGAAAATGTGGGCCGTATTTTTCGTATATTTTTTTTACCTGATGGAAACTTTTTTTTGTCAAGGGGACCTGCAGTACAGCGTGATTCAACAAATTCTCCATACTCCAATAATCATTTGTATCCTATCCGAAGTTCATTGCACATCGAAAAATTGACTTTTTCAAAAAATCAGGTGTCGTAAGGTTTCAGGCACACGGTTGATCCTATTATGTCGCTCGACATCTCAGTTTCTTCGGAGAGCAATTCTTCATCGTGTGAACGAGGGTAATTGAAGAGCAAAATTTTGGGGGCAAGTTATCAGCAAAAGAGTTACTGAATTATCGCTAAATCTCGATAACTGACCATAACTTGTCACAGAATTTCTTTTTTCAGTTTTCCTCATTCACATGATGAAGAATTGCTCTCTGAAGGAAATGCGACGTCGAGAGATGTATAATCGAATTAACCGTGTGTCTAAAACCTCACGATAAGTGATTTTTAAAAAAGTTAATTTTCCGACGTATAATGAACTTTGGATAAGATATTAATGATTTCTGGAGTATGTAGAATGTGTTGAATCACGCTGTACTGATCCCCTTAACAAAAAAAAAGTTTGGATCAGGTAACAAAAATGTAAGAAAAATTCGGCCCACATTTTCGCGATCGGGAAACGGTTTTACGTTAATCATACGATTTTTTCGAATTTTTTCAGATTTTTAAAAATGGTCCTTTTTTTCGGTCGAAAAAAAATCATAACTTAAAAAGGGATTTTTTCAAAAATCTGAAAAAATTCAGAAAAATGTGTTAGAGCAAGTACAACAATAGAAAAAATTATTAAGCAAATCAAAAAAGTTGCGGTCACGAGCCTAGGTGAATTGACGTGGACAGCCCCATATATATGTGCATATGGGGTATTCGAACAATTATTGCACACGATTTGACGCGACATTTTCTACTTCTTCCAACAATTGTATACGTTGGTAGGCCTGTGTTGTATAAGCATCTCTGAAATATGTCAAATTTTGTTTTTTTGCAAACGATTTTCAGGTTGTCAATATTATAGAGTCATGGATTATTTTTAAACAAAACGCAGGCAGAAATTCTACATCCAAATACTTAATTTTTTAGATAGACGATCCACCCCTCCTGCATGACTTCATCTACAAGGCTACAATAATTATTCAAAAATCGGTATTCAGGGGGAAATAACTCGAGATTTGAGTGACAAATTAATTCTGAGGATTGAAATAATTCAAAATAATTCATTTAATTCAACATAAGTCTTTTGATTCAGATTAATTCAACTTAGTTCAACTTAATTCATCTTAATTAAACTTCAATTGAATTCAGTTCCAACTTGATTCAACTTAATTCAAATTTATTCAACTTCAATTCAATTCAATTTCAACTTAATTCGACTGAATTCAACTTAATTAAACTTCAATTCAATTCAGTTTCAACTTGATTCAACTTTAATTCAATTTAATTTCAATTTAATTCGACTTAATTCGACTGAATTCAACTTAATTAAACTTCGATTCAATTTAATTTCAACTTGATTCAACTTAATTGATCTTAATTAAAATTCAATTCAATTCAGTTTCAACTTGATTCAACTTAATTCAAATTAATTCAACTTCAATTCAATTCAATTTCAACTTAATTCGATTTAATTCGACTCAATTCAGCTTAATTAAACTTCCATTCAATCCAATTACAACTTGATTCAACTTAATTCAACTCAATTCTTTGAATTCAATAATTTCAATAGTTTCAGTTCACTTTAATTCAAGTAAATATTTGAATATTTCAATGTATTTCTCATCATGTTTTCTGTTAATTTCAATTAATTGATTATTCATTACTATCGATTAAGGTGAATTACGAATTAATTCATGGACTATTGACACGTCAATCCACCAAGTTACTCCCCCCCTTCGTATCATTCATGATATCGCAGGCACGGATAATGCAGACTGCAAAATTACGTCCATAGGTATTTTAATAAAATACATATTGAATCATCACATTTTACACTCCAGATCGTGTTATTCGTCTCAATTTCTATGAGATTATGAATAAAATGCTGATTTGACTACTTCTGCGTGTATTAGTAAAAATACTACTCAAGCCATATTTATGTTGTGTCATAATAACAATTATTTAATATTGATTGTACAAGAAAAAGTCATATAGAAACAGGATCGTCTCAAGAATTACATTATTTTTATATAGAATAATATGTCTGTGTTTTGTTTCAAAAGAATCAGAGGATGTATATGGGCAATTCCACCAATTATCAACCAATGTTTGGGCCTGAAAAATTGATTTGCCTCAATTTTTTTCCTCGCATTCTGTGAACCGAGATTGGCAGATTCACCAAGTTTCAGCCAAATAGGACTCACCGTTCACGAGGAATACGATATTCAATTTTTAGGATAAATTTTTTTTATGCATTTTGAACGTACTTCCAACGTCACAATAAAAATTCGAAAAAATACGTTTTTCATGTGAAAAACTCTCAGCTTTTCGAATCCATTTTTCATTCTTCACTATCTCTGCTGAAACCAGCTCAAAAACACGTTTTTTGACAAAAACAGCGATTTCTCGATGTGCTCAATGTTTTATCATTCTTTTGCATTTTTATTCTGAAAGCTGAGATTTTTTCAGTAAGAAACCCAAATTTTCAGAGTGGGACGGCTAGTGGTCACGTGTGAGCTACGATTAACCCCTTGGCAGTGAGGCAAAAATGGGATTTTCGTGCCACTTTTGTGTTTGAAAAAAAAGGCTTATTGAAATTTTCTTCCGCCATATTGGATCCGCCATTTTGAATTTTTGAAATCTGACGTCATATTCGGATCCAGCGACCTCGAAAACCTGAAGTTACTCACTTTCATCGGAATCAAACTGTTTTCCGAATTTGCGTCCGCCATATTGGATCCGCCATTTTGAATTTGAAAAATCCGATTTCAGATTCGGATTCAGTGACCTCAAAAACCGTAGTACTGAGATTGTAGGATGAATGTATTGACTTTTTTTTCAAATACAAACGTGGCACAAAAATCCCATTTTTGCATCATTGCCAAGGGGTTAATCGTAGCTCACACGCGACCACGTAGCCGTCCCACTCTGAAAATTTGGGTTTCTTACTGAAAAAATCTCAGCTTTCGGAATAAAATTCAAAAGAATGATAAAACATTGAGCACATCGAGAAATCGCTGTTTTTTTGTCAAAAAACGTGTTTTTGAGCTGGTTTCAGCAGAGATAGTGAAAAATAAAAATGGATTCGAAAAGCTGAGAGTTTTTCACATGAAAAACGTATTTTTTCGAATTTTTATTGTGACGTTGGAAGTACGTCAAAAATGCGTAAAAAAATTTATCCTAAAAATTGAATATCGTATTCCTCGTGAATGGTAAGTCCTATTTGACTGAAACTTGGTGAATCTGCCAATCTTGGTTCACAGAATGCGAGGAAAAAAATTGAGGCAAATCGATTTTTTCGGGCCCAAACATTGGTTGATAATTGGTGGAATTGCCCATATGTATATTATTCAGGACAGAAAAAACGTTTATTCTGTTTCAATTTTTCGCAGCATTCATTATATCCAATTATTTATGAATACGAAATACACACAGAGATCGTAAATGTATGAAACTTATTTTTATGCCCAGAAAGGAACAATAATGAGTTTAAAAAAAATCGACTTTCAGTGATAATTATGCGTTAAATTGAACCCTTTTTTGCTGTAAAATCAAGAAATTTGAATCTCCAATCTATATGAAAGAAGTAATGCAAAATACACACAAATTTAACACATTTTTTGTTTACTGTGTACACACGATTTATTGTCTCAATACAGTAAAGGTAATAATTTAATAAACATGTAGTTTTTCTTGAAATCTAGAAATCTCAAAATCAGCGAACCACCTAAATTGATGAGTGAACTCCTCGATCAATATTATATGATCTAATTCCGGTGTACAAGACGTTCGAAACCACAAGAAATTCGATAAAAGGTTCATTTCCACTTAATGCGATACACGCAACTTCGTTTTTATACATTTCTGTAACAATGATTTTCTAATTTATATACATGTAGAAGGAGAGAGATTCTTTTCACAATATTTAATTGTTTGAAATTAGAAGGACTTATCGATATTATCACCAAGGTCACGTCTTCAACGTCGTCACTATATTCTCACATTCTTTGTCGTTAATGTTCACGATCGTGTTATCGAAAAAATCATACGAAGCACCTTCCAAGAACTCCAACAATTATTACGGAAATAATACTGGGGAGGGTTATCCTCGTCGAGGCATTGCACAAATCACCAAGGCAGAAGCACATGTATACTTTCTTGTAGTTCCAAACGGTGTAAGCACAACGTTCCTCGCCATCGTCTGGACCTCGCTGCAAGCACATCCGCTGCGTCGCCGTTCCATAGTCTATTTTTTTTTTTCAAACAAATAATAAATTATTTCAATATTTCTCATTATCTGCGATCGTTATAAAAGTTAATTTCAAATTTAGATATGTATTTTTATCTACATAATTTAGATTGTGTGTATGATTTCCTGTACTTGATAATTACTACAAGCTTGATCTTCTAGATAAGTCTTCATGTTGGCAATAATAAGGAGGATTAGTTGAAGTCATCAATTTTCAATTAATGACGATATTTTTACACAAATAACTAGCTTTTCTCCCAAGAATTTATTTTCAACCTCATATTTCCAGAAAAGTAGAAGTAGAAAAGTAGAAGTGGAAAAAAAAGATGTTTTTCGAGGACTCAACAACCTCTGAAAATCAGGTTATTAGATCTATCAGATCATATCTATCCCATAAATGGATGTGACGATCTATTCGCAATATATTATAATATAGGCACGTCCATTTAACCGTGGATGCAGTCCATCATATTATGTCAGTGGAGTCTGAGATTAATTTAGACAGATTATGAAATGATGATGTATAGTGATTCGTATATCTGGGCGTTAAACTGACGTATGCCGCGTGGTAAAAGTAGATTGCTATTAGAAAATGAATAATGATTAACGATTCCTCATCAATTGAGAATACGACACGGATGTCAATCGCCATTCTTTATCCTTTCTAATTCTCACGGATACGTATACGAGATAAATCATCATCAAACAGAAATCTTAGAAGCTCAGCTGTCTTTCGGTAAAATTATGCACTTACACGACAAGACAATTATATAGAGATTGACAATTAGAATCACCTATGATTCAGTTTCGCTCATGGAATATCTGTTGCAAGTACTAAGTACACTTAATTCAGAGTTTGACAGAATGTCTTATCTACACTGTCCACCACTCATCATTATTACTCGTGACCTCGTGTGAATTGTAATTGCAAACGTTACACCGGCGGTATTTCCGCAACGTAACTATCTTCAGGTCTAGCTAGATATCCGCGGAATTCAAAGTGAACTGGACTCATAGTCTAATTGTGCCCGATTTTCATATTTTTTTTCTATTGTCTTCATAATCTTGACGTATAAATCTTAAAGCTTGTCTCCCTAGCTTATTTTTTACCCACGTCGTCACCACACCGGGGGTCCATTCAGATTATTCTCTATAACTACAGTCAAAATTTACACATTTAGGGTTTTTTCTTTCAATCGATCAAGGAACAGCTCTGTCACGAAAAAAGAGATGATAGAGCGAAGATTAAAAAGGAAATAAAATCCAAATCAATAGACAAATATCGATTTTACACTTTTACTGGGGTCCCAGAGACCCCGGTGTGGCTAGCTGGGGTTGAAGATGCTGTTGAACATTACCAGTTCGTTTCAATTAATTTATTCACGCTTACATTTCAGAATATTGATGACATTCTTTCATCATTTCCTATCCAACAATACTTACCATTGTTGAGACTGTGATTTTCTAGTATCTTTCCACACCAACCCGAGGCACAGGGAACCGCCTCCACCCCCTTCTCTTCAGCAATTTGGGTTGAATTCATCGTGAACTTGTCTTTACAAGAACCCAATTCGCCCCTCGATCTACAGGAGACACATCTCCGGAGTATACCTTCCCAAAAATTACGTTATAAGCATCGTCATCAAATGAAAAACAATCAGGTTTTGTGGTTGTTATACAGGGTGAATTCCTAACGACAAGATATAAGACAAGCTTTTGGACAGTTTTGAACCAATTCTTTTTTTTACTGTTCCATGGGTAAGAATCTACCCTGTATAGTGCAGAAATAGATTGAAGACTTCATCATATAATCACATCCTGAACGTTTGCGGAAATAATTACGCATACTTCGAAGGACGAAGAATAATTCCAAAGGGTAATAAACTCTCATTGCCGATTTAGTTTTGAAAATCAAAATCCTTTGTTCAATGATCATAGTGAAGATTGATCCTCGAAAGAACCCGGATCTAGGAGCTGATATCACATGTTCACTAGAGTAGTGGACTTTTAGTGAAAGTTTAAAGAGCGCCATATTGACTCACTCACCTTCGACACTGTGTGGAATGAAAGCAGCGTAGATAAACGTCAGGACGAGTAACGGAAGAAGATTTTTGTACCCCATTGTGGTTTGTTTTATGGGAGATATTTGATTTTCTGCCAACAGGATCTTTGAATGGTTTGTTTAATGATCAGCCATCTTGGATTCGAAGTAATGAAATTCTTGTCGAACCGGTCGCGACTGTTCTGTTCTCGGGCTCTGCCCCACTACTGTTTGTATTCTCCTTTCCCTTTGCGTTGGGAACTGTCAGACACAGCATGTATCTTCCGATGAGCCTTTCTCCTAGGTCTCGGAACTTCAATGCCAATCAACGGAGGTCGATTAAAATCGATCCCCCCTCATTGGCGATGAAAGAAAATCCGATATCCAGACCGATTTAATCAAAATACCGGAAGATCGGTAAAAGAAAACCAAAATAGAGTCACAGCTGACATCACTGAAATCTGAAATCACATTTAAAATGTCAATTTGTCTTTGAACTTGAACTCTCTTTCGATTTCGTGTCATTACGATTTCAAATTTGGGTTTTAGAATTTTTTTTTTCATCAAGAATTCTTAGAATACGTTCTTTTAAATATTTTCGCCAATTTTTTTATCAGACTGTCAAATTGCAATATGAGTAATTCGAATAAAGTAGTGGTCATGAAATAAAAATGCATAATCAAGTTCTTGTGTGATTCTTATTTATTGTTATTTTGATTTCAAATCTTGTTTTGGCTCTTTTGTTTTCCGTGTCAGTCCTCAGATCCGAAAAAAGCGGTTCTATCATTTTCGCGGGCTTCGATTTCTCTGTAATCGGTAACGGTGAATTTGTCTCTCTGTCTGCATACAATAGCCAGTCCAGCACAGTAGCAAAACGAGCTCATCAGCAGAATGAAACCCAAGTAGCCCATGTGCCGTAGGAATGCTGAAACATGATCAAATAAGGTTCGAGTAGTTCAACCTTCGAATTTCAAATCAACCGCTACCACGAGAAGAGAAGACTGCTTTATCGACGGAGAATACAGAACGTGAAGAGATGGCGCCACCGTCTCGCTACAAACTGAAATAATGTAAGACCTACGAACATTTCACAATATTTCTCTGTGACAAAATGATAGAAAAGGAGATATCTGGCCCAGATAACGAGACTGTCACGAGAGCCGAACGTGTAATTGAATCAGATGTTGAACAAATTCCCTAGTTTCACGGATGACCGAAGTTTCGATAGACACGGTTGTTCAAATTTCCGTGTTACGTTATGATGATAAAACCGTGTGTCTCGATGATCTTTTTTGTGAAGAGATGAACATCAGTTTGTCAAGAATTTAGATGAACGGTAAATGTTCCACAGTTTAAATTTAGCATCGACAGGAAACGAGGCTGTGACGCTCGATTGGTTCGCGACTCGCTCCCAGGTGGCGCCCACCGTTCGATCCCTTTCTCGCTAGTGCCCCGTTTGCTCTGCGATCAGTATATAACAAAACCGAAACCCCCACCAAGTGTACTGCTTCGGCAGTACATATACTAAAATTGGAACGATACAGAGAAGATTAGCATGGCCCCTGCGCAAGGATGACACGCAAAATCGTGAAGCGTTCCACATTTTTTGCAAATTTTCATTCTCAAATTGAGGTGGCTCAAGCACGAACGCGAAATTAAATTTTCCATATATCGTACATAAAGTACACATCTGCACGTACGCGAAATATCAGACTTGTTGACGTTCGACTTTTGAACTCAAAGCTTACGGAGAGATCGCGCCTAAAAATTTGGGCCGAGTAAAATCTCTATTTTCACGCTACAGATGTTGTCGAAAAACTAGACAAATGTTGATTAGATCATGAGAATCACAAATACCACAGTAAGGTGATATTCTATGTCAAAGTCTGCAATTCAGAGGGGTTATGGGACCGGGTAGAAATTCGGCAACGTGAGAGATAAGTATGACAGCAAGGCGCATGCGCGAGAATCGTCTCTCTGGCTGTCCGTAACGTAAAATTATTCTTATTTCACTGTCTTTATTCAGCGGTATAAACCGATAATTACGATCAGAAGCAACTGTATCAGGACGAAAATGTGGCTTCGGCCCCCGCAAAAATTGCAGCTTCGTGCTTGAGCCACCAGGAAATTAAATCCTAACCTACCCTGAGTCAGAAGCCGGGACTTGGACACTACGATCACCTTAACTTTCATCATATTCGATTTATCGACGTAACAGGTGTAATTTCCTGCCTCGGAATCCGACACACCTGTCGATGTAAGAATTTGTAATAAATGTATCTGAACCGAAATAAATTTCCTTCTCTCTCTTCTCCTTGTGTCATTGATTAATCATGGACCTATCAAGTACAGCGTCGAAAAGGTATCGACGAGAACTCTCGGCTCTGGATCTTTCCTGCGGTAGGAATACCCCGTGCCCTTTTTCAGAGTGACTCCATCCTTTTTCCACACGACTTCGGTCTCTGAGTTTGTTCTATTGGAACAATAACGATAACGGTTATATTTTATTCGATGTATCGCTTTTATCATTTATCTTCTTCTCGTACTCTGGGCAAGTTATTGTCAGATGTGCATCCTCCGCCAAAACGTATCTTTTCTTGTACTTGAACTTGTCCTTCTTGTGTTTCCTCACACGGGGACACTTCTTGCATTTATCTTGCAATACAAATTCCGGAAGATATCTAGTCGCTTGGATAATCGCGGGATAATCCTTGGCTAAGGCCATAGAACTGCAATACAATTCATGAAGTTCAAGCATAACATCGATGTAATTGAGAATTGGGATGGAAACATTGCATCATATCAGTGTCTGTGATATCCTCGCGGTATTTGAGCCCGCGAAAAAGTTGAGCGAGGGACCGAATCCCGTTTCCCGCCAGCTGCGGCTCTATGAGCTGTCAGTTCTTTTTCCAGCGGTTAAATTTAAACTTGGTAGAAAAAAATTCTTATTTACCGACACGGCCACATGGGAGTCTTCAGAAATAACGTAGGCACATCGATGCTACGGTTCCTAACGATTTCCTGCAACACATTCAGATCGATGAGCCTATTCGAGATAGAATGTGTTATATAACTGTTCCGATGGTTCATTATCCCATCCCTACGCTGTTTATGGTCCGTTTTATTCTGCACATTGCAGCTCTCGTTTTCCATCCTCTGTTACGAACACAACGCTCGCAGGGACCCCATGGACCCCATTCCGAAACTACCTCCAACGTTATTCCAATTTTTCTGATGTCGACTAGCCCAGGCATTCTGGAAACCTGAGATGGAATATTTTTCACTTTTACGAATCTTTATAAAGTGGAAAGTCAAAATTTGAGACGATCTCCTGAAACATATTTTCTTCTGTTGTATATTTTTTCTCGTGTTTAATGTAATGTGAATATAAACAGTTTATATTCCCATAAAACAAGACCCATACTGCAAAGCGTAGAGAAACTGGAGCGAGGTTCGTTTCGTGATAAGTTTCCCAGTCCGTAAAGTTTCCCTTTTCTCTATCAATTTCTGTTTTCTCTTTAAATATTGCTAAAAAAACATGCTCTTTTTTAAATCCACGTGATTTAATTCTAATCAGAGTACGAAACTAACGTTCCAATCTGTAGTTGTACTTAGATTCTTCATCCTGCCCTTTCGAACCGTGGCACTTGTACAAACCCTCGTCCATAATAATGAAACTTTTTATAACCAAAGAGAAGTCTGGTGTCAGGTGAAAATCATTGTCGTCCATATCATTCTCCATTCCTACAGGAATTTCAATCTCTTCCGATAACTGATATCGATCTTGCCAGTACCAAATTTTCGGTTCTTGGAGATCCTCCTTCTCGCCGCTGGGGTACACAAACATGCAGGAATTTAATTTATCGTCGGAATAATAAATTAAAATAAGTAAATCTCACGTTAGAAAATAGACTATTTTTATTCTATTTATGTTATACAAATTATTATACAATCAATAAACATAGACGATAATTTATTGAATAAATATAATGTAAAAATGCTCACCAGAAATGGCATTCGAGTAAAATTGTTGTATTCACTTCAGCATCGATTAGCAAGTATAAATCATTCTCCTCGGATCCGACTAGTCGTTCTTTGTCTCTGCAGTACCTATTGATATCCGGCCTTATATCGATATTGCTGACAAAATTCGACCTGAGAATCATCAACGTGACGCATAACGAGAAGCGGAGATTTCCCATCGCTCTCTGATCTTAAAGGTACGGTAAAAAATCGCTGTTCATCGAGAATAAACGGTGCTGTGATTGAAACTGCTTTCAAATCGTTATCTACATGCTTGTCAAAATATTGAAGATCGTTAAGAGCCCGAGTTCCTATTCAAATGTTCGAATCCGGCGCGTTGATTGGTCGGCGTCGGTTGAAAACGGCGGAACGGATGGAATCGGACTATGAATGTTGTGGGGGTGATTTGGCGGAAATACGTACCCAGCATGCACCAGGTTACGTCAACATGGCGGACACTATTGAAAGTGAGTGAAATTTTCATATTTTTTCACAAAATAAACTAGTTTAAGTAAAATAGAATCTAAATCCAGGAGATAAATATCAATTAGTACACAGCCGGGGTCATACCGTGATATAATTTTGTTTATTTTATGAAATATTCAGTCCGTGTTTAACGTTTGAAACGGTCACGGCGACTATGGGTTCAAAATTTCAAAAATGACCAATGCACAATTCAAGCGGGATGCCGAGCCCTACGCACAGAACGAATTTTATCCCTCAAACTAACCTCGCGTGTTATTCATCGAGTACATTGAACTTTACGCTTTGAAACTGACAACGAGATACCAGACGCTCCTATAATACCGATGAACCAGATCCACAGAACCCTATGTTTACACACGTTGGTCATAGACATTGGTTATGTTTAACCTACTGGCATTCCACTCACCTCAATATTCTAGACAAACGAATAAAGGTTAATTTTCGATATTATTTTACCGCCGCCGCGCCACTCAAAACTCTCGCAATCATTCCGACCGAATATTTTCAATAAAAATTTCTACTCCAAAATAACATTTTAATTCCAAATGTACAATTTTTATTCAATATAAAATTTTCAAAATTACGTCATACCAATTTTATTTAATAAACAATTTCAAAACGATAATCTTTTTTTTTGTTGTTTTTCTACGTCTCAATTTAGTCAATCTTTTTCTCTTTTTTCTTTTTCAAGTATATTTTTACTGTGCGGGTTTGAATTCGATGTTTATATCGTAGATAATCCATGGCCAAGTTTTGTTTCTCTTCAGTTCGTTGATACCGATTGATACGAGGGAAGATAACTAAGGATTCTTTGAGCCGGTTTAAAACTTGTCAGAAGGCTGCGATTAGACGGAGGATGAAGTCGATTCTCTAGTAAGAGAGGAGTTATGCATTTGATAGACTCGTTATTAACGACTGAAAAAATGCACAGACCAAGAATAAGCCAAAAGACGAGAGCGGAAGGTGAAGATATTGATCCCATTGACTCATCGCACTCTTTATTATCGACCTTCGATTCAGTATTTTTCAAACTAACGATTATCTCGTCTCCAGATGAATCCGCGGAGACGCTTCTGTCCATAAAGAACGGGGGATATCCAATGGTTGACGAAATTAAGAAGGAATCTATCGACGACGACATGATGGACCTCGACGATCAATCTCACTGGAATAATTCAATGGACGATTCCAACATGGACGCCGAGGACCTTGAGCCGATGCCAGAACTCGGACCGGCTGCGCTGGGGCTTCAGAGAGTCGGAACGCAGCCTCCGCCCAAACCAAATCCACCCACACAACCGATACAGGTTTTAAATCGCCGAGGAATGCCGGCGCGGATCAGAAAGAAGAATAAACTATTTTACGACGACATTCTCGTCAATCATCCGCACCATAGGTAGACGGGAGAGTTTGATCGATGATTTTCACGGGGACTAAAGCGATTTTATATTTTCAGAATAAAGAAAGACCCGAGTATGGAGTTGAAACAGTCCCCGAAAAGAGTTGCGAGGCTGTCGCCGGTCAAAAAACAGACGAAATACATCGGCGAGTCGAAGAGGAGCACCGGCACTCCGTCCCAGCCGTCGACGCCGGTTACTACTCCGATAAAACAGGAGAAGGAGCCTGAAAAACCGCCGCAACCCGCTTCTCCGGATCGTAAAATTGGACAGAAGATTGGAATGAGACTGAGAAATTTATTGAAACTACCAAAAGCTCACAAATGGGTTTGCTACGAGTGGTTTTACAGCAATATAGACAAGTCAGTGTCTACCATCCGCCGGCAATATCGCAAAATCTCGCGTTTCCTAATCCACATTATATTCTTTGCGCAGAACCCTCTTCGACGGAGATAACGACTTCATGATATGCCTGAAGGAGTCCTTCCCGCAGTTGAAGACCCGGAAATTGACGCGAGTCGAGTGGTGCAAGATCCGCAGGATGATGGGAAAGCCGAGACGCTGTTCCCAGTCGTTCTTTGAGGAGGAGAGAAGAGAGTTGGAGAGAAAAAGGCAAAAAATACGAATGTTGCAGCAGAGAAAAACCGCCGATATAAGCAGCTTCAAAGATCTTCCGCCGGAAATACCACTCCAGCTCGTTATCGGCACCAAAGTAACGGCTAGATTAAGGAAACCTCAGGACGGACTATTCACGGGAAGCATCGACGCGGTCGACACTAGCAACAACACGTACAGAATCACATTCGAAAGAGCTGGACTCGGAACTCACAGCGTGCCTGACTACGAAGTTCTGGTAATTAAGAATCGATAAATTGTTGATAAAATGAATTTTTAACGCTGTTTTATGCATTACAGTCGAACGAACCACCGGAGACAATCAGCGTCGCATCATTCGCGCAAAAGTTCCGACCTCGGCAGGTGCAGTACGTGCCCTCTCCGCCCTACGCGATGAAATTGATATCGCCGAGACTGAACAATGACCCGTTGATATCAAACGCCTCGGTATCAATTCCAAAGAAGCCTCATATCGGAGGAACGATGAACGGCTATCCCCTAAAGCTTTTAGAGTTCATGGTCAAAGTGGACAAAATATTAGCCGCTAAGAAGATTAAAATACAGAATTTGAAAGAGATGAACGGAGAGGCGGAAAAGAGACGATCCTTCGGAGAACCGCTTCCCGCCGACTTTGAGAGAAGATACGCTGGGTAATTTTAGAGAATTCTCGTATCTCGCGAGACTAGAGGCTGGTTTTAATCTCTTTTTGCCCGATTACAGGATTGTAGTGGAGCTCGAAAAGATGAACGTTGCGCTTCAGGACTTTTTGAACGACGTGCAGGAACTGTGTCAAGAAATGGCGCCGGAACCCAGCGTCGCTGCTATGCTGGCGCCTTCTCATCTCAGAGAAAAGTGTCGTCAGGAGGCTGCCGATATGGTGGCTAGAAACGACGTGATAAACGACAAAGCACCTGCAAAAATGAGTCAATTAGTGACCGACCTCACCGCGCTGATGCTTCAAGTCAAGGTGGGGCGTCTCTTCTCTTGAAATTTTCATACGAAATTGAAACTTTATTAATTGTTGTTCGCCTAATTTTCAGAGCCTTTCCGACTCTGACCGAAACGCGTACGAGCTAAAAGTACTGCAGGGAACGATGGAGCAAATCAGATCCAAGCTCAGTCCGCAAAATCAACAGGTGTTTCAAAACTGCGTTGAGATCCATATGCAGCATATTCAACTGGGACTCGGACAAATAGGTGCTCTGACACCATTCATGGCTCAAAAAGTTTAGTGTTAATTACCGAATCATCGTACTTCGATGAATGGCGGAGAGACGGAATGACCGAGGAGAGTGCGAGTGGTTCAAGCCCTTAGATACAACTTTCACTCTCCTTGTTAATAACAAATTTTTGCCATCATGGGAGTGATAAATTTTCGACTATATCTCAAGCTGTATAAACTCCTATCATGTATCGGAAATATTGTGTATTGTTTTTTCTGATCTATCAAGAGAGTAGAAATACTTCTGATTAATTATTTGCGTAAATTAACGGTTTAGAATTTTTTTTTTGGCTGCTAAACTAGTACAGAAATTTTTTTCTCATCATTTTCACTGTCATTATTTACATTGTTAACATGATAATTCAACCAGCCCGCGTTCAATTTCTCTTCTGTAAATAATAATCTGACCACTATTTTTGTCCCAATACCGGTATGAAAATATGAACAATAATCTATCGATCCGTGAAAATAGTTTTTTTTTTTTCGATATCGATGATTAATCAATAATTTACGCGCTTCTTTTTTTAATTAGAAAAAAAAAAATGATAATAACGAAGCGATATCTAATATCAATTTTATTTTAAATATATTATTAATTAATATTAATGTTATTATTTCGTTGTAATTTCTTCTTAGATTATTTTTTTTTTTTTTTTTTTTTTGCACAATTGATTGATGATGTAACACAATATTAACGGTTAATTTTTTGCACAATAAGTAAACTTTGTTGAAAATAATTGATAGGCAAATAATGATGTGTTGTACTTGCTTACGAATACACGGAATATTTAAAGTAATAATAAATTTAATAATAGATTCTATATAATGAGAAGAAAAAAAAAAATAATAATAATAAAACGTCTAAGGAAATACGAATTATTATTAAAATAAAATTAATTATGTAATTAGAACGTTGAATTAAAAAAAGACAAAAAAAAAAAAAAAAACAATGAGACGATCGGAAAAAAAAATATTTAATTAATATTATACATATATATATATTCATACTTATAAATAATAAAGAATTGAAAGATTAATATTTTTAAAGAATTATTAAATTTAACTTGTGTAGTGTAAGAGAAACAGATAAAAATAATAACTGTATTAAGTGTATCTAATAATGATAGATAAAATTAATTTGATATAAATTAAGAGTCGCTTGAATATAGACTCAATATCTTCGCGTCTTTGGGATTAATTCACGTCATATCGAAGAATGGATCGTCAGGAATGATGAAACTATTACAATAATTAATAATTCATTCATATTTAGCAGAGTATAATGAGTAGATGCTTTATTATTTACATACACGGTACCCAACTTTCTAGGTATTTCGTTCATATCAAAGTCTCAAGGATATTATTATTATCATTATTATTATTACTGACATTAACACATTCATTCCAATAAGATTAAAAATTGTTTCAATAATGGAATAATCAACTTTCAAACATAAATTCTTTTTCTTTCTTTATCTGCGCGCAGAAGTTGATTCAATATGAAAATTTCCATTTTAATCGTTTTTTCTTCTTCTTTTAATTACTTAGTGGTCAAAAGTGTTAAGAAATGCTGTTTTTTTTTCATTATCCATAGGAATTTTCATATTATTTGTTACAAATATAGTGAAAATGCCGGGTGATATTATGAATTGCTTCGTTTACTGGAATTCAATTTAAGTGCCTCTATTACACAAACGTTGAAGTTCTATTTCAGTCATACCCGAGATACTTTCTTAATTCTAAATAATGTATTAATAATTTAACACATTACTGTCTATGATACAGCATATCGTTGATAGCACACGATATCATCAGAATGGACATTGACTATAGACTAAAAATAATTGTGTCTACTTTATTCAAGAAATTAATAATTTTTATTATTCGTTTATCGAATTCTTTCATCAGCTACAATTATTTCAGGAACTGTAGATAAAACATTTTTCCAAAAACGAAAATTAACTGGCATTAAATTCAAGTTTCATAAAAATGTGCATCTCACTAAAAGGCTGCCAGGCAACGTCATGATCGCGATTTTATAGTTGAAAAATATGATAGTTAGAATGAAAACGTGAATATTAAAGATCGTATCGTAGTATCTAATCAAGATACTAATCTACGGTGTTTGTTTTTTTTTATATTTTTAATGCTTTGAAATTTTATCGGCAAACTCAGGCCCAGAATATTGCGTATAAAAGGAATTCTCAAAATTTCTTTAGCTCAACATTTCTCACATCCTGTCAATGACGACATTAATCATCATTCACCCCAGAAACTCCTCCCCGTCATCGATGTACATAATTAAAATATATATTCAATAATCAATCATTTCTTATGCTTATTGAGGACTTCTAACAACGCGTCCGCGTCCTCGCTCGTCTTAACTCTCAACAAAATAGGCGTAGGTGGAGGCTTCGATTCAGGCGTCGGCAGGAGCACCATCATTACGTTATTCTTTCCCATACGCTGGGTGGGAATAGTGTCGTTCAAAATGGTGTTCAGCAGCAAGTTTCCGCATGAAGTATCCGCCCTTACTATCAACTGAGTCTTTTCATTGGGCGTCGGCTTCAGGAACAGAGTCCCGACTCCTCGGTCTGAAAAATTTCCGTCCTTCTTAACGAAGACCTTGCATCTGGAAAATAAAATTACTCCTCAATCTCCGCCTTCTTCAAGTGGCTCCGGGATCTTACCGCTGCTCGTAAATCGCCCCTTCCTCCGTAACCGGTTTAAACTCGACCTTTGGTGGCTCGTCGTCGTCGTCTTTATCCTCGTCTTCCTTAGTCTCTTCCGATTCTCCAGTTTTAGCGACGTTGCCGAACGAAAATGGCTTCCCGCTGTGGATATAAAAGAGGATTAGCTCAGTTTCAGAAAATTTTGACGATATTACGACAACGGCCAACTGAATTTACCCTCCGAAACTAAATCCTGCCGAAGCTGTGCTGGTCGCGGAGCTTTGACCGAAGCTGAAAGTGGCCGAGGGACCGGTCTGAGGAAACGAGAGACTCTGCGTCGGCTTCTGTTCGCTTTCTGAGCCAGTTTCCTTCTTGGCGTCGTTAGCGGAGAACGACTGACTCAAAAACGGGTTTCGTTCCTTCCCGATGTTCCCAAAAACGCTTTTAGACTCCGTACTTTGCGATTCTGTGTTTCCAAATATGGATTTTCCGGCGTTAACTTTCCCAAAGATCGAGGATTCCGGTTTGCTTTCTCCGCTGGCCGCCGGTGTGTTTCCAAAAACCGATTTTTCCGCCGTTTCTGCGGTAGAATTTGACTTTCTTTTAGCCGACGGAACATCGGCATCGGATTTCTGGCAAAATTTCTCGCTCTTGTCTCCGGACGCAGACTCGACCCCGTGTTTGGCCTCGATTTCCTTGAGGTATTTTTCGTAGTCCCTGAATATCGGCGTCAATATGCAAAACGGATTAGAATCGACGTGCGATTTTATCCACTGCGCAACGCTCTCGTTCAATCCCTTCAATTTCGCGTAATACTCGGTCGATTTTTTTCCCCCTTTGCTCCCCGCCCCAGATTCTTCGCTCTCCATCTTATCGGAGCCTGAAATCGACTTCGAACGCTCTGCTTCTTTGGGCTCTGAACCATTCGCCGATCCGTTACTCGTCCTAACTGTGCTGCTCGACTTCTCGCCGATGCTTTTTGTGCTCGGTGCGTTAGAACTGTTCGCAAGGAAGCTAAAAGGCGAGGCTGCGACCGCCGAGGTCGACTTGAAGCCTGTGAAGGAGCCAAAAGCTGCTTTTGGCGAGCCCTGAAACAGATTCAAAGATTAATGAACGATAAAAAAATATCCGAAGAATGATTTTCATCGGATTTGATTTTTCCTCCTATTTCAATGAATGAATGGCAGGATATAAAATTCCCTGAAATTTCCAGGACGATTTTTTTGTTTATCACTCTTGGAAAAATTCCCATAGATTTCCAGGAATTCCAGGTTCGTTCAAGGAGGTATTTGAATTTCAATATTTTTTAAATACAAAATTTATTCATCTGTTCGATGTAAAAGATTAAAAAATAGGCCTACAATAATTCAATATAGAAAAAATAAATAAATAAAAATAGCCGAATGAGTGACTGAAACTTTTAGACTCACGTCTCCGCTGTTTACTATCCTACGTCTGGCTGCCTTGATCGTTCTCTTCTGCAGCACTTCTTCGCTAGCTTTATTGAAAGTCCCAGCTTCTTCCGGAGTCTCGTCGTCGTTCCAATTGTCGTGGTTTAGTTCCGAGGTAGCGGATCTTTTGCCGGCCATATCAGTCGGCTAATCTGACGATATTATTCTGAAATAGAAGGAAAAAAAAATGATTGAGGTTATGTCGCGCCGATTTTTCGACCGAAATAAGACCTTCGAGCGTGTATCACCCGCGCAGAAAAAATACATGTGTTCTACACGACTAAAAGG
Source organism: Euura lappo (assembly GCA_018257835.1). NCBI lineage: Eukaryota > Metazoa > Arthropoda > Insecta > Hymenoptera > Tenthredinidae > Euura > Euura lappo. Next base: position 260,796 of record JAEUYN010000771.1, on the reverse strand, counting down.
CGCCCCGAGATCGAGAGATGGGAGTTAAAACCGAGGAAATAAACAACAGCAGAGAAAAAAAAGAGAAGATTTCGAGGTTAACCGCCATTCGCACGACTCGGCGGGCTTTTGCGATGAGTGAACGACGCCGACGTTGGAGATCGAGGGACAAAATACCTGGTATCCAAACTGCGGTTTTGGTCTATCAACGAATATCGTTACGGTCTCGAATCTTGAGAAATCTCGATCCGCGCTTTGCGCGACGTTTTAATTTTCTCTCACAAGTTGCAACACAGAATAAAGATAGTAAAATTTGAGTGTGAAAAGGGCGAAAGTGGTCGTCGCCAGGGGGAAGAGCTTTGGACCATTCCGTTGCGCGGCGAGGGCGCTGTCCGCTCCACACACCCCTGGACTTCTCTTATTATTGGGAAAACATCTGCCTTTGCAATCGGTAAAATATCTTAAATGGCGGATATTTTAGTCTTAAATGTATAACCGCGTAGTGATTAACCGATAAAACGATTTAAATGTTCCCTCCGTTTGTCTCCACTGCGATATTAAACGCAGAAAAAAAATAACCGCGGTGTTTAACACCGAAACTGCGGCTCGGAGGGGAGGGTTAACGCAAGTTTCGGCGTTCGTGTCGCGTTGCCTCGTTGCCTCGACTCTGTGTCTGTGAGAGCCTCTACCAACACGGTTTTAAATCACTTCTCTCTCTGTCTCGCGCGGCGGATGGTCAATTGTTTGTGTTAGTAGTGAATCGGGCAAGTGCCGTGAGTGCCGCGCGCGTGAGACACATCGCGTTGGATAAATATAATTACATTTTATTTCTGTATAAATGCGAATTCGTATTATCGTAATTGATATTGACTCGCGTTATAGTGAGAAGAGAAGGAAGGGAGGGATTTATATATTTTTCTAACAAGTTCGCGAGCTATGGAGATACCGAAAAGTTTACAGGATGAAATACAGTCGGTACAAAACAAGCTCAAAAACGCTATACAAAATCACCAGGTAAGTGACTAGAGCGCGATTATTCGTTAGTTTCTTATCATCGTCATTACCTCGCGGTTTGTCAACGTCGGATATTAAATAAAAATTATGGAGGATATTTTATGCTTGTGTATATAACCTTCGCACGCTGTGCTCAACAATTTTTTTTTTCTTCTTACATTATTAGTGCGGTTTATTATCAACGTTTAGTGTCATTGTATAGATCGATATTTGCCTATTTTTATTATAATGTTACGATAGTCTCTCTCTGTGTGTGTGACTTTTGAATAAGTTTAATACATGTATGAAGAAAATTTTGAGAAACTTTTTTCATTTATTCATTTATGTCTGAAAAAAAAATAAATAAAAAAAAAATAGAGGGGGGGTTTCATATTGCATCATGATGTAATGAACCTTTTTATAAAGTTATTTTACGATCGCAATATACGCATCGAGGATATATGAAGTAGCGGTGTAAACAAGATCGTGATTATCAGACTAGTAAGAGATCTTTCAACCGAGTTTGAGGCTCTGTGTCGCAAAGTAAAGTAAAGTAAAGTAAAGTAAAGTAAAGTAAAGAACAAGTAAAGTTTTCGTAAGTCGATATCTACTAACCGTCCTCCTCCTCGTCTACAACGGTCTCTCTCTCTCTCTGGCTCCCCCCTCTCCCTCCTCTCGTCCATCAAGCGCAATGGCGCTCTACTAGCATCTTAATTTATGATAATAATATTAATAAATAATTTATAAACAATCGAATGATTAACAATGGGATGTTTTTTTTTCATAATAATACATACATCGAGATTAAGGATAGATAGTAGCGTATATTAAATTTAATTACACATTAGATAGTTTATCTTGTATTGCAGGGTGGTTGCGAGTTATCCTTGTTACGCGATTAGATCTGTGTGGTTTTTGCCACTGCACCGTGGTCCGTGACGTAGTTGAGGTAGAGTCGATTATTCTTATTACAATTTGATCAGGGGTTGGAAGGAGTTTTCATTCGCGTATGCGATCGAATCGCGTATAAAGGAAAAAAATAGATACGTTGTTTCGATATAATACGAGACGCTGTCGTATCACAGGCCACAGCACAGCGTTTCTCCTGTTCATACACAGATATCACAAGGTAGTAACGTTGTACAGTTTATGTGGCAGTGCAGACACACACAGTGTAGCGTTTACGTAACTTTGTCGCGTTAGCATACCGTGGAGAGTTTTTCCAATTTTTTTTTTTTTGTTTGCAATTTTTCATTCGGCTAATTGTGTAAATTGAAGTTTGTACGATACGTATTAGAATAGAATATATAGTATCGAATAGGCGAATTCTTTTTATTAATTTATTTATTTTCTTCAACACTCACAAATCACTTGTCGTGAGGTTTCAGACACACGGATGATTCGATTATGTCCCTCGACGTCTCATTTTCTTCGGAGAGCAATTCTTCATCGTGTGAATGAAGGAAATTGAGAAAAAAATATCCTGTGATAAGTCGTAGGTCAGTTATCGAAATTCAGCGACTATCTCGTCATTCTTTTGCTTATAACTTGGTCCAGAATTTTTTTTTTTCAATTTCCCTCATTCACACGATGAAGGATTGCTTGTCGAAGAAAATGAGACGTCGAGAGACATAATCGGATCAACCGTGTGCCTGAAATCTTACGACAAGTGATTTTTGAAAAAGTCCATTTTCCGGTGTGTAATGAACTTCGGATAAGATATTAATGATTTTTGGAGTATGGAGTATAAATGGTATTTTTTTTCTTGAAAAATTATTTGTTCGATAAAGTGTGAAGAAGTTCTATGTTCCACCTTCGTTAATCTCTTTCTATTTTATGTGCCCAACAGGTCTACGTTGGAAAGCTGAACGATGACCCAAACGTGAGTATAATCCCCTTTATATCTGTAATAAAATTCAACAATTATATTACTTTTGTAGAATAAGAGAAGAATATAGTAGTAAATTTTGTTCGGTTATCGTAAAATATTGTATGAATTGTTTTTTACTTTTTTCCCATTCATTGAACAAAAATTCCACACTGAAAAAAATAAATACAGAAAAAATTTGAGAAATATTGTTGATTATAATAATGGCTTTCAAAAACCATGCTGACCGTAGCGCCATCGATCGGTTAGATCTGTTAACTTCATTGAGAAAAGAACTTGATATTCATTTGGAATTCGGTCAGAAACAATTTAGATCGAAAGTTTCACCCCAACAAACGATAATAAACAAAAGACGAAACAAACAAAAGAATAGAAACAACGAAATTTTACACTTTGAATCCAGCGCGCATGCGCAACGCGGATTCAGAGACCAGAAGCTCGACGTAGGTGGCAGCACCGGGATAGAGAAAATGAGGTGGTTTAGCCCCCTGCTGCCACCTGGAACAGTTTCGGGTACAAAAGTTGAATTATTCAGTTTAGCTCATTGAACGAAAAAAATATACGCTTCATTCTTTCGAAAATCCGTTACATATTTTTTCTACCCAAATTACGCTTTTCCATTTTGATTACAACTAATCTCCATCCACCTATGAATTCCGTCTTTCAATTGATGTAGTTCGTATATCGTCTGACGATTGCTTGTTGCTAATTTGGTTCCCAGAATTTACAATGTATGATGATGATGCTATAATGAGAGGGGATGTAGACTACATTTGGTTAGAAACAGTTCCAATAGTAATAGAGTTGATACTCGCGTGACTGTACTGCATACTAAATATATCGTGACACGTTTATACTTGATTATAATTCTCCCTTGATACGTTATAAAGTTACACGAAACTCGTAACGATAATTATATGTATATATGGGGTAGTCCAAATGAAAGTGAACAGAGTTTGACCCCGACCCTCACCGAATTGGTCGCCGATTTTTTTCCGTATTCTACTCCATAAAAGGTACGCTTTCCGATTTTTCTTAGATTTTTTAGACCCATGGCTCGGTCGCGGCGATTTTTTCAAGTTTTTCCATCAATCTAACGCAACTCTGAAGTCTTACATTTTATCGCAAAGTCACAGAGGAAAAAAAGTTTAGTTTTCTTTTGATCTTCACAAAAATATTTTTTCACGAATTTTCAGTGCATGCTAAATCGTCGATTTCGACGAAAAACGCACAAAAATTGAGTTATCTCGGAAAACCCGTTTTAAAAATTTTTTTAATTTTTTGTCAATTTTCTTTGGTCAAAAACACACAACTTTTGTATGAAACATATTTTGGGCACGGCCTTCATTCGGGAGCTACGCCTTGTTTTATGTGATAATATCAGTAAAGTACGTAAATCAATTTTTGTTCAATATTTCGTATAAATCACTCGAGGTCAAACCGTGAGTTTTGAATGTGGTCAAAAATTTTCTTGAACATAAAATAGAACATTGAAAATCATAATTGAAATAGTAGGCATTGTGTATCAAGGGTACAAAGTACTATTTTTCGAGTGTACTGCAATCACACTCGCCAAAATAGAGTTGCGCCCGTGATGCACACGATTTTTTTCTCAACACCTGGTCTGCAGAAATGCCTCTTTTCAGACCGAGTGCGCGGGCGCAAAACAGCACTTTGCGCCCGAGGGCCGAAAAGATCTGTTTTGCGCCCGCTCAAGAGGTATGAAAAGTGGCATTTTGCGACCGGTGTAAGAAAAGAAAGTGAAGTACACATGCAAATCCAACTGTCACGGGTTTCATCTACGTGCCAAAGCTGAAATTCTATCGGATAAAAAGATTTAAATTGATTCCCTACCGTAAAGTCGACACTAACCACGATTAGTAAACGTCATAAGTAATCACTGTAAGACCACTGATCATGGGCTAATCAGAAAACGAATGAAACAAATTATTATAGAGATTTCAGGATACTAAAGTGTTTTGACTCTTGGAACATTGAGTTTGTAAACACTCAATCGTGTGTCGAAGTTGATGACGAATAAAGTGATTTTGAGTTCAGGTATGGAACACACAATTTGGGGTCGAATCCGCCTAAAGTAATTTATACGGAAAGTAAAAAAAAAAAAATTGATTCACGTACTTTACTGATATTATCACATAAAACAAGGCGTAGCTCCCGAACGAAGGCCGTGCCCAAAATATGTTTTATACAAAAGTGGTGTGTTTTTGACCAAAGAAAAATGACAAAAAATTTCAAAATTTTTGGAAACGGGTTTTCCGAGATAACTCAATTTTTGTACTTTTTTCATCGAAATCAACGATTTAGTATGCTCTGAAAATTCGTGAAAAAATATTTTTGTAAAGATCAAAAGAAAACTAAACTTTTTCTCCTTTATGACTTTGCGATAAAATGTAAGCTTTCAGAGTTACATTAGGTTAATGGAAAAACTCTGAAAAATCGCCGTGACCGAACGATGAGTCTAAAAAATCTAAGAAAAATCGGCAAGTGTACCTGTTGTAGAGTAGAATACGGAAAAAAATCAGCGACCAATTCGGTGAGGGTCGGGGTCAAACTCTGTTCACGTTCATTTGGACTACCCCATATGTAGATATAAAGAAATGAGAACCTTGACTTTTCGGGTAGGAATGAACCTTTATACACTTCCGCATAACCGTATCAGCGATACAAATTCATACTCCAGTGGGTCGCGAAAAAATTCTATACAATTATGATTATACGAAACTATAATTAATGTTCTAGTCTTTAAAAATTAGAACAATACAAAAATCAGAGAAGGATTTTTATATTGTTACTTTTCAATTATTGGAATCAATGGTATTCAAGCTCACAAAGAAATTAGGGATAAGCGGGTTACCTGAAAGCATGGGGGAATAATTCTTCGTGGTTTTCATTTTTTAAACAGAACAATTAATGAAAAATATCTCGACCAAAAATACTCACAGGCCAAATATAAAATCGGTTGTTCGATGACTTTTAATTCTCTTCGCCAAGTGTAAATCTGATACAAATATCGAAAAAATTTGTTTCCAAGGTATACATAGTTTCATTTAAAAAAACCCATTATTACCGTTTTTTACTGTTCTTTTTTAATCAGTTACTAAAAAATTGGAGGCACATTGAAAATTAAATAATCATAGGTATGTAGATGAATTCGGGTAATAATTGAAAAAAAAAAGAGTATTACTCTTCAGTTGAATCGATTCAGAAAATGTTTATTTAATACACATACGATGAAAAACCATCGCGATTCGTTTGGGTGTAATCACATATTTATTATAGAAATGAAACTCGCTATTTTATACAACTTAAAAAATGTATAACACTTTTTTCTTATCTTTACAGAACGAAGAACTTCTTGGACAGTTACACGATATCCAAGAGCACATAATCTCGTTATCAAAATGCCAGGTACGTAAAAATTTTCTATTGGCTCGTTACTTGTTTCCTCAAGAATGAGAAAAAAAGAAAGTTTATATCCATAAACGTTTGTAACAAACATAATTGCGAAAATAATGTCGTAGTGTAAGGAAACTGTTTAGTAGATTGATCAAAGTTCTCTGATTATTTGATGTTTGTTCTTTTTTTTTTTTTAATATCGATCGTACATCGGATATTTTCTCTAGAAAACCGGGAACCGGGAAAATTGTCAGGGAATTTGAAAGCATCTGGAAAAACCGGGAAATGTCAGGGATTTCGCACACGTATCTGGGATTTTTCAATTTTTTTCCCTCCATTTTGATAGCTGTAAGATTTTGAAAATATCTGATTGATGTGACCATGATTTTGAGAAATAACTCTCAACCCAAATCTCTTTATAGTTAAAAAAAAAATGTCTCATATCAAATTGTGGGCAAATTGAATTGAGAGAAGAAATTTAACTTTGATCATCATGAATTTACAATAAAAAATGTGCTCGTTAGGAAAATAAAGTTGAAATGAGTCCTGGAAAAGTAACGATTTTTCCGTCTGGAAAACCGGGAAATGTCAGGGAATTTGATATGCAATTGACGCTAGACACCCTGATGAGCGAACAGGAAGAAGTATTGAGGTTCGATTATAAAAACTTCACTCAATCGTGATTTGAAATTCGAATGCTTTCTCTCTTCTGTCGCTTCGATGCATATTATCTAATCTAAACTGACGATACATTGTATATAAGTAAACGGTTCAATTTTAGAACGGTCAATAAATCCGTATAACGTTCGCTTGACTGGCACAATGACTATAACCGCTTGTGTCTTGAAATATTTCTATGTAGGTATGTATTCACGAGTCAATAAAAGAAAAAATGAAAAAAAAAAAAAAAATTAAAGAAGCCGAATGGAATGAAGTATCGAGGTAATTTATTGTTAGATTAGATATTTCTATCAATTAGGCGAGAAATAGAAAACGGCTTGTTTTAGTAGCTGCACAATTAAATGACCCCATAACGATAAGAAGATATCCAAATTTACTGTCATTTTGTCACAGCTGCAGGTTTTATTACTCAAACAAGAAAAAAAATGACCACAATTTTTCAAAGAAAATATTAACAGAAGATTAACAATAATTCTTTTTTTTTTTTTAACAATTATATTGCCGTAATTGAAAAATAATGTATAGAAGTATTTCTTCGTTAGAAACTTCTTTTTAATTTCGTTATTTGAGGAACAAAAATTGTTTTTTGATACCTCGTCAAAATTCGAACAAAGTCTTCCAAATGAATTAATTATCAAAAGTAATTATATTGAAGAGGATAAAATTGGATTTTTACCTGGAAAACCTGGAAAACCGATAAAGAAAGGTCCATTCATCCATCAGTTATTTAAATAAAAAGAATAATATTGAAAATAATCCATCAAGAAGAGTGATTTGAATTGTAATTTCATAACAAAGAATACAAAAAAGAAAAAGAAAATCTAGAATTGGCTGGAGGATTTATCTAATCACGACACAGAGAAAAAAAAATCGAAGAAGAAATAATGTGTGGTTTGATTTTTGAAAAGTTTCGATTTTTGAAAAGCTTCGATTTTTTTTTTCTCTACCAAATTAGTGCAGCCTTCTCTGATTGTAATTGAACAGACATTCTTTTTCATTCACATTATAAGTTTATATGAGTTTGTCCAGAAAGTTCCCCATTCCCAATAATAATACTATAACAAGAGGAAATGGAATTTGAATCACTATCTAAATCTAGAAAAAAAAGGGAATCAAGAATATATTGTCTATGAGGGGAGTAAAAATCGAGGGGAAAATAATCTAAGACATCGATTCATCTTCATTTCCCTTGATTCAATCAATTCTATTTTTTTTATCTCATAATCTTCGATAATAATAAACTTTACTTCGGGTGAGGGTTTGAAGCTGTCAATTCATTTGCTGTACTTCCTATTTATTTAAATTAATTAATTCAATTCAACTTAATCTTTCCTAACATTCGTTTAATTCAATTATTTTTTTTTCCCGATAATACTCAGTAATTAGATCGAATTTGAATTGATATAAACATTTTTTTTTCATTCTCTGTTCATACTTTCTTTCAATTAAGGATATTTTCCGATAATTTGTGACCCCGAGTCATTTGAATTGGAATAAATTTCCATTAATTCGGTTATATTTTTATTAACTCATCGAGTTGTTTTATCTCTTCGGTAAAAATGAAGCTCATATTTCTATAATCGCAATGAAACTCGTTCATGGATCCTGGATTTCAGGATTATATTATCGCATAAAAGAGTAACGAGATTTCCCCTGAGTATTTTCACGTCCATTCCTCATTCAATTGTCCCGAGAAGAATATCAAAATATTCCCGTTATCGCGCATCGTCAAGCTGTAATAAAATTCCTTACATTGTAAAAAAATTTTCAATTTTTTTTTTTTTTTTTTCTTATCGCATGATATAAAATTCCCTCTGCAAGTTGATGATAATTCTGATTCATGACTGAGGAATAAAGAAATCTATTCAATTGATCGTTAGTCAGCGATAAAAAAATGTTTCACTCAATTAAAAATCTATCCATAATGTAGTAATATATTGTAAGGGCTCAAAGCCTTGAAATTGCGAAGACCTTGTGGCGCGGGGGATAAACGCGCATGCGTTAATATATTGCTAAACTTTTGCCCAGGTGTTTGGGAGAAGTTGATGCACGTATATATATGTATAGCCTCACTTCGCGAAACTCGCGAAAAGTTGAAATCTCATCTTCTCTACTATTACGATCCAGCAAGTGGGTAAACACAACGTTACTTTGCAGTTACATATACCTATATATAGAAACTACGAACGAGGAAGTAAAACTGGTTTTTTTTTTTCAAAGTTTACCCGCAAATTTTGTATATTAATTAAAAAATTCGCATTTCTCAAAATACTTGAATACTTACATCAAAAAATCTTTTCTTTTTATTGATCTACAAATTCAAAATGAAAAGGAAAAATTTGTTTATTCAAAATTGTTAAAGTTTTGATAGTTTTTTTTTTTTTTTTATTTTTTTTTTCTCTTGAGATACAACGAAGTAAGAAAAAGGAGAGAGATATAGGATGCGATTTAGATTAATCGGCGTATCGCTGGGAGAGACCACGCGTCAAGTAAGAGAGTCGGGTTTGTTATTGATTTTCAAGCTCCGAGTTGAACCTCCAACCCCGTGTTGGAATCGTGTACCAAAAGTAGAATAGGACAGGATGAGAGAAGCTGGAAACTGTCTTCCGTTTGGTATTATGAAGCCCCATCGGGGATTACGATATTAATTTAACAATTATTATCATGCTACGGTTTTCATGTCACGTGTTCCTTCTCCTCACTCATTTTTAGCCTCCCCTCCGAATATTCTGACACAATTTGGATCACAAATTAATTTTATCAAGATATATATATATATTTTTTTTTTGTTAATCATTTTTTTTTTTTCTCTACAAGAATAAATTGAGTCTTTAATTATGTCTTAAAAATTTTTTTTTTGCCCTGGAGTTTCAAATTCCACCGATCGAAGGGTACCTATTTCATTTTTTTACGGTGCTTTCTTCATTTCTTCATTTGTGACTGTTTAGATTATAACGATAATATGATAGCACAAACTTCGTGTATCCCTTATAGTTGACGGAAGTGATTAGAAACTTGTTTAGCTATGTACCTGTATCCCGTATAATGCCAGCTATTAATTATAGAGGGTATACCTTGTTAACGCGACGTCGTTATTATCCGTTGATCGTAATGATTATATCCTTGACCAAGGAAAGGGTTGAAACTGACCCACTCTCCTTCGTCGTTAGCCAGTGAATAAAAACAGACAAACAGCTTCAGCTTCGAAAACCATGGAGTCTCCATAATGAAATAGATATTGACGATGGAAAATAAGGAGGGGCTATTTGATTAAATTTTAGGTACACAAATGACTTCCAAAAACTTCTAGATACTTCTTAAAAATTCCAGAGACGAACAGCTGATAATAAATTATTAAGCGATAATTTTTTCTTTGCATATTATATTGCTTCCAATAAAAAGTCGAATTTGTTTAGAATATTTAGAGTAAAGAACGATTTGGAAATTTGCAAATCTATAATTTTGAGAATTCGAAAAAATGAATTGAAAATCCTTGTTTGATTAAAATACACCACAATTATTTCAACAACATTTGCGTTTAGAGGAATCTATAACAAATTCAACTGTCCTCAAATCTTTGATAAGTTGTTTCAATTATTTTTGATTTTCATTCGTTGAAAGCTTTTTTTTTTTTTTGTTTCAATTTTTTCATTAGTGACAATGAATCGTGTAATGGTAACAAATTGAATGAACTTAGGTAATTCGAGGTAGGTATGAGATTGTTGGCGGACTTTGGACTCGTACAATAGTATATATATAATTCAGGAAGTAAAACTTTACCACCCTAGGTGGAAAACTTTATCCCCAGAGTTTCATCAAGGCTTTGAAATTATCCCGAATTCGCGGGCTCACGCCTGCGCGTTTCAATTTTCCGGAAATTCCGAGTCATGCATATAGATGCATAAATCACATAAGTTTTCATATCATTTGCTAGTTCAACGTCAATCTTTCTTTCGTGAAGGTTTTTTTTCATAATTTTTTGCGATTTTTTATCTCACAATCCGTGAAACAATGTCGGTCATTTTTTTTCCTCGCTTTTTTCATTTGTAAATTAATGTATTTCGGATAATACAGGTACAAATAATAATTGATCGACTATCTCTCTCTCTCTGTTACAGAAACATTTTATTTCTATATCATAATTTATTTTATTATTGACTCTGATTTTTGGATTCGACGTTTAATTTCAATGATAAAATTTAATCTCTAACTTCTATGAAAACCGCGTGAAAATTTGAGAATCGTCTAGAATATAATGAATCTTAAAATCATATGGAACTAGAAAAATAATATTAATTTATTCAACAATAATTTATTAAAAAATTAGTATTACAAAACTATATATATTATATCCTGAATAAAACTTCTCAAATAATTATTTATTATTCAATTCAAACAAATTATGTGACGATAAGGCAAAAAATATCCAACTTGAAAACTATCTGTTGCGAGTTAAAAGTGTATCGTGCCTTCACGTTCAGTTTTACGATAGATAGAAACTGTATATCTGACGGAGAGAAAATCGAGTCAAACGAAGATGAGATGTGAAAGAGAGAGAGAGAGAGAGAAGAGAGAGGGAGAGAGACGACTGAATCAATAAAATATCTCAGGGAAAGATTTTCATCTCCTGAAAGGTAGACTGCAGTAGGTAGCACCCGCATCTCGCTATAAATTATCCTTTTATTATACTCTTTTTTTTCATCGAAATTATTTCAGTTACGCGTTTTGTCCCTATATACATATAATTGTATACGTAGTACCAGCCCTTAAAACACTGATTTCCTTCCTGTATCAACTAAACGTGAAATTATGCCCTAGCCCCGGGGTTTGTTCCCCTGTTTGTTCACGTTGAAGCAGTATAACACCGACTGGGAGTCACGGAGATTACAAATCCACAGATTTGACGTTTTTGTTTTTTTGTTTTTTTAATTATCTTCGTTACGACGAATTTCGAATTATTGATAGACCAGAAAAGAATAGAAATAATTTTTCACATGTTTGAATTCATTTTTCTATGTGTTGAGAATACAGCGAAATTTGTTTGACCCAGTTTTTGCCTGTTATTTGCTCCATTTTTACTTTTTATTGTCGTCTCAGAAACTATTTATAATACTTACTGAGGACAAACAGTCGTTGCTTAAGAGAACAGTGATTTTTACTGGAGATTTTTAAATAGATGGGATAGAGAATATCGAACGGTGATTCTGTAAGAGATAAAATAAAATTGATGTGGAAAGTTGTAGCCCAAAAAAAAAAAAAAAAGATATAACTTATTTTAGGCTTTAGATTCTGATATAAAGATATTCGAATTTTTAGATCGTTTTCAACGACCATGCAAGATTTGAATTATTAACTATACTGCGTACATAATTTTCCTTGTCGTTTTAGATCGTTATAAAATGTCAAAGAAATAGGAAAAAGTTAAGGTTCAGATTACATACTCTAGCATTGATCCATTTTAGTTTAGCGTTTGTTATAAGTAAGTTTATAATTGGCGTAACTGGCTGTTCGCCTGCAATGCGTCGCCAAGAAAGGTTGCGGGGTATTCAAAGTTTATTTCCACGTACGAAGGTGAGACAAGTTCGTATAAAATAGAAATTTAATAAATTTGTTGTAATTTTACTTTTGCGCAGAAGCAAGTTGTACAACGTTTGAGGAAGGAGGTGAAGCTCTACGAAGCTGCTAATTCCAACGGTACCAAAGTTTCGATAGCTACACTTCTTGGATTGAATAACAATAACAATATCACAAACAATAATGAAACGAGAAATAACGACGCGAAACGAACTGTTAATGGAAAAAATATTAATGGGTTGAGGCTGAGATCTTCGAAGGATGATTACGAGGACGGAATTCGAAACGCCGATCCACCGTCGCCAGATGAAAATTGCCAAAATAATTGTGCCAAGTAAGTCCATCAAAATAACGACGAAATTTGTCTGAATTGAGAAACGCACTGTTACGAAACTTGTGTCACCTTATTCCTCGTAAAAAACTGGGAAGAAGTTGCTTTAAAAATAATCATGTGAGTCTTATAGTTTTCAAATCCGAGCGATTTCAAGTTCCAGCCAATCAGAGCGCGGAGTGAGAGACGCGCCACCTGGTGGCTGCGCGGTTTTTACACTCCGTAAAATCCGAGCGCTCTGTGATTGGTCGAGTCTTGATTTCTCTACCATTTGAAAACCACAAGACCTACGCATATTTCGCTTCAACAATTTCGTCGCAGTTTTTCACGTAGATTATCTTCAACGTAATCATATCCTTGTTTATTTCGATAGAGTAATAGACTCGGATGAAACGGATTCAAACGAGGAGGAGATCACAGAAATTGTAGTCGACAATAATTCGATTGCTGAACAACGAAATTCTGATCAATTTTCCGAAATCGAATTGTTTGATCAGCTAGATTTCCTCGAATCTCTGGGACTGATCACCTCTGACAAACATACAGAATTACAAAACAAAAGAGCCGAACGTAAACGCAGGAGCACTGCAAATCCTCAGTTCGTTTATTCGAACTGGGAAATTCCCACGGTGAGTTTTCGATCGGATCAAACACCCCAAAAACCCTAAGTCCGCAAATTTAAGAAACACGTTTTCCATTCTTTATAGAAAAGAAAAAGGCACTCGTATCTGCAGTCTAATGGGTCAGCGCCACAGACGCGACAGACAACGGCTCGTTTGAACGGTCCATCGCCTCCTCCGAGCAAGGCTGGAGGGAAGCCGTCTAGAAGTTCACCTCCGCTTTCAAAAACTTCTACAAAGTCGCTAATTCCTACTCAGAAGTCTTCCACGCGACCGAACATACTGAGAAATAATTCAGAGAGTAAATTGTTTTCTGGTAAGATCAAATCTGAAAACGGTGCGGTCCAGGGACAACCTGGGATCAACTCTAGGATCGTTCAATCCGTCGGAAGCAAAGCCGTTCACATACCTGGACTGCCGTCGAGTCTTACTATCGAAAGAATCGAGAATGACTTCACTGCTATCTGCATTCACTGCAGAAATCCCGGTAGGCATGAATTCAATTATTTATGCATAGGTGTAGATTATTGACAAACACCGCAATCCTTATGTACATTAAACAAGATTCTGTGCTTTTAATTATTTGCGTTATGCATTGACGTAACTTTTTGTTATTCAGGTTCTTTGAGTGCCTGTGAAAATTGCTCCGCAAACTATCACGTCTCGTGCCACACGGTCTCTTCCGCACCTGTTAGAACGTGTCCGAAGTGTGTTTCGAAGAGTAAGGATCGAGATGATAGCGACGCGCTATCCATAGACTTGAAAGAAGAAGATGAGATTGGTAAATTGTTCAATTTTTCTACTTTACTATATTAAAACTGGTCGAAATATTTGTTTCGTAACTAACAAGAAAACAAATTCACACTTTGATTCCTTATCGCCGTGAAGACTGAGCGCTCTTGTTGTTACAAATTTGCATCTTATTCAATACGCTATTTTTGTTCCGATATGCAAATCGTTTTCCATGACCCGAGACGATGTTCTATGTCACAATGAAACATCGATGGACTTTTGTTGCTTGTTAATTCTCATTCAATTCAAGTAATTAAAATACGATCTTTTCATCCTTGTACGTTGTATGTTGTAGACGGATAGTGTAAATTACTATCAACTAGCGAGTCGATATCGAGAAAATATTCTCTATCGATTTAATACTTTGTAACTGTTCTGTGAGCTTTCGTCAAGTTTCTAATGATATAATTACGCAATTAAACTTACGACGCGTAACTCGTATCGATTCGATTGAGTGATACTTCTTCAGTAACTGTCTACAATGTTCAATATTTCTATCCATAATTTATTATGCGAATTAAATTGAATTTAACAAAAAAGAAAACAAAAAACAGAAAAAAAATATCTTGCAGAAGAAAAAGAGAGAGACAGATATGAACTTCGCGAGAAAAACGGGGATTTGAGATTGCAGGTTTACGAATTGGAAAAGCGATCCCAACTCCTTGGCCAATCTCTTCAGGTTTGTCACGGCCTGTACAGGAAAAAGATTAATATGTTTATATATATATTTTTTTTTTCGCTTTCGGAATGTCTTATCTATCTTCTGTGATTATTTTCATTTATTTCACTATTTTATTTGTTCATTTTTTGTTTTCTTTTTTCGTTCTATGTTAATGTTTCACCTCAATAACATAAAAACGACGATGTATGTAACTTTTTTTCTTCGGTCCTGATAAATTGAGTAAAATCTATTTCAGGCGGTAATTTTTATTTCATCACATTATTAATTCATCAATTGAGTTATTATCCAACGTTATCCAGCAGCTGAGAAGTATGAGGATTTTTTTGTTTTGACATCACGAAAATCCGCTCTGTACTACGTCTTATTCTTTTACTGAAATTAATTTTCATAATCAAGTAAATAGCTGCATGTGCGTTAAATTTGTTGAGAAAAATATTCATAATAAAATTTGCTTGTTCGTAGTTTTTCTCAAACATAGTTTAATGGCGTGGCGAAGTGAGTCTAATTTTTTGTCATATATAATTTCAGCAACAACATCGAAATCGTCAGGAACTGTTAGGAAAACAGGAAAAAACTCAGAAGTCAATAAAACGGCTTGTGGATTTCATAAAGTTGATGCAACAGAAGAAAGAACCGTTTCAACCGGCGGCGTCAACCAGCTTCCAGCCTCTACCTTCCTCATCCCCATCGTGCCAAAATCTATCCCCACCTCTTCCTCTACCGTCGACATCGGTCAGTCAAAAAATGACGAGTCAACGTCTCCTGTCGACGTCGGAGTCTCGAAATCCGGTAATTCTTACTCCTCGATTCTCCTCAACCAACTCACACAGCCCACGAGCAATCAGCCCGAGTGTAAAGTCTCTTACGCCTATCCGATGCCAGTCTCCAGTCTTAAGCCTGAAAAATTGCAGTCATATCTCATCGTCAGGACGATCTCAGAGTCTGGAGGAATCAGGGGAAGAGGTAGATCCTCATCTCTCGAGGATAAACGAACTACATCTTCGATCTTTGAATACCAACAGTCTTCGTCGACTGGATACAACGATCACGATCAGTCGGAGATCAAGTCTATCTCCGTCGCAGAGTACACGCAGTCTTCGGGCAGACAGTTTTCGGGAAAATATAAATTCGCCGGAACGGAAGATGCGACGGAAAAAACGTTCGGAAAGTTACGCTCAAAATACAACATCAATCAGCTCAGACCTTCGAGACATTCAAACACCTTCGTACCGCTCCACAGTATTATTAACAACGTCGAAATCATCGGCGAGTCAGCGAACGCAGCTCCAGCCGGACGGTACTCGCCCCAAGGGCAGCCAAAAAGCAATCTATTCAACTCACTGTTCCCAAGCAATAACCAGTCCCATTCCGTCCCCGGTTGTTTTGCCAGCGCGGAAAACTCAGGCCCAGAACAAGGGGGAGAGCTCGAGAGAGGATCCAGACTTCAGTCTTCCTCCCCCTCAAATATCGTTGAATACGTGAAATTGGAAGAAGCGCATTTACCAGCGCCACTTAGACCAAACTTAGTAAGAAAAAGCGTAGACGCGATTGACGCGATTCTGAAGAAAAATCGTGAAAAGTCTGGCGACACCCAGTCTAGGCGAGACCACTTGCCGGGGAGACTCAAACCGAACTTAACTAGGAAGAGCGTAGACGCGATCGACGCGCTGTTGAAGAAGAATAGAGAAAAATCTGGAAAATTTATCTTTGGTGTAAATCAGTCTAGGAAAGAAGTGAGACGGAATAGCAGCGACATGAACTCTGATTACACGAGCTTTGAGGATTTTCATAACGAAAATTTGAGTTCGACTCTTGACTTCATCGCCGTTGAGAGGAAATACGGCGGAAATCACGCAGAGGAAAATACGAAGAGTGTTCATAGGGGAGATGACAAGACGTCGGTGGCTGATTCTTGCGTTAGTAAATCGGAATTATTGCACAGAAGTTTAACGGCAGCTCTCAGAAGTAAGGAACGTCTCTTCCCTAGTGAGATTGTTAAGCCTGAAATCGAGAGACAAGACTTACCGATAAACGAATGCGAGGTGGTCAACAGATATGAGACAAATTTGAAGGATAAAGTAAACGCCGTTATCACTCATGTTATGTCGCAAGAGAGCAAGACCAAGTTGGGAATTAACGCCGTTTCTACGGAGAACATGCTCGTATTGGAACAGTTCGAATCCGCAATGCTAGGGGCCGAAGATGACGAAACTGCCAATTGTTGAAATTAGTTTTTAAGTATATCCAGAGATTTGAACCAAGTCTTTCTATAGCTCAATACCAACGTATGTTAGTTACTTTTATCGTTTTTCCACATTATCATTTCGTAACAAATTATACGCGTGCCTAGGCGTGAGAAAATCTATACAGTATATTGAAATTCTCTACTTAGGTTCCCCCCATCGTAGAAAAAGCGAAAATTACGCTTTTTAACGAGAACTTTAGTCTTTCGAAAGTTTCTTACTGTTTCAGGCTTCTATATTCAATTGAAAACCAGTAATTGCTCACGAGCATAACTCCATTTTATCCGATTGTGAATGTTTATCTGTATTGTCTCTCCTAAAAATTTAAGGAAATGATTGAGATCTCGATTATCGTGGATATCTTAACAATCCAAGGGACCAGGGGAGAAATTGAAACAGAAACTACTAGTGATTAGTTGGGAAAATGAGTATCAACGAAATTATCAAATTAGCACTCGACTTTTTCTGAGCTGAAAAATTATGAATTGCATTTTTTTGGATCATATACTGTTGGTATGTAATTCTGTAACGACTTTTTACGACGATTAATAGTAACTCTAGGTGCGCGTATAGTAGATATTGTTGTGTAATAAAAATTCGATTATCTCGTTACCATAAGTGTATTAAGATAATATTTTTAATTTATTTCTCGTGTGTCGAGTCGTTGGTCTCCGCTTTAAAAGTTTTGTTTTTTTATTTTACAATGTTAAACGAATGACGTATGTGATGAGAATAATAGTAATAACGAAGTATAATAATACCTAGACAAATATATTGATATTAAATAACAATAATGATACAAAGAATGAAGTAAAAACACAAAGAATATGAAACAATTGAGCCATATCTTTTTAAGAATGATAAAAAATAAATAAAAATAACGTACATACGACGTAATAGAAAGGTAATAATCTTATCAGTTCTATATCTTATCGAAGATAATTTTCAACGTACCTATACACACATACCTATTACCATATACGTATAAAAAGAAATAACAGCGAATGATAAGAGAAAACGATTGAGAAAATGAATAAGGAGAAGAAGTAAAACAGAAAAACAAATGTGCACAAGATCTCAGTGTCACGATAACGACATAATTATCTTTTCTCATTAAACTCTGCGATTGATACGGAACGCACATATCTTTGATACACTAGGATAAAGATAAAATATGAAGATAAAGTAGCAGTTCGAAATTTCGTACCTTTGTTTTTTTTCTCTAATTTTTTTCTAGTTATTTTTCCAATAGCTTTAGGATTATAATATTATGTATATG
Source organism: Euura lappo (assembly GCA_018257835.1). Lineage (NCBI taxonomy): Eukaryota > Metazoa > Arthropoda > Insecta > Hymenoptera > Tenthredinidae > Euura > Euura lappo. Next base: position 242,317 of record JAEUYN010000771.1, on the reverse strand, counting down.
CCCACATTCAAGTCATATTACCATACTGCCTTAATCGTAGTCTAAAGAAAAAAAAAATATATAAAAAAATTTATTTATTTTTTTTTTTTTTTGATTTTATTTTTTTTTCATTGCTTTTTAATGTTAAGATAAGATTAATCCCAAATTCGTATTTTTTGAATAAAGTAATTTAAAAATATAAATCATCTCCTTGAGTACACTTGACTAATTCATTATTATTCATTTTCACTTAAGGAAGATGACGTTACAATTATGACTAACGATAAAACTTCTGTGATTTATTCGACCGTTACCGCGTTTTTTTTTCAAACGGGCGGACAGTCGGTAAAAAAAATATCTGTCGATAAAAAAAGTCTCTTTCATACGGATCGATGATAATCTCTGATTTCAAATTTTCGGATATTAGAAAAAAAAAAAAAAAAACGTGGCTTTTGTTCTTCTCGATTCTTCCTCATAATTTTCATACATTTCACTCCGAGACGTCCGAGAACTTCTGAACAAAATTATAGAATTTGAAGATAATTGACTCAGATTCAAAGAATTCTTTTTTTTTTCGATTTATCGACGTCATTTTGGAAATTAATTAGTAAAAAATGATATCGGACGCTCTAGTGAAAACGTGTCTCAGGGCGAGTGCACCACCCCTTCACGATCAGCCATATTCATCCGAAGCGGAATGAAATAATTACGAAAGTTAATTGATTAAAATCAAACTGGAGATCCCGTTTGAGGGCTCGGGTTGGAAGAGGGCGAGGGAAATGGGCAAACAACGCTCAATTAACGTTCAATCATTAAATATGTACGTGAAGGTTGAGTGTGTGGGTGATAAATGCATCACAGTTTGTACCAACACAACCGTTGCACTCATCTCCCGTGTTGGCACAGCCGGTTGATTAGCTACGCCATATTTACATATCATTAGCCGATTGTTTGTCCGAACCGGAATTTGCTCGCCGCCTGCACCCTATACCTTCTCTATACAATTATTTAGCTCTGTTAACGACAACGAAATAGCGTCGGATGACTTTGAAAAAGAAGAATTGTATGTCAAAATTGTTACTTGAGATTTTTTTTCTTCTATTTTTAGATTTTTTATATGAAAATATTGAAGATAAAATCCTTGTCACGTGACTTGCAAGGTTTGATGACATCAAAACGACCTGAACTCAGTGTGGCGCCTCTATCGGCTCGTTAGTTCCTTCACACTCTGTCTTTGAGGCCCAGAGTCCGTAGTACCGATTATACTAGTCGCAGCGCTAGTGTCGCCAGTTGTACTTCCCCTGGAAAGCTGGCAGCCCGCATTGGATTTAAGACGAAATAGTGGAAACAGAAGATTATCCTTCAGATGTAAGTTTTTGATATTTCTTCAAGAAAGTTTTTGATTCTTTCATCAAGAATCAAGGGTATTACACGTCTAGTTAATTCACGCCGGGACTGTGACCACCGCGTGTTAATTTCCGATCCAATCCTGAGTTTTTTTCTTTAATTAAAACGGAAGTGACCCGTTTTGTCAAGTGTCATTGGCAGAACAGATTGGAGCCGCTCCCTCCTCGGTCGGTGGGTATAGTCCCTGTAATAAGCCGTGTACAGGGGTTGCCTGCGACCCTGAAACACCCGCTACACGTTGCACCGATTTTCCAGAGCATTCGGCGGGTGAAATCGCAACTGAATATTGTTCGCGATGGAATTGATGGAAACGGCGTGATTGAGGCGGTGAAGAGACTCCGGTCCCCCAGGTATAAACATATAGACAATACGCGTCGCGGACTGCGGGGTCTGGAATCTGAAAGGACACTCTGGTTCGTAACGCTAACGAAAATGAGTTCCATAAAGCTTTTAACCCGGAATCCAAGTCCAATTCTTACTCTTCCATACTTCCGGTATGAATTCCCCCAGGGTTCTAACTTCCTTCGGTCTCTATACCGAGGAACTCTGGTAGAGGTAGCGGTGTCGAGGTGTTAAGACGTCTGACAGTTGTATAAGGATAAAGCCGCTCACGCTGAGTGCTTTTATTTGTCGCCAGAACGCCCTCCCGCCGTCTTCCTCCACGCTATTATTTCAAATCGATTCACTTTTGTTTGTTGACTCCATTAGTCGAGTCCGCCTTTCTCCTGAACGTTATTCCGATTCCAAAGTTACACCAACGTTTCTATGGCAGAAACAACCGTTCAAAATCTTTCATTCTCTTCAAAGATGATCATTTTTACCGTTATTACCCTCCCCCCTCCCCTGTTTATTTTTGTACAGAAAAAGAATAGTATATTGTGTATCAAGGGCGGAAAGAACGTGTTGCACACGATACTTTTTGTCCCTCAAAAATAGCGGAAAAAATTCTCAGTAGGGAAAATAACGCTTGGATAGGGAAAAAAAAATCTGGTGACGGTGAAATAGACCGAGAAAGTGCTGCTTTACATATAGGTTAGGTACGTTTTTCAAGACGCAGACTGCTTTACCGACATGATATTTCCTATAGCCGTTCGTTTGTTTATCGTAAAGAGGCGCTACATATGCTTCGACCTGAGCGGGCTGTAATGGTTTTGTTCGCCCGCTCGCCAAATGCCGTGCTACCATCACCAACACAGATGGACTGGCCAATTTCCAGAGAAAAGCACATAGTCGATTTTTTTATTTCGATTATATCTTGAGAACAAGTGATCGGATTTTGATCATTTTGGTCTCAATTAACTCGGCTTCGTTGAACTTTTAACTGAATACATTTCGGCTTCGATCGGCCCATTATTTCGCAAATTATGCAAATACCGAAATTGAAATAAATGAATAAACGATGATATCTTGGGAGCGGATGAACGGATTTGACTGAAAATTGGCCTTGAAGAGTTTTCTGAGTCGCTAATCGCTGGACTAACTCTGGACTCTGATTTGCAGAATTTGTTGAAATCCAGAACTCGTTAGATTTGCTACCTAAGGTTTTTTTTATGTGCTTCCAAAGTTCGTGTTGGTAAATAATCGTCTTTTCAAACTCGAAACTAGCCTGATAACGCCTATTTCGTATTATTCTAATCAATGAATTGATTAAAATCCAAATAAGGCCTCGGGGAACAATTTCGCGGTCATCTCGCAGGTGTAATAGACGGTGCCGGACCAGCGTTTGGTATATACTATAACTTTTGCAAACGGTCTTGTTTCGAACTAAAGCTAAAGTTCAGCAATGGATCACTAAGCAAAATATCCCATGGGGTATCTCTTGAGCTAAACTTCAGGATAGATTGCGCTAGTGCTCCCTGGATACCCCTCAACAATTTGGTTGAATCTGCCCATAGGAATCAGGGTCAGCCGGGCTCTGGGTACAATTTTTTTTTTTCCCACTCTCTATATTCAGTCAGGAATAAAACTAACGCAAGCTGCAATCTTGGCTTCTGCGAAACGCGGTGCAGAAGGAGCCGCGGATTCGTAACTCTGTTACAGAGGGCATCGGAACCGGAAATAAGAACCCAGACATGGAAAGACGAAGCGACGCCGCTCCATCCGTCGGGTGGAAAAAACAAATTACCAAAGGAGGATAAATATTGGCTGTATTCGCTAAGACGTAAAGATGCAAAAATCCGACACCGACATCACAAAATAGGCCGATAGATTCTCCGTTGAGTCGAAAATCAACTTTGCAAGTCGTTCGATTCGTTGTACCATAGCTCACAATTGTATGAAAAGAGTTTCAGCGGGGATCGGGAGAATAATAAAAATCGTTAATAAGTACTCGATTAATTTAACAAATGATATCAAACAAAGGGAAGAAAGAGGTTTCCCCTTTGAGTTATAAGGGACAAATAATAATGATTTTCAGCCCTGTTTACATACCGGTATAGAATCGTGTGGGGTTGGCTCTTGGGTGCATTCATCTGGTTAGATTAGACTAAGTTAGGCACTCTCTTCGTTATTTTTGACCCCTGTACAGGTCCCTTTCCGACAGTAAATATGGGCTCTCACAATTACAGATATGTAAATATGCCTACATCCGACTGTTTGTTGATGCGGATTAATATTATTCATTCTCTTTGATATCGCGTGGCAGACGTAGTACACGTTATGCCTTTTGTCCATGACATATGTGCGGGTAGAGTTTTTACGAAAAATTTACCATCGTCAAATAATTAATTCGCCCGAGCAAGATAAAATAACAATTAATTAGTTTCTCGATTATCGACGAAGAAGCTGCTAGTTAATTTTTAAATCGACCGCCTCGTAATTCCGGAACTAATCGGACGTTGGCTGGTGAATCGAAAACGTGACCGACTTGAAATTCAAATCGTTATAACTTTCTAAACTATTGTTTGTAAGATTTTTGTAAAGAATTTAACAAAGGAGTGTCAATTTTGTTTTTCTATATCTATCGATACGTTTTCTGAATACCGTCGAAAAACGGTATCGACGAATTTTTGTCAATTCATCAAATCTATGTCAGATTATAGAGTGTAATAATTGATTAGTTCCTCAATGCACAACGGTTATACACCGATTGCAAAAAAATATTGAAATTTAATCGAACATTTTTCAATTAAACCTTATAATTTATACTGTCCTTGGCTTTTGTTACCGGCAAAAAATGAGGGTATTAATCAACCAACTACGACCGATCTGGTTTTCGTCGATTTTGACAGACAGCAACGAAACGAAATAGCTGCAATGCAATGATGATTAATTTTAATGAGAAATTGGTATTAATAGTTATAATAACCGGATCGATAATCAATTACATAAAAGTATATATGCATAAACCGCTAAAACTCTCCCGGGCAGTTATTCGTTCAGTTATAAGCTCGTGACTGGAAAGACACGATCAATGTAATGGGTTTAATTTCCATGAAATCGGTGGCGGATACAAAAAGATCAATTTCATCCGCTCCACGTACACTAGCCTTAATTGCGCATTGATCACGCCTGATGGATATTGAGAGCTCAGTTCTTTGTTCGTCGAGTCATCAGCGAATGTCGTTTAGTTTTTCGTCCATAGTCTGTTTTCTCAAACGTCGTTGTCGTTGCCCAAACCCAGAATAAACTGTTGACTCTGTTTTAATTGAAACATTTTTGATCATATGGTTGCCGTTTTTATTTTATTTTTTTTTCTTATCGCGTCCTTATGACAACAAGAAAAATAAAATAGCCACATCGATCCACGCGGGTATAATCCGGGGTACCACGAGCATGAAGAAAGCAAAAAAGTATCAAGTATTACCGTTTGTGCAAAGATTGTCGGAGCATTAAATTGTAAACCGCACAATTAGTTGATTCGTGCCATGCGCACCGTGTAAGAAAACTAATGAATCCGTTGTAATTAAACTTTTTACCCTCAACTATATGTATTTATTTTTCTTCATAGTTTTTATTACCGTTTCGGAAATTGCTTCGCGGGTCACTGCGATGATAATAATATCAATAACGATAATCAATTAATTAACTGCGAGTCTCGTTAGTCCAACCGGAAGTTGGAAGATGAGAGTCAAGATTGAAGGGGGGAAAAATCGTATAATCAACCATCCTGGTCGACGATATTCAATTATAATTCCGGGAAATGTGCTACCGGAAGTTCTCGAAGGCGTTAACACGAATATCCTGTCAAATGAATATAGAAAATTAATTGTAATTTGTTCTGACTCCGAATTAGATGTTTTTCTGATCGACTGATTGGCTGGGTCGCGATTGATCGTTACGCGCGCACGCGGTTCGCTTCGTATCGTTGATTTCATTGTTCTAAAAATCCACAAAAATTTATTTCGTACATGACTGTTGCCCGAACTAGGGACTCCGAGCGGTTGCACCGCGATCAATCATCGGATTTTATATCACGTTGATCAATCGATTTTTTCTACCGTTTCGAATCAATTTTTTGTTTCCACTGCTGAGACGCTGATTTTAAATATTTAGTTACGTTATAGCCACAGAATTGATTCTTACTCGTTTATCTTTATTTTATTTTATTTTATTTTTTTGGTACTCCATCTTGTGCCGCGAGATCTCAGTTCGGAAGATAATCATCCATGCAGGGTAAATAAAATCTTGACTTCACGCTCTGAATCCTTCAGTCCGTATCGATTCTATTATAAATATGGTATAAGATTTGAGGTTTTAAGAACAAAAAACCATCTTGTGTAAACATTCTCCGAAGTTTTTAATTACCGTTAAAAATTGGGCAGCAGATGGTAGAGGAAGTCGGTAGAAAGCGATTGGTGTGAGAATTTTTTATTATTTTTTTTTCTACGAATTTTTGTTTCGAATGTTGTTCCTTCAATTTTAGCCATTTTGGCTATTTTTTTAAGCGGTTTTCCAATTTTGTTTCGAACAAAATATGATTGATACCAAATGATTGACACCGAAGTATGTTTCACTTGACAAATCGTCAAAAATGAAGATATAATTGGCTCTGTTCGAGATACCAAGTGGCGCCACGAGTGGTGAAATATTGCATTTTTAGGTTGATTAATTTACACGTGGTGTTAACACTGCTTGCACTTGTACACATACGAAATATATGATGTAATTACTGTCATTCACATATAATTTGTGTTCTTCCCGCAAGAGTTTAGCGGAATTTGTGTACAGTGTGAATTTGTGTTTCTAACTATAGTAAAGTTGAATGAGAACGATGCAGTGGGTATCACGTGGTCATAAGTCCGTAGAGATCGGACGTCGCATTTTCCATGAAATTAATCCTCCAGACCGCAAATAATTAGGTATTATGTAAATTAGACAGAATGCCTAAGGCCTGACAGATGCTATGCCAGGAGCAAAACTCCACTAACATCCTATGCTATGTAATACATATATAGGTATATATAAACTGCAAGGGCGAGATGTAGACTCGTTCTATACAACGCGACCTATGTGACTGGCATACATTCATACCCGTATTACTTCCATGTGATGTTTGATAGCCGCATACCAGTCGGATTCTGTACAGACCGCGATTATTATAATTGTGTAGGTACACATGCTCATGTCGTAACCCCGAGCGATACAGATCTCTGGGGGATTTGCAGTGCCGAGAACTTGATGCAACCGATAAAAAAACGATTTCTTTCATAGTTAATTGCTGCAAATACTAATTGACACTATAAATAATTAGTAAAACAATATCAATCATCATTATATCACTTGAATCTAGTGTAATTGTCGATTTAAAGTTCGCTGTATAACGTTCGAATTGGTACATATTTCCCGCCGTACCGTGACGTCACTATTCAGTACAGTGCAGGGCTAGGGTCGATTCTGCCCTCACTCATCCCCAATGTCAGCTCGAGCGCCGAAACCATCGGAGTGGGGGAAGCTGCTCTTAACGGGGTTTTACTCCAAAACAAACCCGCCATCTGGCGTCGACTCACTTTAAGCGTCGTATCTTCTATATCTCTACTTTTCTATCGGAGAATATACGCTGGATTGCGGTAAAATTGTTCATCATGACGTTACGGCCAATCAGAAATCGTTTTCGTCCAGGTGATTCGTCATTTAGTATATTAAGTACATTTTTTTTATCATTAAAAAACCGAGTGAAAGTGAGGTTAGAACCATGAGAACGGCGTTCTCCACTAGGGGCAGCACTTTCTTGGTTTATTTCACCGTTACTATGGTTACGAGAGTTTTTTTCCTCGGTCAAAAAACTGTGACTTCGATCTCGTCAAGGAGGGCAAAAAACACGAGTTTTTAACGCATGTGTGGTATAATAGTATAGTATGCTACAAGGGAGGAAAGAGCGCGATTTTCGCCCAGTGCGAGGTTTGCTGCCCGAGGCACGAGCGAAGCGAGTGCAGCGAGGGCAGCACGAACACGAGGTGAAAATTGCGCTCCTCCCGTGTGGCATATGCTATTTTTCACCCGACTTCGATAAAATGACCTTATTCCGGCGCTGTAACGCGAGTGGAAAGTAGGTGAAACGCTTTGCATGTTAATTGGTGAGGAACGTGGGGTAATTTTCGTAGTCGTAATTAACGCCATAATTATATACGTACGTCTTATCAGTAAATTAGGTGACTAGCTCGGCCAAGATATGATAAAAAAAAGAGATTTCTTTTTTTTTCCGGGGGACATTCAAACTCGTTGACTCTTGCGCACTGTTCAACAGGATGAGGGGATTTCCTGGACCGTTGCAGGCGGCACTTTTGTCAAAGATATTCTGATATCAGTTTCGAACCAAACGAGATTGTAGTATGTTACATGTACAGTCAAACTGCTAACGATCCCCCCTATCTCTCTTGGGGACGGAAGCGGCTAATTAATAACATTAACACTCCGTCTCTCGCGGCCAGTTGAGGGGGTACAAGAACATTACACACGCCTCTATCTGGAAAACGTTGACAAACAAGGATGCTGTCCTCTTTCGCTTCCTGTTATCAGAAAGGGTCCAACGATTTCCGCTAGGTCCTTTTTGCTCCTTCTTCACAAGGCACACGCACTTTGGGTCACCGGATGTCGACGATTTCGTGGTAGCATGCTTGGGTCAGGATGAGGCCAGTTCTCTAGGCGCTGGATGACCCGCATCGGCTGCTAAGTGGTTAATCAACGATCCCGCGATATGAGGGCTCAAAGAAATTTTAATCAAGAGCGTCGGCTCTTCTGCGCTGCAGGTCTCGCCTCGGTGAAAATTGCATACGGGCAGGACGCCCTCATTTTCGCATCAATCGCGCTCTTCTCGTTATATTTAATTCTTACTTTCTCTATCTCTAGTCTGAATAGATGATTCTGTTCCACGTTTGTATTAACAGCAGAGCGATAACCTTGTCACGGTTTAATTGTTGCGATTCGTAATAAAATCCGTGATTAAACAAATTGAATGGATTTTTTTTTTCTACTCGGGTGGCTTTTATTCCTTTCAGATTCAGGATCTGATCGGATGAGAGAATAGAAAATTAATCTATTATATCTACTATAGCCGAAAGCACATCTATCCTATATCTGTGGAAGACCGAGTGTGTCAGGGATCTGAGCGGACGGTCCGGTCGCGAGGTCTCGTCCCGTGAACCGCGAGTTGGGAATCCTAGGAGTGCTTTCTCGTGTTCCTTAACTCAACGTTCGCTACCCTGGACCCTATGGTACGACGGTGACGATCAACACACCGCACAAAAGATACGGTGCTCGCGAATAATCTAAAAAAATAGTCACACCCACCACCATCTTATTCTCGCAGTCTTGAATTTGTATGCTGGATACAACGGGTGATTCGTGAATAACTGTATATACTAAAGATTTTTTTTTATCCTTGAGAAACCCCTCCCCAAAAATATTTTTATTGGGAACAAAAAAAAATGTGATAATCATTTTAATGAAGAAAATTAAACTGCGATCGAAAGTCGAAATCGAATAAAAGATTTTTCTTTTATTCTTGCGGACGATTATTCCAATTTTTTTTTCTAGATTGATCGAAGAACATTTCAATCGATTGAGAGGATTTCGATCAGATCGACTCAAGGTTCGATCGATCGATCAATCGTAGCCTCGATGAATCATTCTTTAGGATAATCGATTATTCGACGGTATCCTTGATTGTTTCTTCCGATTGGGATCGATTTTTTGAACATTAAAAATTATATAGATTTATTGAGAAATCGATCGATTAATTATCGAGCGATGGTAGAATCGATAAATTTTAATATACAGTTTCGCGGTCTCTGTTGGTTTGATTTTACAGAAAAGTCTGACCCACCGAGTGTTTGACACTGGTTGTTAGTTCGTGGATGGACTGGGCAGGGCTCCGGGACGTTTCGTTCCAAGGTGGCATCATTGCGGCAAACGAAGAGCAATGTATCATCGTTAAAGTATTGTAAATGATGCGTCCAGGAGTCTACCGCGAGATGCTATATAGGGAGACACCCTTCTCATCCGCCGCTGGCGAGGCACCCTCAAAGTGGCTAAAGACTAAAAGAACAATAAGTTTGTACGACGCGCCACACCGATTTTCAGATTTACCCGTTATAAGATTTTTTAAAAGTAATTTCCGTTTCCTCTTTCTTTCTTCTTCTCCTTTTCTCAAAGAATAAGACTAATTATAATTGAATGAATTTTCCGGGTGGCAGCGTGCAAACACCTTCAGGCATTAGACACTCTCGAAACGATGCGTCATAATCAGCCGGTCAACTTACTTTAGCCGGTATGAGAGTTGTCCTTAAGTTAATTAACCAATTAGTAATTTTAATCGGATGACGCATGCGCATCTCTTGGGATACAAGCAAACCCTCTTAGCGGTGGGCGTCACAAGCGAGCCACCGGTATTTAACGGGGGTTAAGGGGGGGTTGAATTTTGTTTCAAGAAAAAGAAAATTAAACACGTATCTCCCATTCTAATTGCGTCTAATTAATTTAGCGAAAAACTCTTCACCTCGGATAATGTGTATAATTTTTTTTTCTTCATTCTCTTCAAATTTAACATCATGGGAACGACGCGTGTCTAAAGTCAAACGACTTATTTTTCATCAAATGAGAAACGAACCGATAGATTTCGCGTCAGTGATTCTCTATGACGATGGGACATCGAGGTATAACGAGTTCGTATACATATAGATAGGGGGTTTCTGTTTCCCACAGTCGAGTGTAACACGCCGGCTTGGGTTTTGAAAGAACCGGCTCATCCTTTATCCTGTCCCCCCTCTCCCCCCCTCTTACACTCTCTATCTGTAGCACACACCCCTATATTTAACCGAATATAATTTAGTTACGGTTAAATGTGTGTGCCTCTGTACGCCCAATTTAAGTAACGTGGTTTATGGACGTATACGTTAAGCTCGATGCTCGCTATGCTGATTGGCTAATTGCATTTTCAACGATTTAAATCGTACGCGAAGCAATCAACCCCGACGTGGTAGATTCCCTGATTTAATTCCATATCCCTTCTCGCTCTAAGTTATATGGGAGTCGAGATATACAAAAAAAGAAAAAAAAAAAAAGAAAAGTTTCTGACTCGTTCGAAGATCGGTATCAATCGCCCCCCTCGAAGACCCGGGTACCGAAAGTGAATTCTAATTAAACGCGGTTAATGTTTTCGCCTCTTTATCAAGAGACAGGAGGACGGAGCTTGCGCGACAGTTGGTGATAAAAAGAAATATAATAATACGAAAAGAAGAAGAAGAAAAAAAATACTGTGTAGAAGCTTTGTAATTAAATATTCTTCAAGAGTAATATAAACGAATCGGATATTACTGATAACGAATGACGAACGGGAAAAAAATCCAAGATGGTGGAACCGGAAACTCCGTACTTTCTTCAATCTAAAGATTGAATTACATTAATAATTTTCATTTCGCACTTTTTCACGATAGCTTATCTCATAGAATTCATGGTCAACAGCATTTGATAAAACTGACGGTGAATTATTTTTCATTTTTTTCAATTGATAAATGGAGCAAAAAAATTTGAGGCGATTTTAAGTAGTAACAATTTTCGTTTCTTTATATTTCATTAGGAATGATTTCGGAAATGAAATTTTATCTGAAATCTGAATTCCAAATTAAATAAATGTTCTTCCATATCACAGTCGATAATTTCATCTCAATTCCCTTGATTTTGCCACACTTGTCTTTTTTCAATATCTTCCTGAGTAGATTAATTCACCGGGCTATACCCACTATTTTTTGTGTCCATTGAGTGACTTCTCACTTTTATTGATTACCGAAGACGTCGAGTAACTGCGATTTTCGAGCCGGAGCAGACTCACCACGTAGAAATTGATTTACAGATGGGGAAAAAAAAAACTATCCAGGGCCCTAGACAGTTTTCCCCGATTGAAAGTCAATTTCTATACGACAATTTTCATTATTCATACGTTCACGTGGATACGACGTTTTATTTTTCAAATATATCATGCGGTTGTTCCGCGAGTGACGATAGTCCTTATCTGACCAGAGACTTTAACGGACTTCGTTATCCGCGTCTGTCCGTCTGTGTTATCCGGTTTACAATATCCTCGTCTGCAGTTGTTCTATTATTCCAAGAAAACGGTAAGCAAGTATAAAAATGATCAACGAATTTCTCCTTTTTTTTTTTTAACTTCTCAGACCTCAGTAGATTTGATCACCCATTTCCTATCGACTTATTGACCTATTGACACCAAAGAGAAATGGATGAATAAAAATCAATGACTTGAATAAGTTGATAAGAATAAACTTGCTAAAAAAATGTCTGAATCTACCCGAATCATTTGGTACTGATTTCGTAGGCCTTTTGGTATCGGTTTTCTAATGGGTTAGTTGAACTTCTGAAAAAGTAGCCCGACAAAAGCATGTAGGAAGTGCTTTATCAATAGACCGATAACTTCCCTAGATTCTGGGGCCCGTTGGATCTCGATATAAGTGACTAAACCTACTTCACGCTATATGTGGACTAGAGTACGTGATTGGTGAGACATAGGAAGGATGTAATTTTTTTTCCCCGTAGAGCTCTTACCCATTCTAGTCACAGGTTTTTTTTTTTGTTGTTGAAACCGGATTTCAAAAATAGTCCCTAACAAAAACTCTAACATTTTTACAGACAGAATAATTTTTTGGGTTGATTTTGTCAGTCGAATTTAATTTTGTTGTGATTCAGATTGATAAAAAATTGAAATTGATTTTACCTTCTGGAAAACGGGGAAATGTTAGGGAATTTTTATAAAATCCACGGATTCAAAAAAAAAACCTTGCCAATAAAATTCAGATGCTATCACCGTCACAATTCTTTTGAACTATGTCAGTGAACAATTTTTAGTGGTTTCTGGACGCATATAGTGCATCGAAATGTCAGGAAAAATATTTATTTTTAATCAGAGAAAATAGGGAAATTTACTTTTCTTCGGTGTATTTCAATTACAAAATTTATATCAACATAATTTCGTTACTTTTTATTTATTTTTTCTTCCATTCAACTTGGAATTGATTCACCTCAATTCGCGCACATATTTCTCTCGAAATCAAGTTGACATTTGTGAAATTTTTCTACCTACATTATCTCCATAATTCCTGCTCATTCGATCCAAATTATTACAATCAGTTGCCATTAATTTCTGTATTTGACAGTAATTCAGTTAATTTGTATTTATCCTCATTAATTCAGGCGAGTTAAAATCACTTCATTAGTGGATTCGACGAGTTATTACCTTCTCTTAATCCCAAGCGAAGAATATAAAAGGAAAAGATCTTTTCAATTCGTTATTCGTTCTGATAACTGAAGACAAATACTTCTCCTTTTGTTTTGTATTTTATTTTATTTTTTATTCTTGTTATAATTTAAAACTTGACGTTAATCGATTACCATTTTTTATATTATAAATTCTATACACGTGAAAAACTTTTTCTATTTCATATCCATTTGCGTGTTCTGGGTTACGTGTTGATGCTGATACCTGTTGGACGCGCGTGGCTGTCACTGTTCACTGTTGCTTATTGTCAACTAAAAATCAGATTCTTGCGTTCTCTAATTTTCAGTCGACTTCATAATTGATCAAATCTGCAATAAAAGACTGGAATGTGGGATCCTTCCATCAAGATATTCGCTCTATTAATTTCCTTGAACTGTTACTGAAAGGAAAATGTGGTTAAATTTACAAAAAGATGATTCAAAATATGCAGTGGTTCAAGAGTTCTTTCCTCGAATTCAGTTTTTTCATCATATCTCGACAACTATTTATCCTATCGTCACGGAGGTTCTTATGAGAAATGAAGCTTATGAAATTCTCTACAACAAAGGTTCGATACATTTTTCTCGTTTCTTCGATAGTTTTTCTCTAATACATCAGCGAATACGTACATAATTCTAACGAGGTAACGAGGGAAATACAAATTTCGATACTTTCAGCCCAGTATTACAGAAAAACTATTGAAGATACGAAAAAAACTTATTGAACCTTTGTTGTAGAGAATTTAATAAACTTCATGTTTTATAATAACCTTCGTGGCGATAGTATCAGTAGTTGTCGAGATATGATGAAAAAACTGATTTCGAGCACCTTTGACTCGAGATTGCGGATCGAGCCCGTCTAGTTTGAGGTCAGGACTTTCAGTCCGTTCAATAGAATGCTGAGATGAATTCGTTCGCCAATTTACAGATCTTTACTAATTAATCTGCCTATTTTTTTTCTAATTTGACTGAGTCTGGTATTCAACTTGAATTAAAGCTTGTCGTAAGTAAATTGCGAATATGGTTGTCGTGGTGGGCGCCACTGCCACTGCCACTGCCATGCCATGCCGGTTGCGGACTTGACCGTGCTCCGACTAATCTAGGGCCTCTCGGTTCGTGGTATTTCAAATTAATTAATCCCGTATCAAATTGGTCTTGCAGCCAATTTCCTAGGCTTCGCCTGTGGTCGTTCACCGTCCAATATATCGCCTCCACGGGCAACGCTTTGAAACTGCAAACTGGTACCACTATATACGAAACGTTACCGTATACATATTACCTACACGCCAATGTATCGCATAACTAAATTAACGCCGGGACGCTAACATCACGGTCAGAGCTGCGTTCTGCTAATTAAACTTTTTACATTTTCATATTAGTTTTGGACATTTTTTATTTTATTTTATCATCAGAGAAATGGAACGAGTGCAGGGATAGATTTTCAGAAAACCCGAGAAACAGACTGGCATAAATTCAGAAAGTTCGAAATGACGAGAATATATGAAGTTTAGAAGGAAAAGAATTATGGTATAAAAAAAGGGAGACACACTTGTACCCGAAATGAATTTTGAGAATTGGCAAAATTGTAACGATGAATATATGAAATATCAAAATGCTAAACATAGCGATTCTCATTCTCAAATTCTTCATACTTCATCATTTTATTATTCATACACTCTGAGAAATGTCTGTGTCAATATTAATATGAAATGGAGAGAACGTTTTTGAAACAATAATAATAATATTTATTGATGTTCATGGTCATGTTGGATAAGAAGATATAGGATACATACTAAGGCAGAAATGAAACAGATGAAGAAAAGTATATAAAAAATAAAAAAATTTGGTTTCGCAGATATCGTTTGAAAAATTTCAAATACGATAATGAAATATATGTATATTTATGAAGAAGTATCATGGAGTAAAATTAATACACCAATATTCAATGTATCAGTACGTCACGTCAATATTGAATTTTACATCAGTTGCATTGAAATTATTCAGTTGATAATGCGACTATACGAGGTCATGGATTATAATTCCACACATACCTTGGTCTGTAAGTATCGTAGGTCATTTGAAAGTAAAAGTTTCGTAATTTTACTATCTTTTTTTTTACATTGCAATTAAAATTTCAAAATCTTAAGGGGACCAGGGTAATTAATATCTCATCCAAAGTTCATTACACATCGAAAAATTGACTTTTTTAAAAATAACTTGTCGTAAGGTTTCAGGCACACGGTTGATCGATCATATCTCTCGACGCCTCATTTTCTTTGGACAACAATCCTTCATCATATGAATGAGGGAAACTGAGAAAAAAAAATCCTGTGATAAGTTATGGCTAGTTATCGAAATTTAGCGACAATATAGTCACTCTTTTGCTGATAAATTGGTCCAAACATTTTTTCTTTCAATTTCCCTCATTCAGACGATGAAAGATTGCTCTCTCTTGATTTTCAAATTCAAGCTTTTTTATTTATCGATTCGATAGCGAGCTACGTCGTGGTATCGATCAGAGCGTGCGGAATTGAGTAGGTAGTAGAAAAAAAAATGCCCTCCGGACGTTTTTCGCATCCGAAAACGATATGATATTTATTGGTTAAGGAAATTAGCGTCAGACGTTACGCGATCCCGGTATCGTCGATGGACGGGCATGCTTAATACGAATTGTGTCCGCAAGAACGGAGGCATTCACGAAACATGTCAATTACAACGCGACTGACTCCCCGCGGGGATGATGGGCGATCGCGAAGGGTGGAGGGTTTGGAGGCCGGTCTACCCTCCGTCAGGAAATGATTTGATTTTCGTCATTTTTATCATTGAATGCACCCGAAATCAAATATGCCACCCTTGACGGCATATAGACGGCTTCTTTACAGGAAACGGAAGTGTAATTCCCCCCCCCCTTCATTTCTCCCTATATATGTATACTCGAATAAAAATGGCACGAGGAGAATCGAATTACCACCGACAATTCAATGCGAAGGAAGAATCGGCTTTACGAGTCGCCGATCACGAACTACGATTCGTCGTATACTATATCGAATCATTCGTTACAATGGAAATAATTATTCCGACTTAGTCACGTGTGTAAATGTGTGGGTTGACGACCGGAAACCCGAGGAGAGCACATACGATTAATTTTCTACCTTCTTTTTTTTCTTTTTTCTGTTTCATCGAGTCAATTTTCGAGGAAATGCAGAATTTTTCATTCACGCTATTTGTCGAGTAATTATAGACGGTGCAGCTAGGGAAACGGATTTTATAAAAAGTGTTCCTAGAATTAATTGTTTAACAACATATTTATTATTTTTCTATCAGCTTTTCGATCAAATCAGACTAATATTTATTTTAGATTTTTTTTCAATCTGGTAGGCATGTTTCTTAAATAATAATTGATTTCTCAGTTTTTTGCATTAAAACAAACAAAGAATTATTAAAAAAAAATGGAAACCCATTTTCAAGTTTTAAATAATGATCTCTACGTCTTTCTTTCTTTATAGTTGTTACCTCAATTTCAATTTAGCAAATAAGGTTCGTTAACTATTTCGAAAAATTTAATAAATTCAAAAATAAAATTAGGTGTATTTTTGCGAAAGCTATAGGTACTTTGATTATTTCAAGCTTTTCTTCAGTCTGTTATCCGCAAGAAATTCTCACGGTTGCTATTATGCGGCCCCATTTATTAGGACTTCTTATCTTCTTACATCATCAAAATAAAATCGTTGAGTATATATAAAATATAAAGTATATAATAAATCTCTACGTATAATATTCCCTCAAAGGTTAGACCGTAAAATTGTAAAATGAAATATGCACACAAAAGCACATATATAACCTAGGCTACAGTCGAACCCTTCTTCTTGGCTGGTGCAGCACCCTTTCACCGTGGTAAAATATATCTTTCCCTTTCTCTATGTTTTTTTTTTTCTTTCCGGCTACGCGTGGCGTCGCTATCTGCACCCCGCACGCCCTGGACGCCCTGGACGTGAGTATAAATGCGTTTTCCCCGCTAAACGCGTCTAGATGCGTCTAAGAGATAAGAGCCAATCGTTGCGTGTGGCTGCAAGGCTGTCTGCTGGTTGCCGGTTGCATCGGGGATACCAAAAGCCTGGGGCAACTGCTCGTTTATTAGGATTTCACGCCTCCAACCAGATCCTGTTATGTTAGTTTATACGGGGATTAAACTACGGTCTGTACACCGTTATTGCCGATTTTTCTGATCCGTGCAGTTCTTATTTCTGTGGGAAAATTTTACCCAGATATTATCGCCCAGGGTATTCGACAACGATTCCGAACGCAAATCCATCAAATTCGGTCTATTCGACACTTTCGTGATTCATGAGCGGAATAATTTTTTATTCTGTGAATTATAATCGCCCTGAAAAAACCCGATCGATATTCGTTACTTCAAATAAACTCGACTTCTTTTTCCCGATGCTCCATGATGCTCTGACTTTTGACTCTATATATCTATGCAACGGCCAATTCTACACAAAAAAACATTCGAACCTTTTTTGTAGGAAATTTTATGAACTTCAAAATTAGTCTGAATCATTTTTCACCCACGAGCAACCGAATCTGAGATATCGGCGAAAGAAGGAGAACCTAAGCTACCTTGAAAAAAAATCAAACTGCTATTCATCCACTTTATTATATTCAGTGTGATTATAATTATCGAGTTGGCAACAATGGTCAGTAATCATGTAGGTTTCACTGAATAAAAAAAAAAAAAAATCAGCGAACGTCTCTTTTCTGTCCATAAAAATATTTGTGGGTTAATTTTGACGGTTGGCAGTTGAAAATATCCCTTTTACAACAATTTTCAACCCTTTTGCACCCTACCACCATGAATTGTTAGGAATCCTATACGAAGAGGTAAAAATTCGACTCTACGTTAGAATATGAATACGTCGAAAAATTGTCCATGTTTTCAATGATTTCAATTTCGTTGATTGAAATTGCAATATGTACCTATATTTGTAATTTGATGCCGTAGTTGTATTTGTATGCGATCTCTCGAGAGAAAGTGACAATAACACTCAGATGCGCGTGTGCCAGCCGTGGTGTCACTTGCATAATTACGGTTTGGATGGATGGACCACTTTCAGAGTTTACCACGGTAAGGGTGGCTGAAATTCAGTACCACTATTGGCTGGTTCTCGTCGCGTCGGCTCGAAGGGACACGGGAACAAATGCGACATTCAGTGGTGTGGAATAGACCTTTATCTGCGAAATATCCCACCACCGTCTCACCTCCATGCACACTGAATATAACTCGAAATCGTAATCACCGTGACTGGGAATTAAATATGACACAGCGTATCTCATTCAGTCCATTCCCAGGAGGAGTTTTCACGATTTTCCAATATAATTAATATTTTTCAATCAGATCCCCGAAGAGGCTCAGATTATAGAGCCTGTGATAACAATCGTCGGTTCTAAATCCGAAAACTTTTAATGGATGATTCCAGAGTAATCATAATTTTGAATAAATCAACACCGAATAATATTTACCGGTTGAATAAACGAGAGGGACTCGCGCTCAGATCTTCAATCCTCAGAATTTTCTTTTAAGGGCTAAATCTGAATAACATTTTCCCCGAGATCGGACCTGAAAGGTATCCTTGCTCACTTCGCTAAATAAGGACGAAGTGGTTGTAGCTCGGTTCCAGGGGATGATGGGACCCACCCCGGACACCCGAAAACCCCGGGAGAGGTAATCTGATTATAAGTACGTCATGGGAAAGTCACCGCCACTGAACACGTCCATTCTCTGTCCTCTCTATTGTGACTATCCTTCGAATGTATTGCAGGCACACACACACATACATGGACCAAACTAACATCAGACGCACAACATGCGATCTACTGCGCAGGCAGATCCGAAAGTATAATTTGACTATCGCATCGTACAATTTCACATTAATTTTGATCAAATGAACATCAGTGAATGCGTTATCGGGCTATTTTTCAAATCCGAAGTGAGCTGTTCGGAATTCGTTGGAGTGGATTGTGCGAACAATGGGATTTCTTATCAGGAATCTGTGAGTGTGTGCCGCAACCTCGTGAACCTCTGGATTTCATGGTTCCATCAATAAAGGTGGAGTCATTTGGCAAATCTAAGAGACGTCGTAGAGGAAATTTCCAAGATAAAGGGAGCAACAATGAGGTAACCAATGGTTAGTATTCGGCCAGTGTCGAACCTTGGCGTCTCAATCACTCGTGATAACAATGCCGGGGGTTTATAAATCCGAGCATTGTTGCCAACTTAAAAGCTCTCGAAGCCGCACATTCCCCGCGACCTGGCCCTGCAGCCCCGCACAGTGAACATTCGAGCCGCGTGTAAAAGCATTGAGAGCACTTTAATGAATACGATTAGGGGCGTTAACCGTGAAGGATTGCCCCTGCCCAAGAAACTCGAGTGCTGTGCTCAAGGATTTCAGATATTCAAAATTCACGAGCTCGAAAATTGACCAACTCTCGGAATCACCATAGGATGAAGCAATTCCTTTCAAACATCTCCCACTCAGCTAAAACAGAGTCAAAAGAAGCGTCGCTCTGCTTCGTACCGGTGTAAATAACTGGGCAGAGCTTTTTTGCACAATATGTTGCGGGACCATTACTTAGTCCGAGGCAGGAGGCAGGAGGCAGGAGGCAGCAGCCCTGCCTTAGGCCGGGTGAGGGGGTAGCTCTTAGCTAAATAACCACTCAGTCACTCTCCCGTTCTCGAAGGAGGTAGAAGTCGGGCGAAGCCAAACCAAGCCAGACCAAGGAAGGTGCCGGATACCGCGTTACGTGATCTAAGAGCGTCCAACGATCCAAGAACCTTACACTTTCAGATTAACGGGGCCATTTTTGGTATTGACTTCTCATTGCTTTACAAACTCCATCCGAACACCTCCGCGGGACATCACCAGTCCAAATAAGAGAGCACAGTCGAATTATATTCCTTGCATCCTCTGTTGGCGGTGGCTAAAGTGGTTGGTAACGTCAGGGACGTTGACTGTCGGTTGCTTATCTTCGTTGTACACGAAAAGCTTTCGCATAAATTATCCAGATGATTGGAAAAGATTGAAGACCAGAAATTGCAGCCTTGGCGCAAACGGATAATAAATACAGGGGCTGGCGCAAGCCCTCGGTTATTATCTTAGAGTCTACCATCAGCCGGTGTTAGTCCAGGAGCTAATGACAGTGGAAATCCATCGATAAGACCATCGATTAGATCGCGAAGGTCGCGTTTAACCGTACTTAGTGTGTATGTGCTTTGGTAGGGCGTAGGGAAGACCCGGGACTCGGTTCCATGGGGGTTGCATTTAGCTGCTAGGCTTAAGCGTGCGGCTTATAGTAGTTGCATAACCCCTCCGAGGGGCTCCCCAGTGTCATAGTCAGCCGTCGTGAGCCGGGAATGGTGGGCATCACAGACCAGCTACCCGGTGTTGCCTGTTTGTGTACCGTATATGCTTTGGATCGGCACGATCCATTATGAGCTTATGTCACCCGACAATAGGGATTTGCCGTAGGACACGGTGAGAAAATGGGGAGGGGTCCAGGAGGCGGAGGCGCCGACGCCGCATCCTGCAGGACCAAGTCTTACCGGAAGATCTGAACCCAACACGATGCACTGAATATTTCAAGAGTTCATCTTATTCAAAGTGTCCTGCTATTCTGAGACGTAAAAGAAAAATCGTATCTAATCTGGTACACATTTCTGATCATCACGAGGAATGACAAGACACACATGGAAAACCCATTTGGGAATGATGCTGTTGCTTTATTCATGACGCACTTTCATACGGAGGGAAAAGTGACTCGAATGGCCAGGAGCGAATAGCTATTCGCTTCAATTTTCGATGTACGAGTTACCGCTGACTTTCAATTACTGACTTAAGTCTTCCAACGACTTTCGTGCTAACCTGTCCGAAAGTGTCCAAAGAATCTTACGATATTTCAGCCAATTCTGAATACATCGAACGACTTTTAATGTCTCGAAATCTAAGTCACGAACATTCAAAGTTGTTCGAAATGTACTCTTTTGAACTTGACAACTGTTCAGATGTACGTAAGCAAGCAATTGGTACAATTGAAAAAAGTTATTCATACCCTGTTTGCACTATTTTAAGGAACTTCAGAGTCCAAATTAAGATTCATATCAGAAACCAAAGATCTCACGATCAGAGACCAAAAACAGATTCCAAAGGTGGTTGGTCACATTCGTCAAATCACGCACACATTAAAGTAACCATAATTTTCATAGATTTTCATTTCTAGATTTTGGTGACCAGTAGACTTCATTTTCTACTAGGAATAGTCGTTTGTCAGACTTGGTACACGAAATGAAGAATGTAGTGAATATTTGATCATGTTCAAGTAACCGATTTCTTGGGTGAAACAATTTTGTTTCTCAGCTGATGAGATCTGAAAAATTGGACAAGTCGGCTCAAGTACCAAGTTACAACATTATGCATCTTCAGCTCGACTGTTATATCCATCCGCCTTTATAACGTAACTAGACCATGTTTTCTCGTATGAACTCTGATGGTAATACAGTCGAGGTGGCAGAGGGTTAGTTACTCGGGGTGTTGGTTTGTTCGCTGGTTGGCTCGAGTTAATTATAACTGATGGTTATCAACCGGTTAACTCCGACACGCCATTACGTGCTTGGACTGGCGTTCTGTCTGTTTCAGGGCTGACTGTTCCTCCTCCTCTGACTGCAGATATGACAATCTTTATCTTCTTTCTTCACTCTTCCGAGGATTTTCACAACTTCTCTCGTTCCCTCGCTATCGGAATTGATTAGGACTGATTGAAGATCACGTGATCGAGTGATAATCCCAGAGCATGAGCAAAAGAGGGTGCAGGATAGTGTGGTAAGAGGAAAATAAAAGGCAATCCCGCAATCACTTTCCTAGCGCTTCTCGCAAAGGATAGGGAAGAGGTATGGTATAGTGGGTACAAGGCACCAATCTAGTAATTCTCGTCTAAGCAGAACAAATGTTTTCGTTCTTGGCTTTTGCGAGCAATCATCGCTAAGTCTTTTAATTTCCTATATTGAGGATGGCTCCGGGGGTGTACGGTGGTGGTAATTGGCTGTCAGGGCTTCCCAGTCCTACCAACCATCCAACCAACCAACCAACAACCCCGAGAGATTGGTATCGCTTATAATTAACTTCTCCATACCACGAAGCCGCCGTTCAGAGAACGAAGTCGCCGCTACCAACGATCCGACGTAAACTAACTATGTATATAACAACGTATCAAGAAGAAAGTGCCGCTCCAGGACGCGAGGAAAATTGTCTTTTCGTCAGAAAATGTAAACGATTGTCCAGCAGCTTTGTAAAAAATATGGAAAAGTATTTTTCACAATTACTGTCGAAGCAAAGTAAACTATACGAAAATACAGTATTTGGTTCAACATTCTGAAAGCACGCGAGGCTGGCTATTCATCGTACTGTGATACATCGATCATTGTTCACGTAGGAAGGTAAACGGCCCAGTTTCTGAACGCTTCAGTCGTCTGCTAGCCTACTTTATTCTACAATGATCGCGTCCAGCTGATGAAAAAGAATTATCAATGAGGAGAGTTTAACCCAACCTAACCATTTAGTAAAAATCTGAAGTATTGATGAAGAAAAGTGACTTCAGAGTGCTGCTTCAAGGGATAAAATATTGAGTCCATTCGGTATTCTGTTTATTTGAACGTTGTCGTAGTTTCTGACGCCTGGATTGACCATTAATTGTACAAAATGTGTATATTTGGTTCTAACAGAGATACTTTCGACTTGTTCAACATGAATTTTTGTTGCGTGTATCCAAGTCAAAGGTCCTTATCTTAGAATTGTTTGAACAACCCACTAAAAATACTAAACTAGCTGTAGCAAGCCAAGTGAAAGTGTAGGGGCAGGGATTTGCTAGAAGGTCTGATTAGTCCCTGAAAAAAGTATCATTTTCAATTATCTGAATTATCCCTTATAGAAAAATGATATTGTATGTCCCAATTCATGATTGAGCAGTACTGAAATTGAATGTATAGTTTTTCAATAATACATATGTTGGGATATGAAATAGAACTTTTCCAGAAGGAATAGATTGAAACCATGATCGTTCCCTGACTTGGAGGAGAATAACATCAGCTGGTGTCCCCATAACGTCAGAAATCGGTTCGTTTACATTTTATATATATAAAAAAAAATAAAAAATACTTCGAGACTTCTGTACCTTCCGGCAATGGGAATCGACGTTATAGCGTATAGATAGGGTATATCGATAGATTCACCTGTTGGCTCGTACGTGAAGATATTAGAGCTTCGGTTCTGCAGTGTGGGGGGCGAATTGATTATCATTGTAGTTGGAAATGCCGGTAGAATTTCCAATTGCCAATTGATATATACGTAATGCATCGAGTTATAACAAGCTACGAGTAATTATAACCGAATTGATTACGTGGACATGTTTCAAAAGCCATAAATTAGTGGATTGATTAAATTCACAATATTTGAATCGAGACAATTTTTCCACAAAATTTGTCTCACTTACAGTGAAAAAATAATCAAACATCTCGTGAACTTTTATTCGAGTTCTAAGATTTTAGATTATGGAGGGAATTTCATCTTATCATGTATTATACAATGCCCATTTTTTTTCCCCGTGAAACAGTTTGAAGTTTTCTGTCGCGATTTTTTCTCCCTCCCTCCACCCCTTTTTTTTAGCATGGCGTATTTAAAATATCCACTCCAGAAAGAATCTCTAACTTTTAAAAAGCCTACTATTTGAGGGAGAGAGAAAGAGTAACGTCGCACAAGAGTTAGCGAGTTCCTCGAAGCGAGTTTTATGGAGCCACGCGCCTTCCTTTCCTTTCCCTTACCTCTTCTTGAGGTTTTTTTTTCTTCCCCCTGGCTTCTCTACGTTGTAGTAAGAGCAGGCGACAGTCTCGCGGATCCCCGGGTACTGCGAGGAAAAGCCTCTTTGAGTGTGAAAGATCCAGCCAACGAGTGAATAGCGAGTTTCAAGAGAAGAGAAGAGAAGAGAAAAAGCGCGAAATGTCGTGTAGATTCGACGAGGATGAGAGAAACGAGAGGAGAGCGTATACCAAAACCACAGACCTCTGAAGTCTAAGTAACATCCATTCTCGCCTCCTCCTTCCCATTTACTTTACTTTACCTTATACTATACTTTACTTACTACCTCTGTCCACTTTTTTTTATTTTTTTTTCATTTTCAATCCCACTTCTTCCTGCTGGATCGCAGCGGTTCTCCCCCTCATCGTTGTTTCTGTATTCGTTTTTTTTTTTTTTTGTTTTTCTAGATGAAAGAAAAAAGAAGTAATTTTCAAATGCTTCTAACAAACTCGTAGTGATGTATGTAGGGGAAAGGAAGGAAGCAATAAAGCTCGGTTTTCTCACCCTGAATATCAGCAGTAGCCCTTGGTAACTAGTTTCTGAACAGGTCACCCCAATTAACGGTTCCACATACACCAGCCATGGCGGGGGTCTCTCTTCCCTGAACCGCTACCGCCACCCACCCCTGGCGCCAGCCCCGCCCTGGTAGAAACTTATAATTGCGAAAGGAGCTGGCAATTATAATTGCCCCCCGGGCTGGGCTGTTGTAATTATCCAAAAACCGTCCGTGAGCCCAGGGTTCATGTACACTTGGCGCCTTGGTCTCGCGACGTGACTTATTACCACTTCAACTTCCTACGGTTTTCGACGAGGGAAGAGAGACAGAGAGACAGAAAGAGAGAGAGAGAGAGAGAGATTCCTTCCAATTTCCTACAGTTACTTTTACTCGTTCTAGGATTTAGATTTGGAATTTTTATGCTATTTGAAGCGAAAGAAAGAAAAAGAAAGAAAAAAAAAACTATATCGGATCTACAGGAGCGAAGAAAATCGATTTGTTATTTCAACGAGGGGGGATCAAGTCAACTCGTGTGTGCAGACAAAGAATTAACTAGTAACGGTATAAAGAGAATTGAGAATTGTGAGAGGGGAGAAACAACGGGTGGGGATGGGGGGAGCGCCAAGACTCCGGTCAATTAAGTGCAGGAAATTAGAGTTTTAATTACGCAGTCATTCAGAAAATTACATCGGGGCCGCAAAAGGAGGTGCTGCGCGAAGAGACGATGACGGGCAAGTGCCGCGGTCCTTTTTCTATACAGGGTGTTTCTTTTCATCTTTTCATTACCTTATAACGTCATACTGCACCAAACAATGAGGTGAACTGTCCAGTTAGTGGACAAACCCGTATTTATAAGATAGAGATTACTTTTATTTTTGCTAATCGAGTTCAGTTTTCTAATTTGATAAAAAAAAAAAAGAAAACGTCGTAAGACATTTAGGATTATCAGCGATACACAATAAATTATGAAAAAAACGCGTTTGGGCTGACTATGAGCCAGCCTTTGAACTTCCGGTCATTTATTTTGCTTCCAGCTGTTTTGAGATTTGCAAATCTGACCTCAGATTCATGATCAGCTGCCTAAATAAACATGTGGTACCAAATTTGATTCAAATCATTATTATTGTATTTTGATATAATTTTCTTATTCAAATAATTCGGGAAGTACTGACCCGATCAAAGCGAAAATCTAATCAGTTCTGAGTTTAGGAAAGCCGCGCCGATTGAACCCATTTCGGTTAAAATCCGCGCTCTAGTGAAAACTCAATTTTTCATTTTCGGGGTGATTAGAACCGTTCATAATTAAAATCGCGCAAATTGTATCGAATCAGGGTGCTCTCTGAATTTGAATCAGTGAATAGTCACTGATCATCAGCGAATAGTCACTGATGCCTCCAGTTATATGTATACCACTGGAAATCAGTGAAAAGTCACTAATTCATCCAGTGAATTTGAATCACTGATTCAAATAGTGAAATTTTCACCGATTGAATCAGCGAAAATTATTGGTTCTTATATATATTTGATCCGGTTGAAGATATTCTCGAAACGGAAAGACAATATGGTATATTCGACACATTTTTGTTTCGCGAATCTTTATTGCAAGTAAAGAAAAAACAGACTCCTAACGCAGATGAAACTTCTCCGTCTCCCATCTCGTCGGAGCGAGCCGAGACTGGACGCAGTGAGAAAACCTAACCTACCAAAAGTATAAGGAATTCAATGTGAGACAGTGAACAGCAATATTCACACATTTCATTGATTATTTGCAACTAACAAGCCAAATTGTGAAGAATTTTATAAATCCGCATGTCCACTTACGTTATGATTTTTACTGAACAGTTCACGTGGTTGAACCGACGCCCAAATCAGCACGCAACATATGAACGCGAACGATTTGGCGGTTAGAGACTCGGCGTACGCGGCGCCCCTAGCGTTCGTCACAAAAGTCACTGACGAAACAGTGAAGTTATGCACTGGTTTAGCAGTGGTAAAATCACTGCTGAAATAGACTTCACTGATACTCCAGTGAAAAGGGGTTCAAGTCACTGTTTCTGCAGTGAAATACCAACTCACTGATTCAATTAGTGAAATTTTCACTGATTCAAATTTAGAGAGTGATTATACCGTGGTAAAAAGATTTTCGAACCATCCCGTACATTACTAATCAACTGTCAGCCCATTCACGTGTCTATATATCGTATCTGTAACTGATGCCTAACCCTAAACTACAATGGCAGAGTAGGGTGGCGAAGTGGCAGGAGGAGGGCTAAATCTAATTACATGGTCTGTGACGGCTGCTCGATGGCGATCCTTCCCCTGACCCGCCATGGCCTCAACGTTCACCGCCAAGAGCTGGGGGAGGGAGGAGGGGGGTTCTGACTTGCCGCGGGCCATTCGGTTCTCTATAATACTACTGATATTACCTGGCCAACTTGACGTACGGTTAGATTTATACTTCCATCTATATTCGACTCTCTGAATTAATTAATCAGTCAATTAGGTGCTGAGATTGCAACCGGATTTTTAATTTGATCAAGTTTTTAGAAGAAATTTAACGATCTAGCCTGTAGTTCAAGTAGCTAACATATATTGATAGAATTATACGTTTTTTAAATTTCTGGTTTATAGTTTGTTTTATGCTGATAAGTCTCACTTCCGGTTGATTCTGGGTAAAAAGTGATAAGAACTAACTTTGGAGCTGTTAAAATTCTCTACAAAAAAGATATCGATACTTTTTCGCGCAGAATGGACCCTTTGGAAGATACAGGCTCGAGCGTCGGAGTCTCAGACGGGCAAGGAGAGTTAATTACGAGATTTTGTTCTTAGATTATTGAGTTTGTTGATTTGAGTCGATTAGTGGGAGTGAAATTAGCGAGATGCTAAAAATAAGCGGTTTCTCACTTCACGGTTCACGTACCTTCGTTAATTATTTAATATTAGAAACATGAAACACACGTGTGTATACCCCTGGTTACCTCGAGCATCAGCTAACGAGTGCGTGCGCGTCACACTCTTATGGTAATTTACTCACGATCTATTCCACCCTAAGTAATTATAATTATATGATAATAATTCACGTCATTTTCAACTAAATAATAAAATTTGACATAAATTTCATCAAGAATTTAGGTATGCAACAATATTTAGTAATCAGTAAAAATGACAAGATAAAAGCTACACAAATAGAAGCATTTTTTATTTATTTTTTATTAGCTTCAAGTTGACTAAATCCATTAAAAAAAAAAAAAGAAAAAAGTGATTCTGAGAAAAATGTTTGTGAGACTTTGAGATAAAAAGAAGAAAAAAATCTGCAGATACCCTATTGTCTTCTGGTATCGGTGTGAGAGGTTCAAGGAAGTAGAAGAAAAAAAGGATCTCGGCAAAGTAGCAAAGAAGCGACGAGGTGTAGAGGCGAGGTGGTGGTGTGGGAGGAGAGGTAGGAAGCTGTAGATGAGAGAAGAGAGTGTTAATTTTCGAAATTAAAATGAGACATCCATCTTTCACGAAATGCTCGGCACTCGACACTTGAGCACTCAGCCCCATTCTCTCACTCAACGCATTAGAGTAATGAATTAATTTCCATCCTACGCCTGCCCCCCCTCAAACCACCCCAAACCTTCTTTCTGAAGCACCCCCCAGAACCAACCATCGCCACCACCCACTACTCGCTATCCTGGATTTAAAGTCTATTTTCTTAATTATAACCGAGCGACAATGGCGCCCCCCGCGTGTTATCACTTTGCTTAAGTAACGTGCCTAAAGTGAGGCTGTTAAGCGGCCGCTCTTATTTAGTAATTAGCCATTAAGATTAGTCATTTATTTAATGGATCGAAATGAAATGTAAAAAAAGTCGTTTCACTCACGGGTCGAGCGTTGAATATATGCAGTCGATCTTGAAATTATAATTTGAGATCGTATATCAAATTTCGGTTCTATTTTCAATAATTTTGATAATTTTCAACTTCCCGTTTCTCTGTTTCCGGAGGAAAGAGGAAGTTATTTGTTATAGTCACCAAGGAAATCTTAAGTCTGACGTCTGTGTGAAAAATTGGTACTCGACGATTTTTCGAACCACTGATCAAGAATTTGAGGTCAGATTTGCAAAATTAAATGACCGGAAGTTCGAAGGCTGGCTCACAGTCAGCTCAAACCCGCTGTTTTTTTATGTAAAATAATTGAATTTTTGGTAACTGATTAGATAACGATTTTTTTCTGGTCTGAAATCTGAAAACTGAATTTACATTCGTTTGATATTAAAATCAGCGATCCGAAAAATATTCATATTATATTACGTACCTGGTTTTTCAATATTACTAGAGTTATTCGGTACTTTCGGTGATTTCCATATAGGCGGATACATAATGATCAATGCCAAAATGATGGTATTCATGGGATTAGAAAACCATTAACGTTTGAGGGACAGTTTAATTACAGAAGCGATTAAACATCTTAACATATGAACACACTCGACTGAGAAAACCGGCGAAATACGAGGTGGCAGAACCGTGTGCGACCAATTAACATACTAATAACCTGCAGCCGGGTCTTGAGGACCTGGCATAAAACCGCACCCGGTTTACGTTAAAACCTCTTAGGCAGGTCTTAGGAACGTCGAATCGCCGCGGTATACGAGGGGACGGATTTTATCCACATTGAAATAATTACAACCCCCTTCCCCCCCTCATTATGCGACGGTAGCGAAAGCGGCGAAATTTCAGCGCGAAAATTCGAAGCCTTTCGCCATTTTTATTTTCCAAACGCGTAAATTAAAATTCGTCAAAAAATTATTTCGGCTATTCATCAGCGTAATTATTGTTTCTTTTTTATCAGAATATTTTTTCATCGTTCTAAAATTCGTGTTTTTTGTTCCTTCGAACGTTGCTCAAACCCTACGCTAGAATCTTAAAGATGAAAGTGGTTTCTTACGGAGCATGGCGACGGCCACTGAACAATTTAAATCTTGCACTCACTGTTTTATAGAGGTAGTTCTACTTTGACGGATAAAAACTCTCCGAGGGGGGAAGAAAGAAGGAAAGAAAGAAAGAAGGAATGTATATTTTCGAGGTTTTTAGCTAATTGTATCTGAGTCGTATTTTTTATTCCCTCTTTTCGGAACTATCGAGCATCTTAAACAAAGTAGGTGCGTATACATACACTGTAAAAAATGTTTGTTGTAAATTTACTAAAATTGTATTGGAAGTTTTATGCATATACAGGATAGCAAATTTACTATACATTTGTCAGGTAGTTTTAGGAGAAATTAGTTGCAATTTTACTGCAGTATCCGGTAAAATTATAGAATATTAGTGCACTAAATTTAATAAATTTGGACATCATTATTCAATTCATCATGTGCAAATTTCATATGCACATGAATTAGAATTTCAAAAGTAGTTGATGAATTTACTATACTCATGGTTAAGTAATTTTATAGTAAATGTGTATTAATTATGTACAAGGAGAAAAATAGGTAAAAAAACTTTTTTTAATTAATTTTTTAGATTATTTGAGAGTGCCAAGTACATTTCAGATGTTTATGGTTAACCTGAACGCATGAAAACGTATTTTTTTTCGCTCGAAAAACACCGCTGTGTTTTTTGTCCCCGCCGGGACTCGAACCGTGTTCGCTCGCTCGCTCGCTCGGATTACTAGTCGCACGCCCTACCTACTACGCCAATCTAACTGATGGTAAATCTTGATTTCATGTGATGAATATACAATAGACGATCTATGCGACCAAGATAGATAATACAGTTGATAAAACATTATCACAATAGTATATTTGCTTTTGAACTTCTAGGTGAACCGCAGATAACACTTAATTACCACACAACTTGAGTAAATTTATTGAAAAAAAAACTCTCATTTCTCTTCGAACTTCAATTTTGATAAGAATGTGCAGACAAGTCACACATTACTGATTGGCGCTAATTTGAGAAAAAATCCAGAATATGCGAATAGCTTTCAGCAATATTTTAAATGCGGTATGTTCAATACATAATCCAGTAAAATCAAAATTTGTTGGAGCAATTTCAGGACTTAGTTTCATGAAATTCGAAATCAGACTACAAATTTGAAAATCACTTACGTAAATTCGGAATTGGCGTTTGGGAATTTAGAAACTGAATAGTGAAATTGATAAAGACGTATAGCAATTCCGTTTGATACACAATATTTTTAATTTCAAAAGACTGTGATTGAAATTTTTCACACAAGTGTACAGTAAATTTAGAAAAATATTTAGCAAATTAAAAATACTATGCTGTAATTTTACAATTACAATACTTTTACTATACAATTCAGCAAATTCCAAACGCGGTTTTGTATTTTCCCATTAAAGTTTAGTAAAATCAAAAATTTAATGGCTAATTCAAAGAAAAAGCTTAGTAATTTTTTTTGCTACGCCGAATTTGTAATTTTACAAGATTTTTGTGTAGTAAATGTGTTGTAAATTCACGAACATTTTTTACAGTGTATATCATTCGAGAGAAAAAAAAATTCATTTTTTTTTTATTATCCAATAAAATTTACAATCTTCCGCGAATCTAAAACGTTTGTGTTTCTAGTTGTTTTATTCAATCCTCTTATTATATTTATCTAATTCTCACGAAGCGTGCGCGCACTTCCTTAATTGATGTATTTTCAATGAAATGTACATATTTAGTATTTAGAGAAGGTGAAAGAGATTCTACGACCCACGTAAAGTCCCACGCCGATAAAACTCGCCGTTGCCAACATTCGCTAATGAGTATCTCTAATTAGGACAGGAAACGTTGGTAATAATAATATAAAAGAAATACTAATAATAATCACACATATGGAGGGGAAAAAAACAATAATAATCATAACATGAGTTTCTTGCCGGGTGGCCCAATTATATTAATTAGAACAAACATCATAATTAGCTAATTAAATCAATACAAATACGTCTATCGAATTAATTAAGCAAATTGTAGTCTGGATAACACGATAAAAATGAATCAATCGTTGAGACTACTTTGAGAAGTTTTTCTTTCTTTTTTTAAAGCTTTTCTTTCATTATTCACATTTTTTTCCGCAAGATTTTCTGGCACACAACCGGGAACGATCGATTGTTTAATAATCACACAGTAGCTGACGGTGGGTAAATCCTTAAGCCGTTGTCAAATATCTCTCCGGCGTTTTATTACAGTAGCTAGGAAACTTTTGATAAAGTCCAAAATCCTACCCCACAGGCGCTAACTGAGTATGCTGCGATAAAGTGGCGTATTTATTTATTACAGAAAGAAATGATCGTCATTATATTTTTCATAACGAAAGTAGATTTGAAAAAACTTTTTTCATAAATCTTGCGGATAGTTTAATACGAATTTTAAATAACTTTACCTGAACGGTAAGAAATTTTTTGCAATAGAAAATCCGTCTGCGTTCTGATGGAGATTTTGGTATTTAGAAAAAAAATTCAAAGTAATAAATTTCTATGTTATGTAGAAATAATAATAATCAAAGGATATGCGAAATCAATTACAAATTAATACATAAAATCAGCATAATTTGATATACCAAATTTGACGCGAATTGAACACTGATTAAACGCAGAGTCGGAAGAGAATCATGACATGAAATGACTATAAAATCAAGAATTCGATAAATTTTTGGCTAGTAAATTGATCCAGTTTTAATTAATCCAATTGCTAACTAATCCTCCGCTGTATAAATTGATTTGTAACAATGAAAAAAAAGTAATAATAATAACAATCAATTATCAATATCTCTCGGTGTTTCGCTCTATTGGATTTAAGTAATTTGACGAAATGACTTGAGACTTATCTCCCGCGGTCACATAATTCACGTTTATTTTCGGCTTCTCGATCCTCTCGTAGCCGAAGGAGGAGGAGGAGGAGCGGTTCGCCACCCTTAATTCCCTGTCCGAGTGGAGAAACGCATGTGTATGTGTTACAGCATGTGATATACAACGATAATACGAGTATATCCTGAGGTATAGGCGACTACGCGAAGCATCACCGTCGCTCCGCGGCACGCGTATAAATCCCCAACGCGCATGTGTCGATTGTCTACGTGACGTCACCCCCTCAGTTGGAAGAGGATCGCGCGCGCGAGAACCCACTCTTAGTTGGACCGCGGTTTCGTTCGCACGCGGAGCCACTGAGGCACCAAATAATATATAATATAATATATAATATTATAAAACGATACGTGGCGATTATCGACATCACGTGATTACCAGTGTCCTGTGGTGTGATCAAGGGGTGATAAAAAAATCATCCCCCTACCCGAACCCCCTTGACAAGGTGAATGTAAAGTAAAGCCAAATGACAACGTGTTCTTCATCCCTTAGTGTGCAGTGATATTCTTGATTTCGGGATTTTCAATAATTCTTCATGTCTCATGCCGGTGAGTTCAATACGTCATAGACTCGTTAAAATCTATTATTTTATGAATCATGCGGTTTTTTTTTTCCAAGGGTGTGAATGCAGCTGTATCAAAATCGAGGATCTATGATCCATAGAGAATCTAGATCCTCCGCGACACTCGTTGTGTTGTGAGTGAGGAGCTTATCGCTTTTGATCCCTCCGAGTGTCTGGTGGTATATCTAATGAGTCGGACCGCCTCCCCGTGAAGTAAGTCGGAAGTCAATCTTCGCGGCCGGAAGTGGTTCCCAGTCCCCACCCCGAGTTCCTTTTCATCGAAGCGGGTGGTCGGGGGGGTCGATCCCTCTCTTTCTCGTTCGCACTCTTCGGTGACTGGGTATAACGCAACCCCTAAATGAAATCCTGAAATTAAAGCCGTATATTAACCCCACGGCGTCTCCTAAATTAAAAAACAACATTTTACGGCGGAGCTGTGCCAGGAGGCTATCCGCGAGAGTGGTCTCTCTCTATCTCTTTTTTTCTCTCTCTCTTTCTCTCCATACATCCCCCTCCCGAACCAGCGAACTCTACTCTACACAGGGTTACCAGTCTCGACCGCCATTCTATTGTCCGTAAATTGCGTTTTTAAATTCGCGGGGTGCACAACGCGCGGAGAGGGTAACTCAGGCGCGTGCGGCTCCGATCACGAGTTTCCAAAATCTGAACAACCTGATGAATGATAAATTCCGCAACGTAACGGGGAAAAAAATTCTTTTCATCGATTTTATTCCAATTTCATAACAATTTCACGCCGGCTGATTGGAATCAGTAGTTTACCAAGTCGCTGCCCCCCCCCTTTCCCCTAATATAATCGCGAAGGGTCGACACGATGACGCCATGTGGTGGTGTGCACGTGTAAAATTAGCAATCAACGGTCTGACAGCAGAGAGAGAGAGAGAGAGAGAGAGAGAGAGTTGGTATGAGCCACCTCCCACCTCATTCAACACGCCGGAAATTGGTATACCACGGTGCCACCACGATTAACGATGGAGTTAAAATCTCATAGGAACGTTAATTGCCCATTTTTTACCGCTTTAGACACTCTGTGTCTGATTTTCGACGCGGTTCATTACCGACGGACCCAGACACGCAATTTCTGTCTTTCACAAACGATCCGAATTTCGAAAGGATTCAAATTTACCGCTAGAAAAGATAACCTGGAACCTCTCGTCAGCTGTTCGTCCACCGCCATGTTTTTTTCATTCTCTAGATTCATGGAGGGGATAATCGCATGGTTTGGAAACGCTCTGTCCGCGTCGAGCAAGGGCTGTATAATGGAAGTTGAAATTGGTCGGGCCTGTCCTGGCTGGGCAAGCGAATGGGTAGGAGGGAGGGGTGCCCGTACGAGCGCTATCGGTGGGCCAGGGGGGTGAGGGGGGACGCATTCCATCCCGAAATTGCTTCGCACTGCGATCCAACGGAATACAAGGATCCGGTCTGAGGTTTAGGCTTTCGTCGTCAAAAAATACGTGGCCAAACCGAAGAGAGAGAGAGAGAGAGAGAGAGGGATGTCCCCGACAACTGTGAGAGCGAGGGGGAGAGAGGCGTTGATTAAAACCGCCCTTCGAGCC
The DNA here is from genome assembly GCA_018257835.1 of Euura lappo. Taxonomy (NCBI): domain Eukaryota; kingdom Metazoa; phylum Arthropoda; class Insecta; order Hymenoptera; family Tenthredinidae; genus Euura; species Euura lappo. The sequence continues at coordinate 207,846 of JAEUYN010000771.1, read as the reverse complement.
AACGAAGCCGCACACATACAGAGAGGAGCGGGCGAGTGCCCGTTCAGAAACAGTCGGAGTGAGAGAGTTCCCCAGCCGAGGCAAGGCGTTGCTTGCTTAATTACTAAAAGCTAATCAATTCCAGGGAAGTAAAGTTTAAATTGCAAACTGAAGTATAGCTTCCTAACGTACCCTGCAAAGCGGTATTACTGCTTACTGCATTCTGGTCTTCTTGAGCTTCGATTCAAAGCCAGAGGCTCAATAAATTAAACGCGATAAGTCGCGTAAAAAATCATCTGATAAGTAGCCAATGGTGATATCAGTATGATCATTTATTATCATTCCGCTAAGAGGGAAGAGTAAACGTGATCTACAAATTGGAACAACCTTAACCAAATAGGTTGAAGCTTAAAGATTAACGGCTGCCGTGGATCGGATCGTAAACTTTGTCTTTTCATGGGCGTGCATGTGTGTGTGTATTCGTTACCGAGAGAGCATCTAGCATCCCTCTTCTTCTCTTTGTCTTTATGGGATCCTTGAAGGACTCCGTCTCTCTTTCTTATACCATGTTAGGTACTGGGAACAAACTGTATCAACTCTCGACCGTTGCGTTCGTTCGGTAAAACAAGCAATAAAATCAATGTCGTTACTGCCAATTCAATCCGTTATAAGACACATTGCACCATTCGACGTACAATTTTACGCCAGAATAGGTTCTCTCATACCGATTCCATTTACCTATACAACTACTTACTTCCAATCGCCCTTACAATACGTCTCATGGCAAACAGAGAAACAATATTTTCGGCTACTTCCGGTCTCTCGATCCTGCAGTAATTGTCCTGCGACTTTTGGCCAAGTGGAAAGAGTGACAAACCGCGTTTATTTCAATCCTGATTAAATAAAAGGCGGGCATAAGGTCTCGGGGGTGAGTTTTAATTCCAATCAAACACGCGATCTTAGCTTTCAATCCAATCCGCTGATCCCCAATTCATATTGCTTTTTTTTCATCAAGTTAAACCAATGTGCAACGTTGAACCGGGATGAAAAATATTCCGAGGTATTTGGGCCAGGACAAAAATAATGTATTTGGCCGGTTCACCCACTTAGAAGGATGGACTACGCGAAATTGCGAAAACTAATTCCATTTCGTCGGCGTATAAGTCTTGGCTTCTCCTGAGGCAGTAAACCAATCACATTAGAGGCACCCAAACCCCAACCCCGAGACCTGGTCCCATTTCACCCTCCCCCCGAGCACTCCTCACCAACTTCTGTTATCCACTTCTGAAATTCCCACTTTCGACCTTATCCCTCTCTTCCTATCACACTGCAGATGACCACGTGGTCGATGTGTTTTTGCGCTTTTTGAATCGCGATATTGCGAAGATACACACATAGTAACGAACACACACCTTTGTATAAGTGGTACACCATTTGCTTTGTCAGTGTTTAATTTTACCGTCGATTAACTTATTATAATTACATCGTTTCCATATTTAGCAATTCGATTACCAGACGGGTAATTTCTCTCTGTCTATACCATCAGCCCTGTTCTCCCCCCTCCGGGTTCTTTGTACATATAACACGAACGATGTTAATTTATTAATAGAAAGATAACAAAAAATAAAATACAAAATAACAAAAATGTTAACAAGTTTGCCCCGAAGGTTTATAGTGTGCAGTAATGAAACGAGATATTTCTCCAAGGAATATCAATATAATAAACCGACGTGATAATTTACCGGTTTAACGAGAAAATTCCCCCCCCCCCCCACCTTTTCAACAACCTGATTTTACACAGTATGTAAGATTGTATATATTTATGCACGATCTATAGGTGCATGTATATTCCCATTAACCGCACGTCAATGAAATTAAACCGCGTAATGAGACACCCGCGCCATTTTTCTCTCTCTCTCTCGCACGGTCCTGAAAATCTTAGCCTTGCAGAATACGAAGATGCTGATCGAGCTTCACATCATGCAATATTTATCACCCGTAAATTTACACTTTTTACAACTGAAAATGACTTTTCCCTGTAGTTGTCACGCGTAGTTCGTTAGTTTTGTGAGGTGCCTCAAAATGAATTTTAATGGCAATCGCCATGCGCCGTAGGAACTGCGCATCTCAGAACTGCTGTGAAAAGATTCTTTGTTGTATCTTCTTTCTTTCGAATAGTATATCGAATGGGTTCTGTTTTTCGTGCAGAATTCGGAATCGTGGAAAATTGGCAAACGAGAAACGTACGTACGTTTGTGAAACACAAATGAGAACCGGATTTTCGCCAGTAGTCGTTTATTACTCGAACAGAGTTCTGTTTGCTTACGCGAGAACCGGGCAGCTTATAGGCGGGCAGGCAGGCAGCGGGTATTAAGAAAAGTTGATATTAAGATTGGTTTCGCTCTGTCTGGTGCTCGCTTGACGTGGCAAAAACAGGAAGAAAGGAAAGAGAGACAGAGAGAGAGAGAGAGAGAGAGAGAAAGCAGAGAAAAAAAGTACTGAAGCTGGAAGAAAAAAAAAGTTGGTAATTATAAAATTAGTAAAAACAATTTATCGTTTAATCTTGCATCTCCACCTCCATTCTTTTTCCTCTCTTATTATCTACAGGCCCCCCCGCACACCCCTACCAACCTTATTCTGCCTCTGGGTGAGCCTTTCCACCGAGCAATGATATACCCTATAATAAAATTTTATAATTACTTTTTACTTCTATTAGGGAAATTTTAATTAAACCCTAAGAATTTCTTAACGAGAAACCAGTGCGGTGTTCCGTATATTCGGTAAAAAAAAAGAAGAAAAATTAGACTAAAAAATTAACGTAAAAATTTATCTTTAATGATTGAATTGCACTTCGTTTCTCGTTGCCTACGCTTGCAGCTAGCCAGAGGCTGGCTAAATTTCCGAGACAAGTACAGTACAGTAAAACCTCAGTCCCTGTCCCCTCGGTCCCTGTCCAACTTCAGTCCCTGTCCGATCCCTAGCTTCAGTCCCTGTCCGCCCTTCGGTGCCGTATTGGTGCTGCTCACAGCTGCCACGCCCCGTCTAACTGTATCTGTATCGTGATTGGCCGAGCGCTCCCCTCCACAGTCAGCTGTTCCGTGGACAGGGACTGAAGCGTCCGGTCCCGAGAGCGGACAGGGACTGAGGTTTTACTGTATAACGAAATCATGATTCACAAGGTTTTTTCGATTGAGGTTAGGTTGAAGCGCGAAACGAAGAAGCACTTTTACCTTCTAGGAGTTAAAAAGGGTCTTTGATACACTCCGCGCATGCTCTTAAACGCCGCTAATTCGAGGATCGAAGATGCTTACGCATGAAGAGGACCAGTACAGCGTGATTCAACAAATTTTCCATACTCCAAAAATCATTTGTATCTTATCCAAAGTTCATTGGGCATAAAAAATGGACTTTTTCGATGTGTAATGAACTTTGGATAAGATATTAATGACTTTTGTTACTAGTCCCCTTAGATACGAAGTTAATCAGTGATGCCACATTATTGTACCAGTCAATGAATACCAGTTTTTTCTTCAATCATTAACGAGATAAACGCAGGGCTCCTCCTGCTCCAGGGTGTGAGTTAATTTTTTAGCTCATAACTCGTTGACTTAATGTGTAATTGCTTTTGTTTCTACCCAACTCGTTACAGCTTGTATATAGTGTATGTATGTATGTATGTGCTTGAAATACAGCTTGTGCATGCTGAAGAGAAAATTGCTACGTAGCAAGTAATTAACATATGAGGTTTAACTTCAGAGCTTTTGACCGTAGTGTCGGTCGAGTTTGTGGTCGCGTTGTAAGGTATTATTGTTGCGAATTTTCGGGTACGTACACGTACCACGCAACGATATTAGAACGATATCGGACCCTGAGAAAATTATATTTGATTCTAATCTAGCAAATGGGACGGCGGTACGCAGTATATTTATTTACACTCGAGTTGTCACCCCGGTGGCAAAAGAGTTGTCGCCATTTCGTTACTTCGCAAAATACCGCGTAATCGTTACCAGATGATTTTTGGGTCTCTTGGAATTTTTCAATCGGTCCAAAACGGTCGATTATATTTTTTTAGAACCTTCGGGTTCTCAATGCCTCCAGGAATTTTATCAGTATCATTTTTTTCCGGCTATTTTCTTGGACAATAGTTTTCCACAATCTGAAACAAGTCGGTTGGGCATTTATAGACACACCAAGGCTCGCCGAAGTGGCTATTTTCCAGCGACTGCGCTCCGATTAAAAATCCAATTTGGTCCAAATAAAATGGCCCAAATTTTTTTATTTCGAAAAAAAAAAATACCTTTCCATGTGCGGCCAGGGCAATGTAAGGATCGAATATCATCTTGGAAATACAAACGGAATGTTTTTTTTTTTTTTGTATATTTAGAGATAATTTATTTAGCAGGTTCCTCTCTTCCTCTTCAATCGGTCAATAAATTTTCAAATCGCTTTCTCGCGCTCTTTTCTCATCTCATCTCTCTCCTCGCATCTTGATACTTTTTCCATTTACTGAAATTGATATTACTTTCGCCAAGGCAACCTATCCTATATAACGACAGCTATCGGCTGCAGTTTATGTATGTATCTATGTATCTATGTATGGAAAATATGTTCACATTTGTGTGTATCGGTGTATATATCATATATGTATATGTATGTATGTATGTATATAGCGAAGGAGGAGGAGAAATTCGTCTAACCTATAAATTTTTTAACGGTATCAAACTTTTTATCAACTAAATTGTACGTATCATGAAACTTTTTCGTTTCGGTAATAAGAACCCCTCTATCTCTTTTTCTCTTCTTTATGTATACCTCTTACCTGTTTGACGCGCAATTTCTAAACGAAGTTACTACGTCTTTATCCGATTTCATCGAAATCGAATCATTTTTACGTTCTTAAATATATGTATGTATATATTTATACGCATATAAGTATACAACGATTTTTATGTAAATCGTGTAATCTAGCGTGAAGATCACATGGTAGCGAGTTTGAAAAATAGCAGAAAAATACGTGGCTCTATTACCGTAGTACCGTAAATTTGAATCAGTGAAAATTTCACTAATTGAATCAGTGACTTGGTATTTCACTGCAGAAACAGTGACTTGAACCCTTTTTCACTGGAGTATCAGTGAAGTCCATTTCAGCAGTGATTTTACCACTGCTAAACCAGTGCATAACTTCACCGTTTTGTCAGTGACTTTTGTGACGAACGCTAGGGGCGCCGCGTACGCCGAGTCTCTAACCGCCAAATCGTTCGCGTTCATATGTTGCGTGCTGATTTGGGGGTCGGTTCAACCACGTGAACTGTTCAGTAAAAATCATAACGTAAGTACACATGCGGATTTATAAAATTCTTCACAATTTGGCTTGTTAGTTGCAAATAATCAATGAACTGTGTGAATATTGCTGTTCACTGTCTTACATTGAATTCCTTATACTTTTGGTAGGTTAGGTTTTCTCACTGCGTCCAGTCTTGGCTCGCTCCGACGAGATGGGAAACGAAGAAGTTTCATCTGCGTTAGGAGTCTGTTTTTTCTTTACTTGCAATAAAGACTCGCGAAACAAAAATGTGTCGAATATACCATATTGTCTTTCCGTTTCGAGAATGTATTCAACCGGATCAAATATATATAAGAACCAATAATTTTCGCTGATTCAATCAGTGAAAATTTCACTATTTGAATCAGTGATTCAAATTCACTGGATAAATTAGTGACTTTTCACTGATTTCCAGTGGTATACTTATAACTGGAGGCATCAGTGACTATTCGCTGATGATCAGTTACTATTCGCTGATTCAAATTTAGAGAGTATATGCAATCACGTGACTTATACCGATTTTACATTTTCATATTTCATTTTATAACTTTCATTGTTTTATTTATTTTTTTTTTATTATTTAAGAAGAGGGAGAATATTTTTCACCAACAATAAGATAAAGTCGTTGAAAAAATTCGCCTATAATCTTTGCCGGGGAACATAGGTAATGTTGAATCGATCCACGATATTACAGATCTCCAAAAGCTTTATGGGATGCCTCGAATCTCCCAGTTCATAGTTTAGAATCTGTTATTTGGTAAAGGAAATTAACTCCTGGTTGTGTCGAGGTCTGAATTAATTTAGCTCACTTTCCAGGATATTAGAACTCTAATTCACCATTTCTGTCTCACACTCGTGCAGACCTGCGTCCTTCTGTCAGGCTGTACACGCTACACCGCCTGGCTTTTAATATCAAACGACTATCCGAGCTGATAAGGTGTACCGTAATTTCCTTCATTCAGCATCCTGTCTCAGTCTCACTAATTGATTCGATCGCCTCGTAAGATGTAACATTTTTCCAGATCACGTAAATCTGATATAATCTAATTCCAAGCTCTAAGTTTTTTCTTTCTTCTTTCATTCGCGAATTCTGGATCGAAAATCACAGCGGTGAAACTTTCGGCGGCTCTTTCTACCCCGCGTCTGGAACCAAGGGGATAATTGAATTATGGAACGTCGGTCAGAGGGCGGGCCATTCGTTGCAAGCTTTTGTCCAGGATTTTCGAACCTAATTTCCCGCGGTTTTCTCGCTTCAGACGGATTAACTTTTGGATAGTGGACTATGAGTGGATTTTACACACAGTAATTTTCATACTCAGTCATCACTAACAGACTCTGTACTGAAAACTCACCCCGGAGTTTATTTTTTTATTTTTTAAAATTATTATCTCTTATACAGAAAATAATTGCTTTGAAAGATAATTAATTAAATGACCAATTAGCGAGATTATAATATGCTCTTTGCATACATGCCAGCTCGGCATGAGGCACGAAGCCGCAAAAAAAATGTTCGTTTTTTTCTTTTCATTCTCACTCTACCCACTCACTAACCAGTTAAAATGAATACTTATCGTCAGTTCTGGCTTTTATCAAGTACGTATAAACAGTGATACAACCGCCACTCATTCGACGCGTTTAATTAGAAATTGTTTGAAAATTCCTAACAAAGGGGCTCCAACTTCTATGAATTATATTTTATAAACGGAATTCCAAGTTTTTTCTTTTCATCATCTGAGCTATCGAATAGCTATTTATAAAAATGTTAAAAATACACAGTTTTTTTATTTTTACCTTCAATTCTTCGATTATATCTCAATAAGTACGTTGGCTTATAACTTTTTCAATTTTACAACATTTTGTACGATCTGTACGAGTTCTCTAACGGTTTTTTTTTCGACAAATATCCTCAAAAACCACCCAAAAACTGTAATGGATATTTATTTTTTATTCCTATTATCGTATCACTATTTTTTTCTATTCTATGATATTCGTCGATTGACAAAAAATATATTGCGAAACCTTCAGAAAAAGGGTTTATTATTATAATTCCGTTTTTCTAAACTAAAAATCTACTTTTTGAGTTGGGTTTATAAGAATTTTTACGGTCGCAAACTATTTAGGGAAATTTTGGAAAGCATAAATGAGAAAAAAAAATCGACATGATTCGATTGAATCAAGAATATTGTCGTCATCACAAAAATGTTTATTAAAAGTTACCCAAAGAAGTAGAAAAAAAAAACCGTTTTTAAAAAATTAATTTTAGACGAAAACAAAAATAAGAGACTCGACCATCGTTATGAAATTCCCTATATAAAATTAATTTGAAAATTAATCAACCTTGTCAAACTGACTAGTCACCGTGCGCAGCCGCGTAAGATTTATTATAATTAAATCCCAGGCTTTTTGAGACAATGCCACGCAGTGTCTATAATCTATTCTATTTTAATCCTTTCTTGAATGAGAGCTAATGTCGCATGTATTGTACAATAACTATTATACTTCAGGAACGAGGCCCTTCCGAAACCCTTTGTGCGGATTAATTTTTAAGAGAGAGAGAGAGAGAGAGAGAGAGAGAGAGAGGGAGAGAGTAAATTAGTTCCGGACTTTGAATGCTATTGCATGCGGTTCAAGCTAATAGTTTATTACGCGAAATCAACCGTGCGTATAGTTGAAACGTTCAACCTCCATGTACCATATCCCACGAAACAATAACTCTGACTTTATACGCCTGTTATAGTTTTAATTACCCCCTCCTCCCCCCCAACATGAAACGAAAAAAAAACAAGAGTAACATTTTTTGTGAAAATTTGAAAAATTTGACCTCCATATGAACAATAGATTTTTGATATAATATCGAAATTTGACGCATTTATGAATTTTTTTACTCGATGATAACGTTTTACGGAATTCACAAGAATTAACAGCAACTCTTCGCTTTCCATCAGACGATTTGTTAGGTTTTTCAAATATGGCGGTGAAATAGTGAATTCTGACGTCACGGCTGATCAGAAAGCGTTTCTCCCTACTGTTAAATGATTTTATTGAAGAATTGAAGGATTAAATAATTTTTTTTTCTTGTTTTTATGGAAAATCCAATTAGAGATTCAGGAAAAAGTGTAATTATAATTATTCTTGCTTCAGAAATAGCACCGCGTATAGTTAGGAATATTTTCATTAAATTGGAGATGGTCGATCATTTCGATTAGATTGATCGGCTGGCATTGAGAATGATTTGGGGTCGCGTATAATTGGTGGTTATTAATGCAACTGGGCCAAGCTTAGAATACCAGAAGCTTTGGCTTTGGTTAAATTTCGACAATTGCTTGACAATATCGTGGAATAATTAATGAGCTAATATGTGTGGAAACCTAATTTACAATACCATCAAAGCGGTGAGTGTTGATTGTTCGAGAAGCTATCGCGATTCACTCTGGGAAACGATTTTCAGACTGAAAGGTTTGTGCAACTAACTAACGCAGCCGGTTCCTGAAAACATTTGTTTTTCCAATTATTGCCTCGTAAATCTACCGAGATACACCAGCCAATTATCTGAACGTCGTGACGTTATTGCTAATTTTGTTTCATTCCCATTTTACTATGTAATTTCAAATTTCACGCTCTTCAATCATCCTAACAGGACAAAATACTCGTTATTGTATACAATTCGTCACAATCATAAGGGTTTAACAGCCAGAAGATAATTCGAGAATTGGTAGAATTAATTTCAATCATTCAAACAATGTTGAATTCTTCTGCAAATTTTAGATTTGAACATTATATACGCGAAATATATCGGTTTTATCAACGGCCACATCGAACTCCGGAGAATGGTAACGTCGATAACTAGTTAGTCGTGGATTCGATTTTGGCAAAGTCCTTTTGCTGATCCGAACTCAATTTTCAGGATCTCATTCGGAAAACATAACTTACTTCCGATATTTACGAGTTCCATTAGGAAGCTGTCAGCCAGTGATCCTGTTGCGTTGTGCTCGTACCTACCGTACCGTTCGATACGCTTTTTCCCGTCGAAGGAAAACGTCTCCATGTATGTTACACACACGTATACTTATATCCTTCGCCACAGTGGCCACCCCACTCTCGCACACCCTCGAATTGTACGGGGGTGTAGTTTCGTTGCAGCTCCTTCACTTCCGCACGTAGTATGACCGGACTGCGCCTATCCTTACCTCTCGATGGATACACTTTTTACAGAATAACTTGAAACCCCTCAGGAGAGTCAACATGAGCGACATCGTCAGGGTCGTCCTACCTCATTCCACACTGGATTAGTACAGCGTGATTCAACAAATTCTCCATACCTACTCCAAAAATCGTTTGTATCTTATCCAAAGTTCATTACACATCGAAATATGGACTGGTTTCTTTTTTTAATCACTTGTCGACGTCTCATTTTCTTCGGAAAGCAATTCTTCATCGTGTGAATGAGAGCAATTGAACAAACAAAATTTTGGACCAAGTTATAAGCAAAAGAGTGACTGGATTGTCGGTAAATTTCGATAACTCATCATAACTCATCACAGGATTTTTTTTCTCAGTTTCCCTGGATTTCACAGGATTTTTTTCCTCAGATTTTTAAGATCCTTTTTTTGCGTAATGGACTTTGGATAAGATTGATATCAATGATTTTTGGAGTATGTAGAATTTGTTGCGTATTCAAGTCACTCTCCGTTTTGGAAAAGTATTCATACAGTATCCCTTGGTCGGAGTCAGGACTTTTGTTTGTGAAGAAAAGAAAAAAAATACATTTTAAAAAATTAGTGATATTGGATAAACTCGTGGGTTGGGGCGTTGAAATATTCAAAAGTGATACTTTCCCCAGTTTTGATAGGGGATGAGGTCCAGGGTGAGGGTCGGACTGGAAATTGAATAAAGAACACCGATGCGTCGTCCGCTCGCTTATATGCGGGACGACGATCCAGAAACAATTTTACGAAGGATTCTTCGCATCCCGCGAAAATACGGAAAAATTGATGTGTCTTATTTTCGCGAAAATACTCTTGCTTTATCGTAGAACGGATTCCTTCAGAACGTTCAATTTTCAGTGCCGCGTGCGTGGAGTAACTCGTCGAACGAAGAATCGGCGCGTGCGCACATCGCGAACCGTCTACTTTACGTGCTAGGATTTTTTTTATCGCGCATGCGCACCCTCAAACAACTCGACTTTGGGACCGCTCACACGTGATCCACTGTTATCGGAATTCGTTTATGTTCTATTTTCTATTTTACCGAGTGCCAATCTATCGTAGCTCGACGTGATTTGACCCAGAGTAAAAGGCGTCTGGAGGTTAACCTTAACCTTAACCTTAACCTTAACCTTAACCTTAACCCAGAAGTTTTAAAGTTCCCCCTGCGAAACGCCCCTCGGTTTCAAACGTTAATTTCAGGAGCATGCGCCCCTCGGCAAAGCACGGCTACGTATATCGCCCCCCTAGCGATATTTTCCAATCAACTCAATTCGGAATAGTACAGCAGGCGCGGTTCGTGTTACAGAATTTTATACGTTTCATAGGCGGGTATGAAATGAACAAAAAAAAAAAAAACAATAAAAATAATAATAGAAACAAATATTGTGGTTTAATTTTTTTTTCCAGCCCATTCAGATGTGTGAACTATGAGTCGTAAATAAAAAAGTAAAAACAGAAAAAGGAATTTAGAGTGAAAATGAAAAATGAGCTAGGACTGTGGGTGCGTGGGAGGGGATGGGCGGAGGCCGCAGGGCGCTCGCCCCGAAAAACCGATTTGCTGGAAAGATTTAAAACGAAATCGATGTTTATTTGTTTTCGCGGTTCGGTGGCCTACCCCTCCGTGAAATGGATCTGGCACCCTACCTTTCTTCTTCCTCGCGAGTCTCACCGGATACCACTTACCTTTTCACGCAGACTAGAGGCAAGGGTGTGAAAGGACTTCTATCATTCTTCTTATGGCGCACAACCGATATATAATGTTACTCGAATGTACAGTTTCGTCAAAATATAATCGTGCATCACTGCAGTTCAAGTAAATTAGTCAAATACGATCAAACATAAATCAATTTCAAAGTCAAGATAAAAGCCAATATATGCAGCGAAATATGAATCTGAAAAATGAATATGAAAAATGAAATGAGTTTAATTCAATTATAAAAATCATTCAAGAGTTTGGAAAACAATTTCATACAAGCACACGAAACAAAAAATGTGAATTTGACTATAACATTATGTAATTAACCTAAATAATTAAATATAAAAGTCGAGAAAATGGAAAATAAAACCTGAAATTTTTTCAATTTGATTTAAAAAAGCTGTTATTTTACCGTAATTATAATCATTGTGAAATGGATGGTAATTTTCCGGTAGCAAACTGAAGAGCTTAATTAATTTTCGATTCCGGAATTGTAGAAGGAGTATATGGTACGCGTATAATGGACAGAATTTCATCGTAACTATTTCGGTATATATAAAATTAATAACATTTGATTCCATAAGGTTGGGGAGTTGATTTCTTTTTCGTAGATATTAATACGCTGGGAGTGCATCTCTGATAATGAAATTGAGCCTGATGGAGGGGAGTTTGAGGGATGATATAAGGGCGGTTATAAAGCTTGCTGCTAATAACGTATCGGCTGACCAGCCCCGTAGGAACTAATTTCACAAACTCGTAGCCCTAATACCGTATCGTTATAAATCATCTTCTATAATTATAAAGACAGTAAATTGGTATTGATATACGAAATGTTTTTTTTTTTTTACAAAAATTGATATCATTCCCCCTTACAATGATAAATTACTTTCCGATTTCCGAAAATTTTCAAATATATTCATATATAAATTGTTTACTTTACCCAAAATGATGTTTGCCTCAAATATACGGAGCCTATGTGGATAGGCATTAACCATGATATGTAAATATTATGTACCTGTGACGCAACGGTTAATATCGTACCAGAAGATAAGAAAAAAAAAAGAAAAAAAGGTGCCATGGACGTTGAGTTATTACATTCAGATGGTAGATATCAGAGAGTCAGGGGTTTTTATTAAATTTGAGACAATTGGAAACATGACAGCTTCTTAATAAGCTTCGGGGGATGTGACACCAGACCCCCCCCTCCCCCCACTCCCTTACCAGCATCCCTCGACTCCGCACCACCCCCATCCCCTTCGCAAACATCCCGAAAGGCAATTATTTCCAGTGGAGCGAGAGCGGAGCGTTTCCAAAACACATATTAGCTCGACGCCCCGCGAACCCCTGGACTGGTATACTTAGCTTAAAAAATCCACATGTGTACGGAATTATTAGGGGAAAAAAATAATTCGGACTTAGGTATGTGCTAGAGCGTGGGAATGAGAAAGTGATTAAAATGGTAATTTTAATCGGATACAATAAAGTATATTAACTGATTAATTAATTAAAAATATAGCCGCCACGACGTTTTTCAGTATCCTATATCGATCGATAGTTTATTAATAAATAATTGAACCCTACGCTCGTGTGTAGATTGGAGTCATACCTGTGATACCTGGCCGTTGTTCTCCGTACCAGATAACGAATTTAATAACAAGCGTTGTCTCTATACTTCAATAATTTTAACGAGATTAATATCAATTAAATTATCGTGACTGTTGATATTGCAGTCTCCAATCTAGTAATAATTGAAACAGTATACACACCGAGGCTTCAGGTGTAGTAAACTGGCTGTAATAGTCACAACGTCATCGTGCCCTCGTATACACGGTGTCCTGATTCAATAGAATTATTTACGTCACTCCAAACAATGCGCACAGAGTTTCTCTCAACGTTCATCGCACCGTCGTTCGGCCAGCGTGCGGAATACGATCCGAGCGCGGCCGACGAGCACCGGAGAAAGCCGAGCGCGGTGATTTTCCGAACCATAGTATGAGAGACTCTAACAGCTGACGAGAAGTTTTATTATTTTTAACGTTATATCAACATTTTGAAAAATTTCACCTAGTCATGCTATTTGAAATTAGTTTGTGTACTTCATGGAGTTATAACTCCAAGTGCACATACGTTGAACGGAATGGAATGAAATTAAATTGGTCACGATGACAAGCTCGAGTCGTTGAGAGGGGGTTTGAAAGTGGAAATGGAAGCACGAAGAGAATGGCGTGTCTAGGTCTGTGGGTAAGTAAGAGTGCTGGATAGGCAGTGCACAAGACCCTGGTATATTTATATGTTCGGAAGAAACGTCGATATTTATTGCTAAACATTGGGTGAATGTAAAATTCAGTTTTCAATCTAAATGCACTCGTATTGGCCAGGGGGTTTCGCCTTTGCACGCGCCCTGAATAAAATGTTTATTGTACATTAAAATGGGCCACCCTATTGGCTCGCTGATCTTAAGCCCCGATCCTACTGGATGATTTTATGCTCTAGGCGAAAATGAGATTGGATATCTCCGCGTGCGGTTCATTTTTATAAGATACATTATTATGTATTTAAAACGATTCGGTTTAGATAAAGGATCTTCCTCCTCATCCTTCTCATGATTTATACCTCCGGGGCTTCAGTTTGAACCCTCAAAAATACTCCTACATGCTCTTCCATTCTGTGAAACAAAATACTTTCACAAATGTGACATAAAATCTAAAAAGCTGTTTGAGATTAGAAATGCCCTTCAAAATGTCTGATATTTCAGACAGAATATCCGAATAAATTCTCAGTTGCAAAGAAGAGAGAGAGAGAGAGAGAGAAAATAAAGTATTCTTCATTCAACAACACGCGATTATAATTACTTTTTGTTCTGCGTTCGCAAGGATCGTCGTGGCAACTCTTGCGGTTTGAATTTAATTAAACATTTTTCGTTGTCGGATGTAGCCACTGGGTTAACCGGCAGTCTTATTCTTTGTCGGACACAAGGCAATTTGTTTTATTCAATTTTCTGTGATGAATTAAAAGCCCTAATTTTATTTAAACTCGGAAAAAAAATTCACGTCAAGAACTACTTTACCGGCCGTTCGAGGAACTCACTTACCGACGAATCTGTTATGAGCAATTCGCCCGTTTAACCTTTTGGAATCGACTGAAATGACTGAAATCAGTGTTTTACACTAATTTTCTGAGCGATTAAACCTGTTCATCTCGACTTTGAACGTTCTCAATGGACTCGGGTAACGTAAAAGCAACCTACGTAACCGCGTCCGGCACACAGTGTGACTCGTAGGTACCGCTACCGGGGAGACTCAATTACATTAACACTAATGTTATTAGTGCGGCTGTTGGAGGGGTTGTTTTGTACCACGTGTGTCATTCCAGAATCCAGACTAGCCAAGCCGCGCACTTACACTTATTCAGTTTATACACACAGTGATAATACGTTGACTACCTTAAAAGCGAGGGATTTTTCTTTTCCCCGTAGAAGCTAGTATGGCCTGCGGGATACTGTTCGAGTGCATTAGCAGATTTAACAACTTTGCTCCTTTTTTCATCAAACTCATTTCTTTTTTTTTTTGGGTACTTTTTATAAAAAGATGCGTTCAAGGGGGGGATTGAGCAACTTGCAAACAATCATAAAACTTGAATCTCGAAAAGTTCTGGATCAATAATTGACCTGTATTTTGGACATGATAGTTCCAGTTTCCTTTTATTTTCCAAAATTAAGAAAATAGCGACTAAAATACACAAATTTAAACCTTTTGAGGGAGGTAAGCTTCGCATGCAAATGGTCGCTAATGAGTCTATCAAAAAACTTATCCACTATATCATAGATATTGTGTCTAGGAATGTCTTGTTCAAATTTCAAGTCGATTGGTCCAGTAGTTTTGAAACCTTCTTCACCATCAGCAACGTGTGTGGCTATTTTCAAATATTTTCATGAACTATGATGTAACAAAAAATAAATAAAAGGAAAATCAGTCGATTTTTAAGACATTGAGGGTATACAAGTCTACTATTGGCTCCGTATTTTCGCCTCGATAATGGACACACTCGACTTCGTAATTCCCCGCGATATGCTCCGTGGGTCTTCTCATACCGGTGGAAGAAGAAGAATATGTTTGTCGAGTATGAAGATTGAAAGCCTGAGTATCACTGCACAGATAGGTTCTTTGATCTATAGCGAAAAAGGAGCTGTTAAAATGTTGCAGTAGGTAGTGGTTCCATTTCACGAAGATATCCGAGAATGACTAGACGTTTCCTGTCCTCTTCTTGCAGATCCTATTCCGACAAAAAAAACGCGGTTGAATCGAGTGAGAAGGAAAATAAATAAAGAGTTTGGTCCGCTAAGATGGATTCTGGAGTTTGTTTATTTTTCTTAACTCTTTATTGTTGATGTTCTACAGTCAAAATACTCGAAAGTTTTTCTTGTACCATACCAGACACGTAACATACATGCATAAGTATTCATTTTTGTAACAAATGCACGATTTCTGTGTTTAAAGTGACCTTTTTTTTGACCGGCTTGAATAAAGTGCTCACTTTACGCCCGCTCTTGAAAAATGCAATATGATTGTAACATAACTTATATGTGTTGCCGTGTCAAAAAATGTCACGTTAGTGCCGCTTATAGGCAAAAAATAAAAAAATGAAAGCAATAGATGCGTTACAAAAAATGCACCAAGGCCTAAGTGGGCTTTTTTACTTCGTGTGGTTGCAGTAATCGTCTTCGGCTCGCTGCTTCAAACTCCACACTCGGTCTAAAAAAGCCCACTTTACGCCCTAGGCGCAAAAATATTCTATTATATTCTTAGTATAGATAAATTTGTTTGTTTTTATATACTGTTAGTAAAAATGACGTTCCCACGATTCTGTGTCTATTATCCTATATACAGTACTACAGTTGCTCCATACCAACATTATGACAGACTAGCAGATTATCTTTTTGTTATATCATTTGTATTATTACACGAGTTATTTTCCCCGTCCCACACATGTCGCCAATTTTATACAGCCAATATTTTTTTGCGATTCTTCATCTCACTCCCGGATGTCCTTCATTACGGTCATAAACTCTACGGCATCATATTTACTTTGATCTTAGACGCTACGCGGCTCCCCAAGATCCACATATGAGCCAGATGCTGACGCTACATGATTTTAACAGCCGAACGTGTCTCTCGCATGTTTCAACTAAACTAGTAGCCATTAAAAATCAAAGGATTGCTTATTTCTGTATTTTTCTGTTCATTGAATTTTTTTCCAACATTAAATTTTATACGATTAGTCTTTGCGGTTTTTTTGTTTGTACTCTTTTTCTATTCACCGCGGGGTTAATTATCTCCTTAAAATTGCATTCCGATCTAGAAACCATCTAGATTGCGGGGGTAGAAGGCGGGAGAAGGGCGCAATATCAGACGGCAGCGCCACGAGCATCGCAATCTCCTTCCATCCAATATCCGAGTTTTTTGACAGCAATTTCGGTCACGTCCGATAATATATCTGGATCATTAATATAAAGCCTCCCCCTTTATCCCCCCGACTCTGACTCTACCTCTGCCTTCATCCCCACCTACACCTCCACCTCCACCTCCACCTCGGGGGTGGGCGACGAGCTACACGGGTGACGGGGAAATTGCTTTTCAATCCCGGGCTGCCCCTTGCTGCCGCTACCAAAAATCTTCCCCCTCCCGCAGCCACACGGGCGCCTACGTTTACCGGGTAACCTGACCGTACCTCGTCGTTAATATATACGTACATTTTTTTCAACACTCCGTTTCTCTGTTTTTCGGGGAAAAGAGGAATTTATTGTAATTACCCCGGAAATGAAAATTGGATCTCCACCTTTTGAGGTCTGGAGAATCACCTCCCACCATTTTCGTTCGGACGATGATGATTTTTGTTTCAATTGACGCCGTTTTTCCAAACTTTGGATTCATTGAATTTTGATTTTGATCGGTTCAGTACTTTTCTAATTATTTGAATACTGGAATTTAGTAACTTTTCGGGTCACTGATCACAAATTTGAAGTCAAATTCGCAAACTTCAAAACAGCAAATCGAATATGCTGTTGAAAAAATTCTAAAAATGTTCAGATTTGCATTGAAATTGCTATCCGAAGGTTTTTTGGCTGCTGACAACGAATCTGAAGGCAGAAAAGTCTAAAAGTATTCGGATATTGACGCGAAATGGTACCCGTACGTTCTTCGATTTTTTTTTAGAAAATTCGATTCGAATGATAACTTTTTTTTTAGCTCAAATAACGAAAAGCTCAAAGACCGGCGCACTGGTAACTTGAATGACAGCCTGTTTTTTTTTTCTAATTTAAATTCTATTGATATTGCTATGAAATGTTTATAAAGTAAGAAAACGACTGTGTAAAGGGGGACACGTCACGTGTGTGTACAGAGACCACACACATGGGGTTTTGGTGAACGAGATTGTAACGTATAGGCATGTGTATACTATAGACTCGGTAGCGTATAGCCCGGTCGGTACACCCTCTATAAAGAAGAGACCCCCGTCCCCCCTCCTCCCCCCTTGATCAGATAAAAAATGTATTATGGCGGCCATGATACAGGGGCCAATACCTCGACAGAAGCCTGGGTATTACGACGGTAGGTTTTCTTCTTATTTTTTTTTTCTTGGCTTTCTTTTTGTATAATACGATTGCAGATTCCATCGTTTTCATATCCGCGAGCACAGATTACACGCTCTTTTGTGTTCTATTATTTTTCATTTCTATCGACGATTTAAGCTGTGTTTTAGTAATCAACGAAATAGCTCGATGGACTGGGATAGAAGGAATCGATTGATTTAAGCTGGAATATAGAAAGTAATAGGATGATAAAAATTGGGGTGATCTGCGAGCGAGCTAGTTGTGGCGGCCCTGCATTTTTGTGGGAAAAATATGTCATGAAAAATTTCAACATACATATACACTTATTCGTGAAAAAATTTAGAATAAATCAGAAACAATTCGATAGAAGAATAGTAACAAAGTTGACGGTCAGATGAGTAATTCAGGTTAACCAAAGAAATACAAAAAGAAAATTTGTCTGTTACAAGGGGTTTGAATCACTTTTTTCACATCGTGAATCAACTAGATTTCTTGGAAAAGTACTTCCTTTGGAGTAAACAATCAGAAAGTACTTTTCTCACACCCGGTCGCAAAATGGCACTTTTTATACCTCCTGAGCGGGCGGAAAACAGATCTTTTGGCCCTCGGGCGGAAGCGTCTTTTTCCTGCCCTAGGGCGCAAAATCCTGTTTTCCGCCCGCTCACTCGGTCTGAAAAGAGGCATTTCTGCAGACCAGGTGATGAGAAAAACATCGTGTGCATCACGGGCGCAAGGCTATTTTGGCGAGTGTGCTCGCAGCAACTCGCCTTCGGCTCGTGCCGCCAAAGGCACACTCGGAAAAATAGTACTTTCCTCTCTTGATACACAAATAACTATTTCTCACACCCGGTCGCAAAATGCCACTTTTCATACCTCTTGAGCCGGCGCAAAACAGATCTTTTCGGCCCTTGGGCGGAAAAGTGCTTTGCGCCCGCCTAAAGTGGGCGCAAACAACTCTTTTCCTGCCCTCGGGCGCAAAGTTCCGTTTTGCGCCCGCTCACTCGGTCTGAAAATAGGCATTTTTGCAGACCAGGTGTTGAGAAAAAAATCGTGTGCAACACGAGCGCAAGGCTATTTTGGCGAGTGTGATTGCAGTACACTCGCCTTCGGCTCGTACTGCAAATTTCACACTCGAAAAATAGTGTTTTGCGCCCTTGATACACAATGTACTATTGTGTACCAGGACGCAACGAATGTACTTTCGTGTACTAAAACGCACTAAAAGTACATCTTCTAAACTCAGATCGCGTGTAAGGTACTTCTGTGTACTCAAACGCACAAAAAGTACTTTTTTCCATTCAAACACACAAAAAGTACTCTTATCAATTCAAACGCACGAAAAAGACTTTTGTATACTTGAATGTACAAATGTACTGATGCATAAATTACAACGACAAATCCACAAAAAGTACTTTTGGTGAACGTCCTTATCTAGCATCTTGCCCTAATTCCTTAAATCACTCACAACTGTTTGGGCACGAAAAATTGACGTTTTAGTACCCGAAATAATGCGTCTATAATTATTTTTTAATCCTGCGAAGCCCCACTAATTTATCTTCTCCATCAAAATAGTGTTATATCGTTACTGGGCAAGAGAGTAATAAGGCTTCACTTCAGTTCTATTTTTTTTTTTTTTATTTCTTACAGACGAAACAAACGACTTCTGGATAGTAAGTGACCGTTAGTGTAGGTTGCAAATCGGATTACTCGCATTACTCTCCTTTGTTTTTTCTGTATTAAGTACATCGGCTTCCGATACACACGTATGGAGCAGGGGGCTTTTCCTTCGCTTGATTCTACTGTGTAACACGAGGTGTGACAGTTACACACAATTACGATATCAAGAGGTGCGAGACCATAGAAAATCGTCACACCCATAAGTGCGTGTGTTGTGTGACATGTCTACAAAGAAAAGACAGAGTTGTAGGGCCAATACTCGACCGTAGTGGATGGTCTCGATGGCTGACAGAAGCCATGCGCATCAGAATCCATTTACTCAAGCGTGGATAAAATTACCACCGATCCTCCTCCTCCTCCTCCCGTACCGGTACCGAGTCTGTCTTTATTTTTCAACCCTCGAACCCCCTCACGTCTGCGGACCAAAGAATCGTCCATCCTTCTCCTTTATCCTTTCCACCCCTACCCCCGGATCTGGGGGTAAGTAACTTAACCATCTACTGGAAAGTATATCTCAGGGGTTCTCAGCTATGCGATTCGAAGGGACGGGGACAGGCTCTTGTAGAGACTTTTTTCTTTTTCTTTTTAATCCTTGAGCAATCTAGAAGCGGAGGGGTTGAAGTGGGATGCTCCTATTGTAGCTAAATATAATTTAAATCACAGTTCATGATAATTTTTTAAAAGTGCTTCTTTGTATTTTATTAGAAAAAACCTTGCATTCAATATACCAAATAAATGTATTATTCCGTATGTATTGGGGGATAGTTGGGATTTTTCAAATCGAAACCTGGGATGAGAAAGGAAATTAAAAGTTTCTTTTACAAGCACACAAATATGGGATGAAAAAAATGTTAATAATCGAGATTGGTATCGAGAACGATGTGTACCAGCTTTACTGTTTGAGAGAATATGGGTATCAGAAATTGTCTTTAATTAAAATATACGGGTCGATGGTTGTGTGTGCGTATGGGGTAATATAAATTCTGGCTTATGCATACATTGATGCTTTCTAAATGCAAAGAAGCAATGTTATGAGTTTAAAGTTGAAAAATAAGCAAATGAAACAAAGTAAAATAAAATAAAAACCAACACACACGAACACGTACCATACTTACTAAAACAAACCCAGAGATATGATTCTGCCTAATCACCCACTTCCCATGCGGGTATTTAACCAGAATATATTTACGTCTATCGTATATCTCACAGCTGGCTTTTGTAAGTCCTTGTATTTTTCGTACCATGACTCACACTGAGTTTTACTTTGCTCGTTATGTGCCCATTTTGAATTTTCAAATGTTATTTCTTCAAAGATTTCATCTATCTTCTCAGCAATCAGCTTCAATAATCGATATCGACTCTTTCTCTCTTTGTTACAGGAGCGCTCGTCACGCAAGCAGATAAAAACTGGTGAGTAAATATTACCTCAAGTATAATTAATATCGAGGACCTATGGCGGTCATTTGATTCGATAAATCTGATGTGTCGAGCTTTAAAAAATGTGATAGAATTTCAATATTGTTCGATTAATTTTGCGAATTTTGTTTTCAGCGATCATAGTGACTATCAGTCGCAGATACTGAACGATTTTTATCTGAGTTCTGATTTGAATTTTGAATGTTGAGAATTTATAAAAAGCAGAATATTGAAAAACTGCTGCACGTCCATCCAATTTTACCTAAAAGTATTGAAAAATTATCGGAGTTATTCATCTTCGAAATTTCGATTCTGATTGAAAGATACAAAAAATCCGACACGATTGTTGTAATTTTCTGAGGATGATTAAAACCTGAATATAGCTACCGATAGATTAAGGGATCTAGAGTGAAAGGGTGAATCCCCTCTCCCTCTGAATCGTGGACTTAGACTTAGATTACACACCGACGTTAGTACATGGTCGTCTGTCTTTCTCAAAGACCAATTTCCGGGAGTCGATATTTACATACCGACTCCCTATACAGAACTCATACCTAGTTGAGGTTACACGGTGTTATATCCACGCATACGTGTATATCAACGAAGCGGATAAGTTGCAGTTCGTATGTGTAACCCCAGTCATGCGAAAGGGTAAAGAAATTAGCATATCTCCGTAATTGTAATGCACATTCGTTACTTTATGGCGTATAGCTGAATGGGCTACACCATATATACAGTGGGTATACTCGGCGGTTCAACACAAACCGCGGGAATTAACATTTCACCTGTGTCATTCGTTGCATATAGGTAGGTAGATATACCGTATGCACAAAAGGTATTTTATATTTATAGAACTTTCTAATTAAAACAGACCAAAGGTAAATCAGCACCACTCTAGAATACCCGGAGTCTAGGTGAAAAGGTCGAAACTATAAATTAGATCGCTTCGGGTAGTGGCCATGGTTATTTTAGAATCGGTCTCCATTTATGCCCCCCCAGGCAATCGTCACACGTTCATAGATCACAATCTCTACGACCCATCTCGAATCATTGTTTTATTACGTCGCCGTAAAGACATTTCCGTTTTCTGCGGGATAAAGGAAACGATCGATGTTTTTTTTTTTCAGAATTCCAACTTAAAGTCAAGATCGACGTTATTTTTTTCTTTTAGTCATAATTCGGTACGATATGAAAAAAATTTGTTTCCCATTCAATAATTTTGTTAATGAGCCAGTCTTTGAACTTCCGGTTTCTTTGTGCTCAAAACGATATTCGTATAGTAATTTAAAGACGAATTCGAAAACCTTCGGATACCAATTCCATTTTCAATTTTTTGAAACCCAGATTTTCAATTTTGCAGATCTGGCTTCGGATTCTCCAAAATACTTATGGATGCCATTTTTCATTAGAATCGGAATTTTTCCTCCATGTTGGATTCGCCATTCTGAATTTTTTCAAATTTTACTCGAGATTCGTTAACATATTCAAGCAACCGATTTCTTGAATGAAAGAAAAAATCGTTTTTCCGTAAATTTCAATTTGAATGAATGAAGGTGATCTTTAAAGTCGCGGAACGACGATCTCGTCGCGGGTAGACCGTAGAGCTTGATCGGTACATTCACCCTCGTCAGCTTCTGATTGCGTTCAACGCGTCCCACACTATTCGCGAACGCTGATTGACACTTGTTCCTGTCTGGCGAAGCCAGTACCGTCAAAATCTTCACCGCGTCACTTCAAAAACCCCCAAGATCCAAATTTCACGGTCGATTCTATTCCTCAACAAATTTACGAATCCGAAAACACATTTTATATCACTCCGTGCGTAAAGTTCGATTTTACGCACGCAAGCGTGCGTGTAATCGGACTTTACGTGCGTTTGTGATGAAATAGTATATTGTGTGATAAGTGCGGAAAGAAGGCGATATCCGATGAGTGTGAAGTTTGTAACACGAGCGAAGGCGAGCAGCCAGCATTCAGGCGAGTCGAGTGTCGTTCACTCACGAGCCGCAGGCGAGTGCGGGATGACACGAGACGAGTGTGAATGCTGTGCGAGCCGAGCGAGTGATTCAAACTTCACACGAGGCAGATGTCGCCTATCCGCACTTATCGCACACCATATTTTTTATAACTCCTGCGGGAAAGCTTAATTTGAGATACAGACGAATAACATCTGACAGATGAGCAAATGGCCGACCATAACCAACCCGAAGTTAGGCGATAATCTAGGTTGACACATCGCTGCCGCCTGGGGCGCCACTTCGTGGACGCTTGGACGTTGCCACCGACCGATGGCGCTACTGAACGACTGACTTACTTCAAAGTGCGCATGCGTGATAGTGAAGAAATGTAGATTGCTTGAAGTGCGCATGCCTGTTGATGAAAAAATGATGATAATGCACGATGTGCGCCTGCGCGATAGTGAAGAAATATTACTTTTTTTCACTCATCTGAAAAGGGGCCCTTTCCAAACCAAACACAGGCATCGAAAATCAAGCTTTCCACGCAGGTGTTCTGAAAAATTTTGTTCGATACATGTGCGAAAGTTGTTTTTCGACTCGTGATATTGTCACCCTCGCGTTTCTCAGGCGAAAAACCTCCCACTCGTGCGAAAACAGACATTTTGCACTAGTATCGTAATATACTACAATCGTTCTGCTACATCCCAAAGATTTCGAACCCTGGAATCTCCAAATTTGGATAACTAAGGAGAAAAATAAAATAAAACACGATCTCAAAAATGTATTTCGATGGCGCACGGGCTACGTCCCTGGGAGGAGGGCCGTGGCTGGTCGGGAATCGAACACGGTACCAGGGCACACGACGTAGCGGAGAGTGGTAGCGTGAGCGCCGCGACGTCGACGTCGACGAGTCCTCGAGAGGTAGAGGCAGAGAGGAAGGAAGGGAGGTTGTACTTAGTTAGCGGACAATGCGGCCCCTAATGAACAGCCAGGGGCGCCAACCCCCGCCAGACCAACTATATCCGAAGCACGCCGAAATGACCGAGTCAGACGCGTGCAGTGGTGTACAAGCTTATACACGTACACCCTTACCTGTACCACACAGACGCACATATATACAGACGCCGACGTGTACCAGCCAGAGATCTGCGAGGTCGTTACAGCTCGAGACCATAGTTTAGCCAAGGCCCGAGAGTCGTTAACACCGAAAGCT
This sequence comes from Euura lappo, assembly GCA_018257835.1. Classification (NCBI taxonomy): domain Eukaryota; kingdom Metazoa; phylum Arthropoda; class Insecta; order Hymenoptera; family Tenthredinidae; genus Euura; species Euura lappo. Next base: position 183,769 of record JAEUYN010000771.1, on the reverse strand, counting down.
CATCCCGCCCCACAGAATGCGGACAGAAGGTGCTTTTCGACGATTTAAACCGTTTCTTCGTTGCACCTGCCTCGAATGATTCATTTTAGAGCGTGCGTTAATATTCGGCGCATGCGCACACCGTGAGTTATCTGCTTTCCGCACTGAGAGGGAAAATTTACAGGGAAAATTTTAGGTATCGAGTGTGTTCGTTTTTTTTTTGTGGGTATAACTGAGGATTAAAAATTGAAAATCGGAATCTCATACCCTGTGGTTCGGTTGTTTTGATTGAATTTGAAATGGATACGAGTTGAGTACCGCTGTAAGCCTCCGTGGTTGTAATTGGATTCAATTGTCCCGCGTTAAATCAGTGACTCCTCTTCTCTCCTCTCTCCTCGTCGCCTCTACTGATTTTCTCTCTCTCTCTTTCTCTATTATATCACTCTTCGTTCGTTGTGGAGTCTATATAACAGATTTCAGTTCGACAAACACGTGATGGACAGAAGACAACAGGCTTTCGTCTGGTCTGAATGGAGAATTAGAAACTAAAGCGAAATCAATCTTCAACATTTATTACACTTTGTAAACTGTGAATAGAAGAGAAATAAAAGACAAAACATTCTGGTTCAATGATTCGATTGATTTGATGTCAGAAATTCTTCAGTAACGATGATATATTTGATATTCCACAATCGATACCTTGACGAAATAAATTCTTTTCCCAAAAGCACGAAAAAATTAAAAGCTCAGATTTTTTTTTCAAAGTTCAAGAGTCACCCTTCGGTTTAATGCAATACACGGTAAAATCTTGCTTACCGCACGGTGATCATGCCAGTGAACATTTTTACTACTTGACAGGAACAACAAAAAATGCTACTTTATTCACTGAAAGTTTGTTACAGGCTTTCTATGAAACAGTAGAAAAGCTACGAAGCTATATAATTCGTATCCTTCTTTTTATCAGTTAAAAAAAAAAAAAACAACAGACACACTGTGGAAATAAACTGAGAAGAAAAATGGTCACGTCCAACAAAAGTTGATCATTTGTATAAACTAACGATCAGAACGATTACTCCGAGCTGCTTCGGAGCCTTTCACAATTATCGAGATGTCAGTGAGAGAGAGAGAAAAAAAATGAACAACGACAGTCAGTTAAACTGATTACAAACCGAACGATTCTTTATTTGCCCTAATTCTTCGCAGTTTGAATTTCAATTGAATTCTCAGTAATAACTATTTAAAAAAGCAGTGAAACGACGTGAAAGAATTGGTCAGGAAAAATTATCTCCGATGTTGAAACAGAAGGGACGTGAACAAATAAAAGAAAAGAAAGAAGAAAAAAAAAACAGTTTCAAGCCATGTGGCCAATTTCACTTTGTACTTTACAATATCATCTCTCCTTGACTAAAAAGATGGGCTTAAGAAACACGTTTCAGAAAAGGTTCTCTCTCCACTCGTATCATAACCGAAAAAAAAGAGAGAGAAAAAAAAATACTCCCAGAACCCAGAGACCAGAGCTGCCTCTCTCTTTCCACTTCGTAAATACTTGCACCACTCTATCGTATTGGTAATATTGTAAGCGGTAATTTTACTAATGGCATCGGGCGTTTGCTACCCTGTCTCTGTTTTCTATCTCGCAGTATATACTAACCATACTCACTACCTTCCTATATTAATGCACGGGACCCCCCCCTTTGCCACTGGTAATACGTATATTAAATATTAACGGTGATGCTCTCTGCTAAATCGAAGGGGTGTCTCAATGTCTTAGCAATAAACTGACTCAAACCTCTCGCTCTGAATATATCTCTAATGATTCGGGATCCATGATGCATGATCAATCAACCGTTATACGTTATACATTGAATAGATTAATTATATAGAAAAATAATTATGTGAGAAGTGACGAAGGGATGAAAATTTGTAGAAAAGTACCATTTTGAAATTCTCAATTGTATGTACAAGCATTTTAGGAATGAAAAGAAAAGTTACTCATATACCTACCCTTCGTGCACTGACCCTTTCATGTGGAAAAAAATCGCCATGCTGCCAGTGTGGATCATGATTAATTTACCAAATGGGAATTTTTGCTTTACGGTGCTTTCAGTGGAGTGATCAATCTAGGAGATATCAAGCCCTTTTCTCTTTAATGACAATATCGTTTGTGATCAGACGCGAGTTTGTGTAACACAAAATACGCTTCGAGTACAGTTGATTGAAATACGTTGATTTCCATTTTTTTTTTTAATTCCTTCTTTAAATAAATTATTGAAAATAGATCCAATTGAATAAAAATTTTTCTTCGACTGACGAATTTGATTATCGAAAAATTTTGGAAATATATTGAAGAAAATTATTGAGGATTCGAGTCTCTTTGAGAGGAGACAATATCGTGGTAAATGATCATTGCCTTCATATGGTAATGTAATAACACTGGACATCAGAATATTGCAAAATTGACAATTTTATTTTTTTTTTTCACATTAAATGGTAATGGATACTATTATGCACGTATTAGTCATTATCATAATGTTTACTCAATTAGGAACGACAAAATGGCGGACTTATCACTCGGAGAATGATAAGGTTTTCGTCATTACGATTGCTAGAAACACGTACAATGGCTCATTATGAAACGTGAATAGATCCATCTATTTTTTTTTCTGTCCCAAACTAGAAGAATGAACTATTGGCGATTTCAGGAGGGATTTTCAAAAAAGACCGAGAGAATGAATAAAAAAAATACCAATCGAACGATTATCTTAACGTAATTCTTCTATTTATTAAAGGTTGAAAGGTTAATTTTTCCAGTTCTGAACCAATTTTTGTTCCCTTCACATTCTTAGAAGAAATTTCAAAATAGGCTGATAATTTTATTGCCGCCCTGAATTGAAAAAAAGAAATTCTCGTTCCATCGATCAAGTCGTTCAATTATATTCGACTCGAGGTTGGCTGCCCGGATCGTATCTCATTTTCATTCATAACGCTAATTAAACGTCCCTTCAATCTCCATCAAACAAACGAATTCACGGTCCTAGAATGCATAATTTTTCTCAAGAAACTCTAACTTCTCGTAATTAAATCGGTATACCTACCCGTAGGATTCTATGGGAAAATGGCCAAAGAATATAAATCTTTTGTCAACCATACGCAGTTGTGTTTGAGCAAGTTTTCCGAATCCGTGTATCAAACATACGGGAAGACTGAGACGGTAAGATCGCTGCCTGCACTGTTATCTTTTCTTGGGTAGAGAATTATCTGTTTATTTACCATTACTTTGGAAGGGGAAAGGAGAAAAAAGAAAAAAAAACAAAAAAAACTGCGCTGCAACGTATGCGAGACTCTCGAGTTTACAGTGTCTCAAATTTATGGATATTTGTACAAGATAGACATAACTCAAGATGAGACCGACCTTCAACAGATGCGCTGCGCTCTTCTCTCTAATCATTTAAATAAATACCAGAGAATTTTTCTAGCTGGCGTGGAGATTTTGAAAAATTTATTACACTACCGTCTCACGTACAGAAAAAAAAAAGAACTGATGTAACAATTGAGAAAATCATTAATATCTTATCCAAGGTTCATTACACATCGAAAAATTGAGAAATCTTTTTCAAAAATCACATTTCGTATGGATACAGGCACACGGTTGATTCGATTATGTCTCTCGACATCTCAGTTTCTTCGAAGACCAATCCTTCATTGTTGAGGGAAATTGAAAAAAAAAAAAAAAAATTTGGACCGAGCATAACTTATCACAGGTTTTTTTTTCTCAAATTCCCTCATTCATATGATGAAGAATTGTTGTCCAAAGAAAATGAGACGTCGAAAGACATAATCGAATGATTTTTAAAAAAGTCCATTTTTCGATTAATGATTTTTGGAGTATGTAGAATTTGTTGAATCACGTTGTACTGGTCCCCTTGAATGGGGACTCAATTTATTTTCCATACAAAAAATTGGGCAAGATTTTTTTTTTTTAGGGTTTTTTTCGTAAAAATCTGAATGTAAAAAACGCTAGTATTGTGGATTTGAGAACCACTGGCGGAAGACGCGGGTCTCTTGACGCAAAGGGTCGCGTCGCCGACTCACGTATTAAATACAGGCCTCGTTAAAAAATTCTGGAAAGCGAGTCACGATTGGCCGTCTACCTCCGATATCTCTGTCCCACCAGTGGTTTGACTTTGTGCGACGGTAATTGACCTTAAAACCAGACTGGGACCCGTATAATTGAGACGAACAAAAATGGTCCCCCTTTCCGTTGAATCCTCGAATCACACAATAAGAATTGCGTTAAACTAGTACATAGGATTAATCACGGAAACGCAATTTAACCCTCGAATAAAATCGATCGATTCGATGATCCGACCCGAACCACATCGCGTCTTACTCCAATTCTTTATACCCATTAATATAAAAAAGACCCTTCACTATCACGGGTTAATATAAAAGTTTTCAACCATTCTATACGACCGTGGCTTAAACATTTCTTATGGGTTAATTTCGCACCGGCTAATACAAGAACCGATAATTATATGTACAGAGTTATATTTTAGTATAAAGATAATTAATTTAATATCACGTCTGCAAATCGTATCACGGCGTGTTATGCGGGGTATGAAGAAGAAGAAGAAGAAGAAGAAGAAGCAAAAAGGGGACTAAGATGAAAAAAAAAAAAAAAAGTCTGAAATATGAACGTTATTCTACACTTTATGCATAGGCACTGAAGTCTAAAGCTTCTACATGCGCCTTACTTAATGACGAACACGGTCATAGAACCTTTTGGTGTGAACGCCTTCTTGGTTTTGTCAAGTGCTTGGTTATAATGAGCCAGGCTCCTTCCATCTCTCATATTATATCTTCTCTGACATATTTCGACCCCGACCCTCTGCTTTATCCACCATTAAAACTTCAACTTTTCGATTTTTCGAAACGATCTTGAGTTTTCAGTCTACGTCCATAGACTGAGATTTTAATTTCACCGCGTTGCGAATGCCAAAATTTTCACGGATTGATGGAAATGAACCGTTCTTGGCAGTCGCATTTCTTCAAGACTGCTTATTTTGTTTTCAGTCAGTTTTCAGGTCACGATTAGGGGCAAAAAAAATAATAATAATGTCAGGGTCTCTTTGATAATAAAATTTTTAGCGATGCGGTGATAAATCGTTGGACGATTTTACCAATGACGTTGTGCTCTCTAAATTTGAATCAGTGAAAATTTCACTAATTGAATCAGTGACTTGGTATTTCACTGCAGAAACAGTGACTTGAACCCTTTTTCACTGGAGTATCAGCGAAGTCCATTTCAGCAGTGATTTTACCACTGCTAAACCAGTGCATAACTTCACCGTTTTGTCAGTGACTTTTGTGACGAACGCTAGGGGCGCCGCGTACGCCGAGTCTCTAACCGCCAAATCGTTCGCGTTCATATGTTGCGTGCTGATTTGGGGGTCGGTTCAACCACGTGAACTGTTCAGTAAAAATCATAACGTAAGTGGACATGCGGATTTATAAAATTCTTCACAATTTGGCTTGTTAGTTGCAAATAATCAATGAATTGTGTGAATATTGCTGTTCACTGTCTTACATTGAATTCCTTATACTTTTGGTAGGTTAGGTTTTCTCACTGCGTCCAGTCTTGGCTCGCTCCGACGAGACGGGAAACGGAGAAGTTTCATCTGCGTTAGGAGTCTGTTTTTTCTTTACTTGCAATAAAGATTCGCGAAACAAAAATGTGTCGAATATACCATATTGTCTTTCCGTTTCGAGAATATCTTCAACCGGATCAAATATATATAAGAACCAATAATTTTCGCTGATTCAATCAGTGAAAATTTCACTATTTGAATCAGTGATTCAAATTCACTGGATAAACTAGTGACTTTTCACTGATTTCCAGTGGTATACTTATAACTGGAGGCATCAGTGACTATTCGCTGATGATCAGTGACTATTCACTGATTCAAATTTAGAGAGTGCGTGTAACGTAAAAGCTTTTTTTCTATTCTCTCCAGGGAAACGTCGTAAGAAATGAAAATCATTCTTTTCTTTTTATCGTTGTAACTACTCGATTCACGGTCTATGCCCGCACCAAGCGTGTTATTTTAAGTGGTACGGATCGTATATAATTCAAAACGTTCATCCGCGTGGTACACAGTTGACTAGATAGAGAATGGCTGCTGTGGTAATGGCATCGTTGTGTCCCAGGCTTGATGCAAGCTGCAGTGGTGCTCTGCCAGAATTTTATAACGGTAAAAGAGAATCGATGAAAAAAAAAGCTTTCACATCAGTGTTGAAAAACATAAAATCCAACTTTCCGTGAAAACTCATCAAGTTGAAGTAAAATTGCAGTTTCAAAAAACAGCACAAGGAAAAATAAAGCTTCACGTATAAAATTCAGTGACTTCAGAACAAAAAGAAAAAAAGGATTTTAAAATGTTTTGTTTTTCGTTTTCAAAATTTCAATCAATTCCAATAATTTAATCAGGTTGGTAGAAAATAGCCAGAATTGTACGTAAAATTGAGCTGAAAAAATCCAGAGTGTGATTTTTAGCAGCTGCAATTTTTCAATTTTTTTTTCGTTCGTATAGTCATTCGAGGAATCCAACTTTTCAAGCATTTTTCAATATCAGTGGAACTCAATTAAAAAGTTATGAACTTTTTCTCATCAAATTAGACTGATACAAAAAAAAAAAAACAGCTTTCGCCTGGAATGATTGTGAACATTTTGTTATTGTCTTTGGCTGATCGATGTAAGAAATATCCAGCCGTTAATTAGAAGGTCGATTACGCAAAGCTTCTTTATAATACATACGATTATTTACCGATAAAGTTTACGCTTATTCTCTGTACCGTCAAGGCTATAAAAATGTGTGACTAATTAAAAATTACTCGACTAGAAACACGCTTTTCTTCTACCGTGTAATTACGATGGGTTAGAGTTTTGTTAATTAAGGAGTTAATTGATCCAGCCATTGACGTGGGAGGTCGAAACAATCGATATCATTAGCTTTATATAAATATTTTCATAATCGCAATGCCACACAGGTGTTTTATTTTTCTTCTAACAATAAAACTTTTTCAACCATCCATAATTTGTTTGTTAATTAAAAATTTAAACCTAATAAGAAAATAAAATTCTGTGTATCAAATAATTATCACACTGGATTTCTCCGTCTCCGAATGTGTATCGTTAACGTGTCATTGTGTCTCTGCAGCCCGCAGGCAGCCTTTTAAATTGAAATTTTCTGCTCCTAACGAGACCTGATCGTGTTTGAATAAGACATTAAATACGCTGTAGAGGGGGGCATAAAAAATATTGAGGTGACAATAGGAGTATTTGTAAGTAACGGTATGGTCGCGCTACTGCGGGTTTCATACGCGTTTTATATTTTATGTACCACACGTATACATATATATACTGTACTAACCGGCGTATGAATACATGGATTATATATTATATATACACCCGAAGAGGGATAGATGTATAGGTATAATATAGATCCGGTCGAGTTGTGGCGTTGATTGCGCCACAAAGGGTGCAATTATGCTTGGCCCTGCAGCAATCACGTCCCATTCTGCGATTCCGCCGTTTGACCTGTCCCCCCTCGCTCTCCCTTCGGCGCTGCGGCGTCTTTTTATTTAAATACAACCTTGAATGCCCCACCTAGTCAATGCAATTTAACGTCGTCGTCGCGGGGGGGCGAGGGGTAGGGAACGAGAGGGAAGATAAAATGGCAAAAAATAAAATATTTTTTAATCAATGATTGTAACGGTGAGAAATATTCCAAAGAAACGAAAAAGGAATATTGTCATCATAAAATCGCACTGACTAACACAAGAATTCAATTTGACAAAAAAACCGACATTGTAACTTGAAAATTGTGGTCGTCGCGTCGTGGCCAGTGAAGTAGCAGTCCGCGAAAAGTGGCGTCTAAATTCGCTGCCACGAATCCATTGTGACGACTTGTCCGATCGGCTTCAAATTTATACAGTAGTTTCATGTCATTGTGAACTGAGCTTCTATTGAACGAGTTTTTGCAAAATTGTAATTTCGCGGAGTTATGAATTTTTTAACTAGATGATTACGTTTTACCGAATCTACAACAACGTTTTTATTTGTAAAACCGCAACGGAAAGATGGAAAGAAAATCTGTTACATAGGAACTTAGTTGACAATCTTATAAAAGTACTGTACAAATTTCAAGCCGATTGGACAAGTCGTTACAATGGAATCGTGGCAACAAATTTTTGCGACCTGTTGCCACAATTTTCAAGTTACAAGGAACATTTTTTTTTTTTTTTTAATAAAGCTGGGATTTTAGTTTTCAAAACCGTATATTTAATCTTTTTTTGACTACTCCAAAAACCAGAGTTCCAGAATGAGTGTAAATAATTATTTTCAAAAAACGAGTTTCATGTTCGAGTTGCTCAAAATTTGTATTATATGTGCTTCTACTTCCTATTATTATTTGATAAAGAAATTAAACAAATTCAATACAGAATGTAGCATTTCTGGAAAAAAACAACACTGTTCAGGTTACAGAACGACAATTTTTTTTCAACTGAATTTCTAATCTCATAGTAAAAATAGTTATCACTTTAAAAAAATGTTCTGATAGACAATTGAAAACTGAACTTTCATTAACAGGTATTAAGTCAGCGATACGAAAAAACTACAGTATCACTAACTGGGACGTTTATCGTAGTTTCCTGTAAGAAAAAATTGTAGGAAAAAATATTCTGTAACGAAATGAGAAAAAAATAAAATAAATGAGTGACCCACGTCAGATAACGCCGTTCTGGTTTGACGTGGAGGAGAATTGACGCCCACATTTCAGTCACCAGTCAAAGATAATTAGTCACACACGTAGCCGAATGTTTATATCGAAGATCGTATGTGTAGGTAATAATGATGGGCGAGAGAAGACCTCCTCCGAGAAGCACTTAGAAACGTAAAAACTCAATTAAGGAAAATAAGCTCGAGTTTGACACTTGTGACCCGACCGGGACCCACCGTAGTCTGAACGTGGGGCCCCGTAGGGCCCCGGCACAACCAGCCCCCCCGGAGTCAGGGTAAACCTCTCGAAAAGACCTCCCACGGCGTTATATTAGTTGGTTCAGTTCGGACTAATGGACTACCGTAAGATAATTAAGCATCGCCTTAAGCTCACCTCACCTCGGACCCCCTATCCTCGTCTGGTGTGGTACACACGTGCCGCGTAATTCGTTATTGATGAAAGTATGTAGTATACTCAAGTTTGTGATAATTTATCCCCGTCCACCTGCAGTGTATTCTGGGAAATGTCTGGAATTAAATTCGCCTGCATCCTGTACGTCTGGTTATGAACGATCTTGCGAGACTTAATTAGACACGGAGTTTTAGTAATTTAGACCGAGTATATTTCACCACTCAAATCGCATGGTTCACGGACGAAATCTCTGTTTGTATAGTTTATACAAACGTTTATGATGTATTCTTGTTTATAGTATAAGACGTCCCCCCTTCCCCCCACCCGAATGTGTGTCCTAGATACAAGCAATTTGTAACGACGTTAGAGTCGCGCAACATCGAGTTAAACCGTTCAGTTCATTTCATGGAGCATAAAATTAGCTCTTATTCTATTTTGTGGTTTTACTCTAGTCTAAAGCTTAGTATAACAGGATGTCGCCGTGACGATATAATTTAAGCGTTAGTTTATTATAATAAAAGGCCTCAGAGTCCCTAGGGATATATTCCAGATGTCCCTGGGCCTCTGAAGAACTTCAAGTCAAGTTACCAGACCCCGAGAGCCATGAAGCTCACGGCAGGAAGGCACGTTTTAAAACCCCCTAATCTCTCTCAGACTTAATGTTCTTGTTCAGTATACACACATAAAAACTCTCTATACAGAAGCTTCTCCACCAACTGGCTTGAAAAATTAATTTATTAATCGATCAGACGCAATTTTTCATTCGTTGTTTTCATTTTTTTTTTATTGTTCTTTTGATTAAAAAAACTCAGTTTTTAACCCGTTACGGAAAGACGTGCGGCCGTACCTTTGTCTGAATTAATTTATCTGAATCGATAACTCGCTTTAGTATCGCACAGAATTATGAAATAACAAATTTTTAACAAATACTAGCGAATTCAGGTGATTGCATTTGGGTTCAAGAGCTTTTAATGATTTCATTGAATTTTTGTATCATCCATGACGATTTCAAGCGACTGTAGTAACTTCAAGTGATTCTACGTCATTGAAATTCAAATTCAAGTTCACGATCATTTCACCATGATCTAAGAATAATTTCTATCAATTATCAAGCCAATCCACGATTTTTATAAATTTTGGTTCGATTCCATTTCTTTTTTCTAAATAATTTTACGAGAGGATAGAAAAAATGTCAAATCGATTTGGAAAGATTTTCTACGTACGGAAAGTGAATATAGCTCTGGGTCCGGCGTCCAGTCTTTGAGATTGTAAAAGGAGTAGCCTGGGACAAATATGCGTTCAAGCTGTTAAGTTCTTGAAAATAAATTCCGAGGACCGAGGTATATAGTTCCGCAGCCAATTGTCAAAATAACAGTCAAATCCTTAGTTTTCGGACTTAGCAGAGAACCACACCCCCTAAAATTCAAAGACAAATATTAGCACGTGTATTTCTTGAAAATGTACTTTGAGTATCCTAAAGGACCGCATTTGTTGCCGATATATATGCATGCGTTTCCTGCAGGGATGTGAACCTGAAAAAATATACGATTCCCGAAGGACCCGTGGTGACAGTTGACAGTCCTTCATCCCCCTCGCTCCCCCCCCCCATCAATACATAAGGAATATGTGAAAACGTTTTTCAGAGCCTAGGATTTGCTCGAAGAAGACTAAAAAAAAATCATTCAACCGTGGCGCAGACTTTCTGCTTCGAAAACGTCAAAGAAAAAAAAAAATGAATCTTGAACGATGATCCCTGGGAGTTTTTGGGTTGTTACGTCACGGGAAGAACGCTCTTAATAATGAGTTGAGCGATTCGGGCGCTATAGGAGGTCAGAGGAGCGGTTGAAAGCGAAGAGAGGGAGGCAGAGAGGAGAGAAAGAGAAATAGTGGAACGGGGATATTGCCTGTTGGGTGATTTATCTAGTAATACTGCCCGACAGCCGCGAGCCGGCCCAGGCAGGGAGAGGGCCTTCTCACTATTTTTGCACCCCTTTTCTGCAGTCCTCTTAAGGGACGGTGGCCACCTCCGACACGGTGCAGCTCTCTACCCCGTTGGAAATTAAAAACTCACTTTATTACGCGTCTCATTCCACAACGTCGTCAGCAGGACTTAATATGAGTCCAGAGGCCAGAGGCCACAGACTCCGAGCTTGATGGAAAGAATATTATTAAAAGTTCGCAACGTAATACCTACCCATATGAATTATTACCCCCCGTACCCGGAGCAACTCTCGGACCAGATTCTGATGATTTAATTACCTGAAGAAAAAAATAGTCTCATTTTGCTTTAGAAAAATTTAATAAGTCATAATTTCCTGTTTCAGATTACATTTTGATGGGGCTCGGAATTCACCCCCGGAGCGAGAAGTTTTAAGTCTGCACTGGCTGGTGAGTAATCGTCTAAAAAAAAAATAATTTTCGGTCAGATCATTCATATTTCGAATTGCGAGTAGTCTTATGACGCATCATCCCTTCCTTCGTCTTATTAATGTCAATAAGGCAATTATTGTCCCCCGAATGGGATGGGCAGGCATTTCACTCATATCCGAGTCTATCCAACTCTGGCCTAGTGGAGGGTTCGAACGAGCGACGTGTAGTTCCCCGCTAGAAGTTGAGCAAAAGACTGGTTTTCGGTGCTTTCGATCGATGCTCGTTCGTATTTTCGATTTAATCGCAGATAAATAATGAATACTTTCTGCTCCGTGTCCAGGAGTGGATAGTCATTGAAAAATAATGATCTTTACTTGGAGCTACTCGAAGCTGTCACTACTTGAGACCGAATGGGGTCGGTCTCAATAATAATGTGGACCGAGGAAGGGTCTCGGGTCTCCACTAAGCAATATCCCCCTTTCCCTCTCGTTCACATACCTACCTGGTTCGTATTATTGGTGTGTATAGGAACCCCTGAGCAATTTATTTATTACCAGCCTGAGCGAATTATTACTGCATTTTAGAAAATGATTGCCTTTTTAATACGGCTGTTTCTGATCAATCGAAGCCTCTGTTCAGAAACAAGAACCAGTGCAGGGAATTTCGCGATGAAAAACTAACGATAGGACGTGCAAAGTAACAAGGGTGCAATTAGCTAGTGTAGCTCGACTCTGTCACTGACGTGTAAATTACACAGCGTCCATGTGCCATGATTACAAGGTCAAATGATACCCTCGACGGTAAAGTTATTCCAAAAGCAAACAGAACGGTTCGAGTATCGCCTAGACCTGAACTGAACTGTGTGGGCATACCGTGAGATGGTATGGGATGGGATGTGTGCTTAGAGAGGTGACGAAAGCGATACAGCTGAGCAGGACGAAATGTGGATAGAAGAGGAGTAGGTTGTATAAAGCGAAAAGGACGAAAGTGAGTGGTAAAGAAGCGAGGAGAGGCGAGGGGGTGGTTTTTGTAAAAAATTCAGCGAGTGAATAAATCAAGGGATGTCGCAGCAGCCTAGGCTCTGCTTTTAGTTTAAGTATCCGGGGTGGCCAGTCCCTCGCCACTCGCCTATATTTTATCGCGTATAATGTGCTCGAAGAAATAAGTAACTACCAAAACGACGCGAACGACGGATCCAGACAGCCACTCACATAAAAAGAACGGCGAAAATTAGTATGCCAATAGAAAACCTTATTTCGAACATCAAATGAATGAAACATTCAGTCTTTAATAACAAATCAAAATTTGGCTTGGCTTCATTTGGATTAAAAATCTTCAAAGAAATCATTTTTGTCCATCACACTGCATGAACATGCTGAAAAAAAGAGATTTCACTCCTACTGCGAGAAAACGGGCGCTACAGTGTCCGCCTATCGGTGGCGCTGTGAACTAAACTTCACAAACGCATGACTACTGAAGCGACGCCACCGGGAATTCTTCTGTCAATACAAAATCACACTATACTTGAAAGCATATTTCTCATCACAATTATGCGCAGTCGGTTTAGTATTTAATTATCAATCAAAATTTGGGTGTATCATCAAATCATACGGTGTGAAACGGCTCAAGCCGCAGAGTCGTTCTCTTCTACCGCGAGAAAGCGAGCGCTAGGGTTCGCCTATCGGCGGCGCTGCGAAGCGAAGTTTCCTAGAGTCCTCCCTTAATTTCGAACTTACGCTTTTCGTATCAAATTTCATGTCTGGAATGGAATTAATGTAAAAAAATGAGGTTTTTCCGATTGAGGTGATTTCGATTCTGTAATATATACAGAGGTTTAGTTGGAAAGTGGCCAAGGTAGAGAGGCTAGTTCTTTTCGAGGATGTTGGTAAAAGGGTAGGATCTGACGATTGAAATTCTCTAGGGGAAATGGGATTTGAAATGAGTACGATCCTGAGGGTCACTTTATAGAGTAAAATAATTTATCTTACTTTTCGTTCGAGTTTATCTACGCTTGTCAATAGCTTATTATAGTTGAGAGTATTGTTTCCCCCGGCGATATCCACCTTAATAACCATCTCTAATAAATTATGAATAAAGTTTCGATTGGATTCGGGTTGTTCGGTTTCCCTACCCACCGGCGAGTATCAGAACTTATAATTAGTACTGGCAATTAAGAATATAGTCTTGACTTGTTGCCAACTAATTGTACCTCCGAATACGGGATATCGGATATCATCTTTCATTAGAAACGAATAAACGAGCAGATCGACACTCGAGATCAACTCATGTAAAAATTGAAAAAAAGAAAAAAAAAGATCGACTAAATTATATCTTCGGTTAATTGGCGTTATATGATATTCCGTGGATAGAGATAAAAGAAAAGCTGTCAAAGGTGTGGAGCATAGACAGCGTGTGTCACGTCAACGACATTCATTCGGTGGCTCGCCTAATTGGCCCCCTTCGTGCCTTCAAATCACCAGTTATTAATGCGTAACTCGAAGCTTTATAATAATTACCGTATATAGAGGACCACGTTACGGGTGGAAGAGTGGGCTTAGCGTTATTACTCTCCTACCTATACCCACCGTCTCTCTGTATTGCGTGAGATAATTTTACCCTCTCATGTTACCACTGCACCACGTTGTTAATAACCTCGTGCATATGTCTGCCTCGGTACTGCATATCTAATTTCCTCAAATTCCTATGCACGTTGATGCTCTACTCGAATCTCAACGATGATGCTATATTTGAAAGAGAAAGAAAAAAAAAAAGAAAAACCGACCGACGTTTGTAAGATGAACCACTGGTGTCGGTATAATAATAGAAAAAAAAACAGTTCCTGATAAGAGTAGTATTGCATTACCTGCGTACGACAGCGTTAAATAATTAGCAATGTCTCTCAATTTGATTGTGAAGAAAAAAGTTTGCGAACTGTTGGAATAACGAACAGCAACAAAAAAAAAAAAAAAAAAAAAATTGTAGTGTTGGTGTCGCTAGAAATCGTGAAAACAAAAGCGAATCGGCAAAATATCCTCGGGACGAGAGTGCACTGGCTATAGTCTACCTATAGACTATTACGGGGTATAGGAAGGGTGGCTCATCTTGTAATGGACTCAGGAGACAGCTCCGAGTCAGCTAATGGACCCTTACTTTCCCAGAAAAGCTCTTAGTATCTATGCCACTCGAGCATCGGGCTTTCATGCGATGTGATTCCGGAATTTCCGAAATACTCACTGATAGCTGGTACAACGATTTGTCAAAAAGATTTTCTCCTCGCAATTTTTTTTTTTTTTTTTTCATCTTCGTATCACAAAAATTACACTAATATTAGGAAAGAAAAAAAAATCAAGCTTTTCACCCTCAAAATTTTATTAAGGGGGGGAATAATGCCATCGTGGAAATATGAAGAGTGAAAAAAATATATATGTATGTAAAAAAAAAAAAAGGAAAATGGAAAGAACGAAATAAGAAAAAAAGGCAATACGGCCCGAAGGCTACGTCTCTTTCCCTTTTATTCCATCTTCCGCTTATCCTCTCCGATTCCCCTAGTCCTCGTCCCGGTCCACTCCTGAGAGTAACCACCCTCGGCCTCACCCGCGCTCCAACTCCCTACTCTGGACGTCTGATGTCCGATACATCAGCCCCATGCATAATAAATCCCAGGCAGAAGCGAGCGCGGGATGGAAAGAGGAACGGAATTGAGGGAGAGAGAGAGACGGAGCCAGCACTCTCCTCGGTAAAGTCCCGAAACGAAAGTCCGGTGATGGAGAGCCTCCTGGATATCAATATCGGGGATTGTCCAACCGACGAACTTCACCATCAAATTTTTGTAAATACGTTTCCCTCTTTTTACTCAGGCTTTACATATATTCCAGATACTACGTGACTCTCTAGGCCCCCGTATATCGTACATACCTAAGGAAAGTAAAAACTCACGATTCGATTCGTTTGTCTGTTCATAGAGAAAAAAAATTATTGGTTTACCCGAAAAAATTTCATCTATTTAGGGAGAACAAAAAGTTACTAGAAAAACGTGAAAAATCACCAGATTTATGAAGTACTTCGAGAATAAAAATACATAATGGCAAAGATTCACTGTTTCGATAAAAATTCTTCTGGTGGAGGAGAAAAGTTACTAGAATATCGTAATAAATCACTAGACTAGTCCGCAGCAAGAACCGAAAACTAGAAGAATTGCACTTGGTCAAAACAATCAAGAGCCCAGCTGATCAATGAATTCTAATCTATCTAGGGAGAAAAAAAATTACTAGAAATACGTGAAAAATCACCAGATTTATGAAGTACTTCGAGAATAAAAATACATAATGGCAAAGATTCACTGTTTCGATACAAATTCTTCTGGTGGAGGAGAAAAGTTACTAGAATATCGTAATAAATTACTAGACAAGTCCGCAGCAAGAGCCGAAAACTAGAAGAATTGCACTTGTTAAAAACAATTAAGAGCCCAGCTGATCAATGAATTCTAATCTATCTAGGGAGAAAAAAAATTACTAGAAACACGTGAAAAATCACTAAATTTAACCTAATAAGACAGTAAAGTTACTAAAATATCGTGAAAAATCACTAGACTAACCCGGAGCCGGAATAAAAAAAAAAAAAAAACTAGTATATGAAAAATACGGAATTTCACCAGTCAAGAATAAAGCACCCTGTTCATCAAATAAAAATCTATCTAGAGAGAAGAAAAATACCTAGATTTTCACGATCAGGGTAAAAAATGGATTGGCTTATTGAATAGAGTTGAAAACTATAGTGAGGAAAATAAATAACTAGAAGTACGAAAAAAATTACTAGACGTACAAAGAGCAAAGAAAAATGACTAGACTTGTGCTTAAAAAAAAAAAAAAAAAAAAAAAAATCACCAGATCAAAACACAGGGTATAGCTGATGTGTGTTATCAGTTGTGTATCCAACGGCGGCATAAGCATCTTGTTTAATGCATAATGCCACTTGAGAGCTTGCAGCCCGTCTACGCCTAGAGTGGCGTACGGACGGGTTGGCGCTCGCGCCCGCGCCGCGTCGGTTCAGGACAAAGCAGACAGAGTACAGAAAACCTCCATTAAAGTCCCCAGAAGTGATTAGACCTCCTACCCTGCCCACAGTCGCCACCCCTGTCTGATTTCATCTCTCTCTTATTCCCCCCTCTGGCACTTTACTTTCTTCCACCTTACTCTCTCTCTCTCTCTCTCTCTTTCTCCTTCACTCTTTCACTCCTTCACCGCCACCACCTTTCCTTTTCGAAAGCTCAATCTCTTTTCCCGATATTTGACTCTTTGCCAGCCTCCACTGCTGCTAACCCCTCGACCACTATAGGGGCTCAGGGTTCAGTTATAAATCGTGAGAACTCTTCTATCTTCTCAAACTTGACTTTTTCAGAACCTTGATTTTTGATTTGTTCCTCCGTGTCCGTACGCTGATGGATTAATGTGTCAGTAGTTACACAACTACTGTTGAATTTAATTATCGCTAAAAGCTAATCGGTGAGATTGAAAAAATAATGTTGTTTGAAAAATTAGTACGACGAGGGTTGTTTTTTTTTTTTTTTTATTTATTCTTATTGAGTACTTGAAATGAACTATAAATCTTCTTTGCCCTGTTCGCGCGCGTCACACCTGTTTCGTGATCAATTTAATCACGAAAAAACCATCAAAGCTCCTCTTCTAATTAAAAACCGCCTTCTGGCCGAATGACTATAAACATAAACCAATCCATTCTGCAATCCTTTCGTGTCGCGCGGTGAGGAGGGGGGAAGGGAGGTGGAGAAAAAAGAAAAAAGGTCATACATAGTCTTTCCTAATTTAATCTGGCGAATGATTCCGTGATTCCCGAACGGGAAACCCTTTCATTACTTAGTTCCCACCCCCCGTTGGCTTCCAACTCTGATTCTCACCCCCCTACCCCCCTTCTAACCACCCCTCCGGACCGCTACACAACACTAAATCAACGGACACTGTAATTTTTGTAATGGGAGGTGTGGCCTAAGAGGGGTCGAACAGTGGTTGTATAGAGGGGATATTCAGACGTGGTGGGGATTACATCCCTTGCGAATTTCTGGAGGGGAGACTGAGGGGCGTCGGCGATCAGGGACGTAACGATATAGGGCGACGATAATATGTCAACGCAAAGATTTTTATCAAAAATTATACAAATTTAAATCATTTTTCGTAATTTAAATTTTCGTTCCAAGTTTTCGGAAATAATTATGGATTCATTTGCCTATTAATAATTAGCGACGACACGGATGAAAAACAAAATTGTTCATTCCAAAAGACCCATTCAAGTTTCTTGACGATTTTGAAATAATTTCTGAATTTTTAGATCGTTCGATTGTTCATCGATAATTCGAAACAATTTATTCTTTATTTAGATTGGTACGTCTTAATTCTCTATGAACGCAAATAAAATTTGTATGACTTGAAAATTTCTGTAATCAAATAGTAAAAAATGATATCTGAACAAATTTTCCGCAATAAAGACCCTCGTGGTGTCTAAAATCCGACAAACGCATTCCATAGTTATAAAAGGGTTGAATAATCTCGCGGTAAGAGATATTCCTCCCTCATTCACAGTGGTGGGGATGTTTTGATACGATGGTGGGGGAAATCGTCGACTCTATGTTTCATGGTGGGGATATAAGGGATGGTAGCAGGTGGGGGGGAGTTATCAAAGTCGGCGGCGTGCGGCCGCCGCACGCGACAGTTTACAACCAGCTGCCAAAGCGGCAGGTTCTCTTATCCGGAGCGTGACTCTGTACTCATAGCCGTTTTACTGAAAAGAAAAAAAAAAGAAAGTTTAATTCATCGTTTAATCAGTCAAAGAGTAACAATAAGTACTGTGATTAAGATAAGAATACACCGAATACCAAATACATTACATAAGGGCAAAAAAAAATTGCAATTCATAGTGAGACTATATTAATTATTAGAAAAAAAAAGTTGTGTTTGATATTGTTAAGAAAATTATTGTTCATCGTTGATAGCTTATTTTTTGTTAAAGTTTTAAGACTGTTTGAACTGTGATCTGAATGAATTTTAATTGAATTGCAAAATAAAAAATCACCAAAATCAGTATCATCAGTGCACTGTGACTTTAGAAACTTGAAACAAACGAAAAAAGAAAAGAGACTTAAATATCAGGAAAGTAACAATTTTCGAAGAATCAGTTAAAATTGCGCCCAACGTGAAGTCACCACATGGTCCAACAGCGTCGCCAGGTAAAACGATCAAACTTTCTCCATCTGCAGTTATTCTCGATCGATAATCGAACGGTTTTTTCGAAAATCACACAAATTTCTAGACCCGACGAAATATCAGGTGTCACACTTGAAAGAAATAAAAAAAAAAATAACCGATGATAAAAAATATATGGCACAATCCTATCTCAGAGTATAAATAATTCATACGTTATTACTTCGTTGGAATATAGATTTTATGGACTCGCGTATATCGACAGTATGTCTGTCGATAAAGATTCGACAGAAGAGTGCAGAAAGCGGTACCAAAGTGTGCAAAAAAAAAAAAGGACTGGGTTAGTTAGTTTTTTCTTTCGTGCGTAATACTTTGCCTAATAACAGGCACTCGTGTATAGTGGTGAAGTATAGTGTCGTTGTTTTGAGCACTGCTTTCGTTTAATTTGAACCTCTTGCCCTCTGTTGATGTAATGAACCTCTCCTACCGCTGTATATCGTACATACGTACGTATGTACGCTCGGGGGGAGGGGGAGGGGGAGGGTGAATATATTCTAGGTGTATATCCGTCCGGTTGGTTTTCGATAATTGGCACTAGTTCCAGAACCCTGGTCTCGTTAGTCCGACCAAGTAAAGAGAATGGCTTAATTATTTCGTTTGAAGTTTGAGAAGGGGTTAGATATATAGCTATATCGGTACCATACGAATAAATTGGGAACAGGAACGTCGTTTATTTTGCACGACAAATTGGTACGGCTAATTGGCTGACTGTCCTGTATTTCAGATCCACTAAGAGAAATGAATTTTTGTTTTCATTTAGTATGCCTACTATCTCGATATCGGAGATATATAGACGATCTTTTTTGTCTCAACAGTTTTTTTTTTTTTATATACTCTAGTATTTTAGGGAGGAAGAATGAAATGAAATCTCTTTTTACGGTCTCGAAGTTAATATCCGAAATGGGTATATAGCCGGGCAATAATTCTCCCTCGTAGCAATAAAAACCCATTTGGATATATCAAAACCGGAAAAATATATATAATCTCTTTAAGTTTTACACACCCCTATACGCGATATCTTACAACTGACCACTCGGCCACGTCCAATTCGACCATTCAAAAGTTGTGTGCTTTTAACTAAATTGAAATATCCGAGTACCGGAACTTCGGGGACTCGGCGATAGGTGGCAGAAGCTTCTATACCGCGTCTTTATCAATCGTAATTTCTGTTGGAAACGAAAAAAAAATAAATAAAATAATTGTGTGACCTCTGTTGCAATGAGAGTGGCTTCGATGTTGTACCAGAGCAAAGATACCGTCTTTCAATAACGTCACAATTAACAATACTTCCGTATCACCGGACATAATGGCTTCATTTTCTGTTTCCAGTTTCCGTATAGAAAATCCTAGACAGGTTTTCTGTAGGTGGCTGTATCCTTTCTCTTAGTTGGCTTCTTCTTTCTCCCCCTCCCCCCTTATTCGAGCACTCAGATTCCGAGTGTATTGGCTTCTGCCTTCTACTGCCTCTCGATTCGATCTTTCGATTATCAAGCCCTATCCCTGCCTCAGTCGGCTAGTCCCATTGTCTTCTTGGCTCTTTCAATTAATGTTTTGATTGATTTCACCCTGCCTTCTAACATTCTATCCTGATCGCCTCCCACCCCTTAACCTTGGGGTATAACTACGAAGCCGATCGGAAACTTTTGCCGCAAGTCCATCGACCTAAACTTGTTTGCAAAGGTTTCAGGTGATTTTATTTATTTATTTTTGTTTGCCCCCAACTCGCGGAATGAATCGCACTCTCTAAATTTGAATCAGTGGAAATTTCACTAATTGAATCAGTGACTTGGTATTTCACTGCAGAAACAGTGACTTGAACCCTTTTTCACTGGAGTATCAGTGAAGTCCATTTCAGCAGTGATTTTACCACTGCTAAACCAGTGCATAACTTCACTGTTTCGTCAGTGACTTTTGCGACGAACGCTAGGGGCGCCGCGTACGCCGAGTCTCTAACCGCCAAATCGTTCGCGTTCATATGTTGCGTGCTGATTTGGGCGTCGGTTCAACCACGTGAACTGTTCAGTAAAAATCATAACGTAAGTACACTTGCGGATTTATAAAATTCTTCACAATTTGGCTTGTTAGTTGCAAATAATCAATGAATTGTGTGAATATTGCTGTTCACTGTCTCACATTGAATTCCTTATACTTTTGGTAGGTTAGGTTTTCTCACTGCGTCCAGTCTTGGCTCGCTCCGACGAGATGGGAAACGGAGAAGTTTCATCCGCGTTAGGAGTCTGTTTTTTCTTTACTTGCAATAAAGACTCGCGAAACAAAAATGTGTCGAATATACCATATTGTCTTTCCGTTTCGAGAATATCTTCAACCGGATCAAATATATACAAGAACCAATAATTTTCGCTGATTCAATCAGTGAAAATTTCACTATTTGAATCAGTGATTCAAATTCACTGGATAAATTAGTGACTTTTCACTGATTTCCAGTGGTATACTTATAACTGGAGGCATCAGTGACTATTCGCTGATTCAAATTTAGAGAGCAGGTTTTCTTTATAAAAACGATTTCCTATCAATGAAACTTTGATTGCCGCCAATTTCTCAGCGTGTACGAGGATCCGGGGAATGTAAGACGCTGCCGGGCGTCGGAATTGCGGTTACAGGGTGCAGGGGGGACAGGGAGCCGGGGTAGAAAACCGCGGTTTGCCGGTGGCTGTTTTATTGCGAGATTTGCGGCATGGCCTTCCAGTGTAACAAGACTTACCGAGATCTTAATAGAATCTTAACTCACCCCCCTTGCTTCTATTCGAATCCCAAACCACGCCGGCATCGCCAACCCCTGGGTCCGCACTGACCGTTGCAACCCTTCGCGTCTTACTCCAACTTCCCATGTAGGTATGTATACAGAGAGAAATGATTTATAAATATTGGACCTTACCGGGAATAGCATAAATACATGTATCCAAATATTGTTACGGAAACGAAAATTGATTTTTACGCGTCCGGCTCTCTGCGGAAAAAACTCACAAATGGTCTTTGATTATTTTCTCCCTCTTCAATTTCTATTTAAAAACGTAAAAAATAAATTGGATGGTTTTTGTTGGAAAAAACTGCTGACTTTCACGATTTTTTTAAGACTTTCGACCGAAATTCGATGAGAAGACTGCTTAAAATGACGAAAAGTTTTGAATTTTTGTACCTTTTTTTTTTTGAAGAAGAAGAAGTCGTACTGAAAGTATCTAATTTTGTAAATATTTTTCACCGTTTTTGGAACGACCACCCGCTATTCAGGCTCGTAGTCGTCGGGGTGAGTCGGACGTGGTCGCGTCCACACACTAGCCGGGGTGCAGAACCAATTTTATATTTTATTCCCGTATTTAGATTTACCATTTCAGATATTGTAAGAACAAAAATAAGTTTAAATTGAATTTCCACCCACAGTTTTTCCCCTATTTCACTCCCCTTTCCCGAATCGTTTCCCTGGACTAGACCTCCAGACCGCACGTATGACTGTATACATATATAACGGAAATATATATCCCCTATTTCCCCTTGGCCATGGGTATCGCAGTCTGACCCCGTTATCCGTCTATCTTACCTCGAATCCGTTATCGAGGCGTCTTTCCTGCGTCCATCCCTGCTAAAATCCTTCGTTCTGTGCTTTCTATTTTTTTTTCTCTCTTCTTTTCACTTATTGTCCGGGTTCGAGAAACACGTTCCGAGCTAATTTTTAACCGTATAACCTACTGTGTACCAGAGTTTGGTTCTCCTATCGTTAATTGGATCCCGCGGATCAAGGAACGAAACGAACGGAACGAGGAGGAGAGGCGATCTCGCGTACACAGTGGCGGAAGAGGTAGCTGTAAGGGTGGGCAATATCTTGCCCTAAATTCACCCCAACTGAAGAATTAAAACCGCTGGAATCCCCTTCTGTGGTCGCACACTGTACACTATACACTGTCGCGGGAATTGACTCAATTCTAGGGTTTGTTAAACCTCTGTGATGTCACGCGATCTTAAACTGATAATTCGCCGAGCTTTTAATCCCCACAATAAATTGTACAGTACTATAGTATACTCAATAGAAAGTCAATTTTTCCATGTGTAATGAAATTTGGATGAGATATTAATGATTTTTTGAAGCATGTAGAATTTGCTGAATCACGCTGTACTGGTTCCCTTAAAATCATTAACGATATTTCACAGAATTTATTGAAAAATGGAAATGGACGATGAATGTGAAAGAAAAAAGGAGATTATTTCCTTCGGATTGAGCGTTTCGACGTTTTTGATCGTTGAAAGGTGGCTTCACGTGTGTATTTGTACAGGGTCGTTATATCCCCAAGTTTTGAATAAATTCATGGTACCGAGTAACGAGCCTACTTTGGTACTCTGGTACTCTGGGACTCTGGGACTCTCTGAGACACGGCTGAATGTCCCGAATTTTAATTTCACCCTCTAACAAGGGAAGGAAGAAACGACAAGGGCATAGCGTTCCCAGACGCGTGGGAGGGTGCTTCGTTCTCAGTCCTTGACGACTCCAGGATTTTCATCCTTCAGGATCATTATATTGCCAATTAGAAGATTGCGCCAGCCAGCGTCTAACAAGCCGGCTCGAGTCCTTTCCTGAGGGATTCCAACCTTCGCGTTACACGTTGCCCCCCTCCCCTAACGGAAGGTTAGATCCCGTAAATATGGGGTAGGAAACAATCGATCTAGAAATAAATTAGTATCGACGAATTTTAGTCACAGAAATAGAATGCGGGAATATAATTATCCGAGTCAATGTACACGTCGCGGTAATGGCGGCGGTCTCAATTAGTCGGACTTACATCGCTGGGGTCCAATTAGACGCGGGCTAGAAGCCTGCGAGACTACACCCTGTTTGCTTAAGTCTGAGCTGCCCCTGGACGCGCGCGCGGTGGCTGGTTTCCTCTACTAAAGGTGTCTTTTCCCCTCGCTAATGACTAATTAGCGGCCTCTCTACGCGCGTAGAGTATAATGACACCGGTCGGCTTTAGAAGGGGTGGATCATTATCGTGCGCCGAAATTATACACGCACGTACGAACACACCCTTATACTCATCGTGGATAACAAACCCTCGACAAAACCGCGGTCAACTTGTTATCGCCCTCCATTCAAAGTAGGTGTGGGCTTATTGATAAATCTCTCTCTCACCTTGTTCACAAATTTTCCGAGACACTCTGATAAATTTTATTCATATCAAATACCCGTCGCTCAGTCTTGGAAGACACGAATAGTCACAAATGGTCACAAATCATAAATACATGATCACAAACTGCCTTCGTTTGGTCACCTGCAAACTCTTACAAATGGTCAATGAATGGTTACAAATGATAACGAAGGTCAGAAATCGTAACAAATGGTCAAAGATGGTCAATCGGTCTGTATAATCACCCCCGCATTCTGGAAAGAGAATGAAAATGAAAATGAAACTCTGAAGATCAAATATTGTCAAGTAAGGGTAGTTTTGGAATCCAGTAAAAAAACTTTGTCCTACCTCTTCCACGTGTCTATAAAATGTTTCGAAGAAACAGATGCGGGAAGTGGAATGATAAAGGAAAGAAGAGGGGGAAAAAAAATCCATAAAATTGAAAAGTACGTATATATTTCAATAAAGCCGGGTCAGCCGAAGCGAGCCAAGTGTTCGTCCAGCAGGGGGGAATCGACGGACCCTCTACCCTATTCTGTGTTCGTAGTAATTTTATTTCAATGGCGTCTTTCCTCTCGTCTCTGTCGTTCTCGTCATTCACATTTTATAAGATTCCACGCGATACTCGTATACATACATCCACACACGTGGATGGAGATTTTTTTCCTCTTCTTCTTCTTCTTCTTCTTCTTCTTCTTCTTCTTCGCGAGGGATACACGTCTTCGTATTGTGGATGTGTGTTCTTGATTCATTCCACACTCTTCACTCCGGGTATCTTTCTCTTTCCTCTTACATTTATTTATTTCCTAAATGTCCGTCCCTGCCAGCTATTTTATATTTGACATTTTTATTAAACCTTCCCCTCCGCCCCACACCGCCACCCTCAGAGGGTAGTTCGGGATGGGTGCCTGACGGCCCGAGCGACGGTCCAGCTAGTCCAGCTTTCTCCCGTTCCCATATTGCTGTTAGGGCACTTTCATAATCTCATATGGCGGCTCTTATTGACCAAATAAAAAATTGTATCCGCGCCAGAATCGACGATCAGATATAGCTGCAGCGTTTTTCTTCTTTTTTGTTTTCTCATTATTTTCTATCGTCTCTCTTTACCAAACGTTATTTATTATCATCGTTCTCTCTTGTTATATTGGCCAGGCTTGTATTTGACAGGTATCGCATCGGACAGTTGCATGTACGAAGCGACGATATTTTGTAGACGATTCTTATTAATTTTGGATTTTTTCCATTTTTTATTCCTGTCAAACTGGAGTCTGATTTTGAAAATCAACAATATCGAAAGAAAATACGATAAATTAATCTTTAAATGGCTGTATAATCATAGCGTTTTATCAGCAAAAATTACAGACTGGCGATTCCTGAAATGTTGAAAATTAATTTCGTTATCCTGAAATTCTGTTTGAATCGCAAGCTTTGTGAAATATTTGTATCTAATTAGCCCTTAATTGGAGCCGAGATTCTGAACAAAAATAACCAATACATCGTTCGTAAAAATATTTCCTGCTTCATTTGGCTAAAGGAGGATTTAGAACCCCGTGAGATAAACAAATGAATCAATAAATTAAAAATCAAAAAGAAGGAGGTGGAGAGGAAACAAGTAAAAAACAACAGCAAAAAAATGAATAGGAAAGGAAAAAAAAGCAAAAAAATCTAATAAACCGCAATCCCCGCAACAGAGAACAGAGCGAACTGCGCAGGGGTTGGTTGAAACGAGTAAAAGTTGAAAATATGAAACAACCCGTACACACTCGCTAATTTAGCTCCAATTAACGACCGCCTCTGTTTGAAAATACCCGTCAGAGTTGCAGCGGTGGCATTTTTTTTTTCAACCCCCTCCCCCCCCAACCCCTCTGAACCCTATCCCGTGCCTCTTGCTATTAGCATACCTATATATAAATTTGTATATGTATATGTATATGTGTATATATACACTAGCGTATACTGGTGCCCCGGTGCTTATAATTCGCACCGGTCTCAGCGCTCTGAGAAGGCCAATTAGTAGCATAAAGCCAAGCCGAGGGATGTTTGTATGTAATAATGGATTGTTACTCAAAGTATCCGGCTAATTAATTAAGCCCCCTCCCCTCCATTTCTCTCACCCAACCCTCTCCGCTAACCCCGTAGAGTGTAAACCATCGTCCTGTTCCTGGAGGCAGCTAACAACCCGATCAAACTACCCCCGGATCTCTAGGCGGAGCTCGAAAACCTTAGAGCTTCGTAAACCGCGAGATTCAGAGTTCGATATATATTTTTTTTGTTTATGGAAATTAATATGGGGAAAAAAATGATATCTTTATGAAAAATTTGTTGCAAAAAAAAAAAAGTCTGTTTGTCTCAGACAACAAATCATGTCACAATTTTGCATAAGAACGCGAAATTATTATTATTCCGTCCTTGACGTTATCTTGAAAATTTTCAATCCAATGTATTTCGTATAGGAAATATCGATATTGTTTATTCCCAAAATGTTGAATGCCGTATAGAAGTTTTTTTCGTCCGGAAAAATAATATTCGTGATTATAGCGGAGATACTTTGTGAGGCAAGAGAATTTTTATTCTTATTTTTTATTTTCCATTTTGCATGATACCTTTGGAACCGAGTCAAAGGAGCTTACTTGCGAATACATTGAGTCCCGTTTGATCAGAACTGTGCGAGCTTTCTGATCGTGCCCATTAAACCCAGTTTAGAATTCTATTGAAATTCAAGGGATGACCGAGTGCGGCCCTGCCATGGCTGACGCTCCAATTAGCGTCACTAATTATTGTGCTGCCACCCACTTATGACGTGTATATACGGGTTATATACCGACCCATCTATATCCTAGATACACGTGATAACGCTGCGGAGATTTGAACTGAAAATATCTCAATTTCGCAAGATCGTAGTTTGCCAATAATTTTCCAATAAGATAACATTGCTCAACAAGATAACATTTTGATTTCTTACTCGACAGATTTTTTGTATATATTCGCAGCTCTGAATTTAACAAATTACACAAGTTTTGTTAGACAGAACAAAGAAACTGGAGTCGTTTTCGCGATCTTACTCGCCGCACTAGAATTGATAGAAAAGTGTGTAAAAAGGTTCGGATAAATGAAACAGACCCGCGGTTTATACAACGCAACAAAGTTTTCAACTCTCAAACAACTCAGTGAAATTCTTTACTGGATTCTTTTCCTTCTGTTTTGTCTCTTCGCTATTTCTTTATCATCTCTTATAACTATTCGTTACGTGATTTACCGAACAAGTTTGAATTCAATGGTTTTTCTCATTCTTATTTTAGCTGCGGTTCAAAAGAACACGAGAAACTCCTAACTCAACGCAGGATTGTAAAATAATGATTAAGTTGAGAAAAATAAATCCGCACGAGATAAGAAAAAAAAACGCGCGTTTGAATTCATAAAATAAGAAAGCTTTTTTTTCTCGTACAGTCATCGTGTTTATTATTTATAATCGTTATAACAGGCCGAAGGACATAGTGACAAAGTTATACTTTCGCCACAGAGAACTGTAATTAAAGAATTGATTCGAACCTCTCGTGCCTTCGACGAGATTTAATCAGAGAAATATATTCTTATCAAGATCGTTTCATGTTTTACATACAAAATTAAAGACCTTGGGCTTATTGTTAATCGCAATACCAACTCAAGGGACCGTCCCGAGCACGTGGGTGCGCCGAGATAGACCGCAACCCGTCGTACATGCGGGATAACCAAGATGCCTATCCAACAGGTGCTCGCAGCGGTTTCCCACGTTTATAAACGCCGAAACTAAACAGAATACTCTTTTTTTTTCTCGTTACAGAAAGTGGTATAGTTCAGCTCACGATGACGATGGATGTGAGCAAGTCGGAGACTAACAAAAATGGCACAACTCAACAGGAGTGTGCCGGCTGCGGTAAAATCATCACGGAAAGGTGAGCTGCGTTTCTCATCTCCTTAAACTTTGTGTAATTAATAATCCCGATTATCTAAACAATAACATAATGATAACAATCACTTAACGAGCATCGTTATATTTCTCTGAATCCTTCTAATTGCGTCAGAGAATATTACGAGATTTGTTAATTATCCTTTGTCAGAATCACGCAATTGTCTGCAAATTGCTTGTCACTGTCTAAATGAATGATCATCAGTTGACTGCTGTGGTTCCTCGTTGTCTGAAATATACGTTCAATGCTTATTTGATTGAACCTCTTATTTGTGCGCAGATTTCTTTTGAAAGCTCTGGACCTATTCTGGCACGAGGACTGCCTAAAATGTGGATGCTGTGACTGTCGCCTGGGCGAAGTTGGCAAGACCCTCTACACCAAAGCGAACCTCATACTCTGCAAAAGAGATTACCTAAGGCTCTTCGGGAATACCGGGTACTGTGCTGCATGCAGCAAGGTGATACCGGCTTTTGAGATGGTGATGAGGGCAAGGACCAACGTATACCATTTAGAGTGTTTTGCCTGTCAGCAGTGCAACCACCGGTGAGTTATTTTACACTGTACAAATTTTTACAACAAACTGTATCGAACTTGCGATATTGTATAGTCGAGCGGTATAGCATGTGTTACCAGTTTTTCTCATTTTTGGATCATTTACTTCAGAAACAGAATCACGTTTTGGTTTTTTGTAAAATATACGCCTGTCCAGGTACTTCAACACTGGTTGCTTGAATCTGAGTATAATAAAATTTGGAAATTGCTATTCGCTTTTACAACAATTGCACAGAAAAATAATATTTGCACGAAAATATTCAAACTAAAATGTGTGATGTGTGATCCTATAATTCAATCTTTTATTGGCCATTTTATGTAGTGTTAAACGTTATCAAAATTGCTATGCTATAACGTTTTTTCTGCATCAGTGCAACCTAATTTATTTCAAATATCAAACATCCTTTTTTGTTAATAGCCCCTTTATGAAGTCTTTCGTGCCAGAACGCAATCTTGAAATTGAAAAAAAAAAATCCAGTTTTTTGTGTTCTATTGATTCGTCCATACAGATCTTGTAGTAATATTTTTGATTGGATAGCGAGTGAATCGTCTTTTTCCAACGATCCTTTTGGCCCAAAAATAGAACCCTGTGTAACATTGTTATATACACTTCACAATCACGTAATTCAAACAAATTCGACTCAACATCAATTAGACGCGATATTACCTGTATACCTGTCAGTATAATTCAGTCTCTTCATGAGTAATTGATTATAGTCGTAACAATAAACGGTCAAAATTGGCTGGGGCCGGAAAAGGGCCCTGAACGTCACCCCTCCTTCGGGACACGATGCTTCGTCATCGTCCAACTTGAATTTGTCCGAAATATTCCGTCACTGGCATTGAGCGTTTTTTTTTTTTCACCGATTCGGTCTGAATAATTAATACTCAATCAGATTTCTCTGCCATAATTATTCTGTTCTAATCCATTGTAATCAACACAAAAATGAACAGTTGAGCTTTCGCTGAATCTCCACGTTTTGAGGTCCAAAGAATTACCTCCGACCTTTTTCAGTTCTATGTGATGAAATTTTTGTCCCTACCTTATCTCGAGAACGAGTCCGCGGATTTTGATCAAATTGGGCTCAATCGACGGGGCTTTTCATAACTTAGAATTGATTAGATTTTTGCTTTGATCGGTTCAGTAATTTTTCAACTATTTAAATAACAAAATTCTGAAAAATACGGATCAAATGGTTTTTGGATCGTTGATCACGAATCTGAAGTCAGTTTTGCGAAATTCAAAATGGCGAAATCAATTTTCTGGAAAAAACACTAAAAACATTCGAAATCTTACGGAAATTGGTACTCGAAGGTTTTTTTTGCAACCACTGATCAAGAATCTGAGGTCATATATTAGCAAATTTCAAAATAGCTGGGAACATGATAAATACACGGGTGACTCACAGTCAGTCCGAACCCGCTTGTTGATTCTATAAGCAGAAGCAGGAAACAGAAGCCCTCCTCTTTCATTCGGTAACCAAGATCCCGATAAAACTGTGCTCCTAGGAGATCTCCCAATTGAAAAATCTGTCTTGTGTCACCAATCTCCATGAAAAATATCTCACCTCGCACGATATATCCCGTATGCATGTGTATCGTGAAAGAAGAACACACACACACACACCCATTTACCTTTACCTCCGCATACTACACTCAGGGAAAGAAGACAGGGCCGGGATGGTCGCGAGACGCGGTCCACTCGGGGGGTTGCTTTACAGGCCAGCTGGGAAATCACCCTCTATTTCGCCCCCGAACCACCCCCTACGTCCCGCTATTTCATACCACGTATCGTGGGCTTAGTAACTCCTGCGAGAAAACGCCAGGCGCCGAGACTGCAGGGGCCAGTTATATAATTATCTAGGATACTGCTGACATTTTTGTATCAAATTGCCGACACATAGGGGCAAGAGATTGCTTCGCAATGGGGGTAGCTTAAAGGTTACGCTTCAAGTTATTGCCCCACGTATAGCCCCCCACCTGTCGAGGTACAGACCGAAGACTAAGGTCATCCAATTTCACAAGTGACCGATATTCTTCATAAGAAAACAACACATTCGTTACTTGTCACAAAGTGCGGAGACGCCGCGAAGAAGCCACAGTGCGGAAAGTGGTGTATCTAGGATCTGCGCATGCGCAGAATTTTCTTTTCTACACCGGCATAGAAAATCGAAGGTTCCAGTTTTCACGATTCATGAATAAATGAAATAGTCTGGTCGATGAAAATCGTTGAAAATGAGGGGGTTGGTGAGCTTATTGGTTGTAGAATTGTACCACGAGGGGTATAGCGTAGTTTCAAGCCAATAGTAATAGCTCGTCGAAGCGTGCAACAAACGGTGTACAGCTTCTCAAACAATGCGAACAAAAGAGCATCAATTTTACGTTTTTATCGTCCCCGTATTGTCTATCTTTGACAATGCGACTCGTATACCATTTCCGTTCGTTCGCCCTGCTGGTGCAGTACAACAGCACCGTTCTATAGTATGTAGCACAGGGCTAGTAGTGAGATAACTCTCTCTATCTCACAGACAAAAAACGGATTTATAAATTCGTTTTGTATCCTTCAAGGATATTTCTCGTATGGGGGGGGACGATTTTTCGATCTTTATTTATAATAGCTTTGTCCACAGAATTAAGACTGTTTGACACAAACGTATTTTAACGTGTATTTGGAATCGTGATATAAAAAAGGCGTGATAAAGAATAGAAGCGTTCAAATTCTCCAGTTGACAAGCTGTCAAGGTGCCAACATAACTGAGAATATACGAACCCCAGCGGAAAACGAAAAATGGATTTGGAACAATCTTGAATGGTTTACGTATTCGATGCCTGTGTCAGAACCGAGTATCAATATTTCGAAGGGAAGATTGGCGTGAAATTTGAATTGTGATAAAAGAGAAAAATTGAAAATAAAAATGACATCAAATTTCATTTTTTCACGAAATAATTTCTCATTTCGTTCGACGTTAATCATCCGCAGAGACACGGTTTTGTTTGACAATAAATAAATTTTGTTGTTCTCCATGCCATAGTATATACGCGGGCAGCAAAGTTGGCGCGCAATTAGCCGAAACGTGACACGGGACTGAGACTCAGAACTCGCAATTAAACAGCAACAATTATACGGGGGTAACTTTAGACTCTAATAACACGCAATAAAGGGTTGCTTGGAGTAGCTGACTGGGCGTACAGGGAGAAGTTCTCTGGAAAGGGAAACCCAACCGCCCCACTTCTACGTCTCCCTTTTCCCTGGTTAGGGGATGATTTACCGATCCAATTAGCTCCACGGTTACTCTCCTAAAAAGACGTCCACTCTAATTTAACGGGTGTCCAATTAAAGACTAACCGTACACACTATGTATTTTATTTTTTTTCGAAGTCTTGCCACTCAGAAATAAGTAACGATGAATCCAGATCCTGAGGAAATGACCGTGATTGAAGACTGCAAAAGACGGGGGTCACACGAAAATGTCCTGAATATAAAATTTCAATCTGTTCCTGATTCTATTCTGGGAAATATGTTGAATTTTTAACGTTTGTCCTTGTCACGTAAATACGGTCGGAACTCAGAGAGAAGTTCCAGAACTTTGAATAAGTAAATTAAATCGCAAACTGCTATATGTGGCGCTATTAGGATGGTTTTACTGCTATCTCGGGGCCCCAAGAATCCACCGTGTAGATAAAACAGCTGGAATAGCAGATCGCACAACATAGTGCGGAAAAGCGGCGTCACGCGGCGAGCGTCACGTTCGGGCGACATCGCCTACTTTCCGCACTACTTAGCGTTCTTTAACTTTTCAAACGACCTCGCGACAGGTTTTTTTTTCTCACTTCTTTCTCTGAAACCATCGGTTCAACCGAGTGTGATTAACGCGTCAGAGTGCAACCGAGCATAGGTGTCTGTATAATATGCACACATAACGTAGAATTGTTGGTCGTAATTCCACAATCCGTTAATTCAATAATTTCAGTGGGAAAGCTGCCCGGTTATAACGGGATAATAGCCGGCTGAGCCGACGACCCGTCCGCGCGTTGCGATAATTCTGTTTGCTGAACGATTATGAATAATCTGCTTCTACCAGCAGCCAGTTACTACCGTCAGAAATCATTCGCTATCCACTTCCTCGACATAATAATTACCTCGTTTACGCTAAATCCTTGCAATGAACGTTTCGAAAAGCTTAACAGAAAATAAAAACACATTTCGTTTGTTTGGTTACAGATTTTGCGTGGGGGATAGATTTTACCTGTGTGAAAATAAAATTCTATGCGAATACGACTACGAGGAGAGACTCGTTTTTGCAAATATGGCGCTACACCCACCGGCCTCACTCGCACACATCAAGAGACAGTTGCCTCCGACCCCAACCCCCTCTGGACAAAATATGCACCCGAGTCACAGTCCGATGCAGCATCCTCATCAGCCGCCTGGTCCGATGAACCAGTCCATTGTACAGCATAATCACATCTCGAATGTAAGTCTTATCAAATTTGTCGAATTTTTTGTTCGTTTCTCTTTGATTGCTAATTGTTTTTCTTTCCACCGAGAGTTGAGAACAAATTATCCAAAATGAAACAACATTTTTCTTTTCCTACTTCAAGTGAATCACAGTTTTGAATCCTTTTAAATAAAAATATTGCAAATTACTTTGCTACGACTCTGACAAGTTTTTATTTAACATTCGTACTTTCAACTGTCTTGTTTTACTTACCCGTCAGCTTTAAACTTATTCAGTGCACCAAACTATATACTGCACAGGAAATACAATTCGACTCGATTTGCACTGGTTGTTTATATAGAGCGAAGCCTTTAAGCTCTTTATCAGCAGTTCCATGGCTTTGCTTACTTCTTGCTCCCAGATTGAAGTGGTTCAATTACCCGCTTCTTCCAATTCTAGTAATTCTTTACACCAAGTACCTGTTTCAGAATAATTACGATAATGAGATTTTCGGGATCCAGTTAATTTACTCCATTATTTTTCTTTTTCTTCTTCTTCTCATTCTTAATCGTCTTCCATTATTTTGAAATTCGATACTCATCCGCGTTCATGTCGGCTGCTTCAGGGCCAAATATCCGGCGGTACACCCGGAATGAATGGGACCTTAGGCGGGCCCCGGGGACCCGGAGACATGAACAACAATGGTCTATCCGGTCCAGGAATCGGTTCCGTAAAACCACCGCCAATGTCGATGCCGGCACCTAACAGCTGAGACGAGGCTGCGCCGCCGATGAAAAAGCTAAGATGTCTCGATGGTTATTAATTACAATAAAATAATTATCGCTTAGAGAAGCATTGCGGCGCCGTATTCGATATTTGATTGATTTGAATTTTCAAATTTCAATTTCGAAAATTGACGAGTTGAGGGAGTAAAAGAAAATAATATTAATAATAATAATAATAATGATACGAAATACGTTGTATGATACAGTATGATAATGTAATAATTTCTATGTAAGATATAAAGAAATACTCCTAGTGATAAAATATTGGAAAAAAAAAACAAACATACATAAGAAAAAAAAAAGAATTGGAAAGAATTTGTAAATATCTGTAATAGGTATATATTATGTACTATAATAATTGTTTAAGTCTTCGAGAATATACGAGTATACGGTAATATCGTTTTATCTTTACGGTCTGTCTCGCTTTTCATTGCGTTATGAGATAGTGTTACGTTGAACACGAAAATTTGTTAATCGATTATTTATATAATTATTAGATGTCCGAACGGACTGTGACAGACGGGTGCCATGACGCTCGATAAATTATTATTTCAGGCTTCAATTGATTCGATGATAACTCTAACCGCACTGATTGTGACAGTTTTCATTATTTTCCGCGCAATGTCGGATTCGGACGGTGAAAATTGTTGAGCGAGGAAAACCGAGGTTCGGCGATTCTAAGAGCAAGTGGGAGAAAAAAAAGAAAAATTGCGAGAACCCGAAACAGAAGAATTGTGGGTTCCATACGGCTAATACCAAAGATTATTATGTAAGAATAAAAGAAAAGAAAAAACGTCCTTCCGTAACATAAATTTAGGAAAATTACATCTGACCAAATCTATAATGCATACAATTATTGATTTAACAATTTTTTTTATATGAAAATCAATCTGTTTTTACATTTATTTTTCTCACGTTAAAACTGCATCTCTGTGTGGTTTTTTTCTAAATATATATGAATTTTTTTTTCATGTTCGGAGGGCTTAGTCATAGCTTTATATTACAACCAAAAGAGAATATCTATACCAAAAACAAACTATATGTAATATATAGGTATGTATGTATAAATATGACTCGGTGTTAACGAATGAATACATAAACAACACTATAATAATAATAATAATAATAATAATAATAATAATAATAATAATAATAATCACCTAATTAAAAGGAATTAATTGTGAACAAGGTTGAACAGATTTGAATAAAAAAAAAAAAAATTTCTCACACACTTACAACACACTCGCGAGCATTGTATATTACACCATTTTACAATTAAGTACAAAAATATTACTGATATTGTATAAAAAAAAAAAAAAAAAAAATGATTGAATTACTGTTGTCTTTTAGTGTTTTGAGGAAAAAAAAATGATAATTTTTTTTTTTGTTATGCATTTGTATATATTATCATTATTAATACACTATTAATATAATAATATAATTAATAGGGCTCCATTACTACTGAGAAAAAAAATATACATTCATATTAATACTTGAATCACTCGTATCAACATTGTGTGTCTGTACCTTCACCCTCATTCATTATTCCTCTGTTATCCAATTACCTCAAAAAATGGTAAGTGATAATAATTGTTCAAAGGCAAATCTTGATTTTTTTTTATTCCTACAATTGAGTGTCGATGTTTGTCTATTTGTTATTTTATTGCATTTTCGAAAAAAATAATTAGGCCAAGACGAAGTCATCATTTTTCATTTTTCAGATTGAAACTTTGACTGATCGCTCAATGAACATCGAAATCAAAAGTTCCTGAGCAATTTTTTTAACAAAAAAAAAAAAAACCCCGATTCTTTTTCTCTCTGGAATCGAAGTAGCAATTCGCTTTGACATTCAATTTTTTCTGTAATAGTGTTCTTGCTTTTTATAATCCTCAAACATTTTTTTTTATCGAATTTATTACTGTTTGAATTTTTTATTTGAATACGATTTCAAAGACAAATAAAAAAAATCCTGAAATAGTTTGAAAAAAGATGAAAAAATCGTAACTAATTATTCAAATTTTTGATTACTACGTACAGATTTAATAATCTGTAAAAAAAAGAAGAGGAAATCAATGCAAGCTCCCAATTTGTGAACTCGTGAAACCGCCATGTAGCAATACCCTTTCAGTTCCTAACCCGTGGAACGCACTGAATAACTCGATGCAACAAATTTGGTAACAATGTTCTGTTGATATTTCTCGCCAGGGTCTCTTCTCCCTTATTTGATTTCGTAACGAATTCAAAGTTATTCGATTCTCTAGGAGCGTGATTTGCCTAATGTCTTCCACTCGAGGACTCCGGTCGAGCTTTGCCAAGGTATTATTATTCTACTCTATACATTTCAAAGACTTTTGGGTAATGGAAACGGTGCCAACTTGTTAAAACTTTTATCGATATATACTCTGAGATTAGAATTTTTTTTTATTCATCATTTTCTAACTCTAATTTCGTTCAAGGCTTATCAGATAAACGTGTGAAACGATCTCCGGGAGATGATGAATCTGTTTTTATAATTTTTAATCATAAGCGAAAACCACTCGACTTCGTAATCGGATCGACGACGTTTTTCCGGAGCCGCAAACGAACTCTATTTAAACGTATCATCAAAGATAAGGGATAGAAGAATTTAATTAGATTTTCTGCAGCGGTGCAGTCGGCGGAGAGACCCTCAAAAATCGCATTAATCATCCGCCTCTAGTACACGCGGTGGAAAGAAAAAAAAAAAAATAGTCCCCTTAAAATAATCTACCTCAAAATGAAATCAGTTCAACCAATTTCCATTCCCTTCAACCGCGCCACTATGCGCCCTGGCCCTTTGCTCTCCCTCCTTCCCTTTTTCCCTTCTTCCCTTGCGTGATGCAACAGACAAATGACGCACCGCGATTCAACCCTCCAGTCACATCACACACAACAACCGCAAGTCCGCATTGATGTGGATGCGGATGTGGCTGCTGGAATTAAAGATCTGAAGATAAGGGTGTCATCCTTCGCGATGCCAAAAGCTAACAAAGTGATACCGTGATCCGCGCGCTGAATTACGGAACAGAAACAGGCGGTGATTTATTTTTTGTTTTATTGGTTTTTATTTTTCGTTTATCTTTCTGCAAGCTGCGGCACTCGATCATCGGTGTGATTGTAACGTACCGAACATTGAATGGTTACTATCGTTGGTTGCCCGTTGGTCGACGATACAAGCAGGCTTTTTTTAGATTTTTTGAGAAATGAGAATAAGAAGAAGAAAGAGAAGAAGAATTCTTTTGAGACCGGAGTAACTCCCCGAGGCAGTCGCGTGTACCGGGCGTTATGACCCGGACATCCTCTGCGGGGCGAACAGAACTTTACTGCGGCAATATTTCAAATTTTATCGTTCGAAAATGTTGAGAAGACTTTACTAGCTTTGAATTCTCGGAGGTTACCAGAAGACAAACCACCTCCTATACTCTGAGAAATATATTTTTTATTATTTTTTTTGTTCATCTCAATTATCTGTCGCGGGTATAGGTACAAATAGGCACTTATTCACACAAACTTGAAATCGACCCAAAGCTCGCAAACATTTTTACAATATTTTTAACACGGTGCAAGCTCCATTATTCGAGTATATATTTTATGGACTAGAAATTCTATAAATTGTCAGATTTTTAGATCTAGCTTGAATTTCTTTCAACCAATACGAAACCAAAAATCATCACATATTTTGAATTGAAAAAAATCTCGAAATCTGCACGAAATCGACTCTAAAACTTGAGTATATTTGCTTCAACAGAAAAATTTCGTTTTTTTTTTCTTTCTCAAGAGAATTCAGGTATTAGAAAACAGCGGTTGAGTGTAATCATTCGTTCAATGCTATTCAGCCAAATTTTTCGCCAGTCGCTTGTCAATCTTCTGTCAATATTCAGTGAAATTATTCATTTTTATTATCTTTCGCCGTCTTTGAATGCCTAAAAAAAATTGGGCCAAATACTGGGTGTAGAATGTCGGGCAGAAAAAGTGTGTCTTCGTTACC
Organism: Euura lappo; assembly: GCA_018257835.1. Taxonomy (NCBI): domain Eukaryota; kingdom Metazoa; phylum Arthropoda; class Insecta; order Hymenoptera; family Tenthredinidae; genus Euura; species Euura lappo. The sequence goes on along the minus strand of JAEUYN010000771.1, from coordinate 146,100 downwards.
GACTCCCGGTCCAGATCCAAAGTTAAAATCCAGAACGGACGCCCTGACCACAGAATTTCAGTATTATGGGTAAAAAATTGAGGTATCAATAGACGGCCTGTCATCTAATAAATCTGATGCATCATCGATTAGAGCCGCGATCAGGAACTTGGCACCAGCTCTGACCAACATGCATGACAGAACCCGGGTACTTCCTTGGGTGAACAAACTATTCGGAGCCGAATACCACGTCGAGGTGCTCAGGGACAAACGTAACAGGTACACCGCTAGAGGTTGAAATTTATTGAGAAGAATAATGGTGAATTTTTTTTTTTAAACAATCCGACTCATGGCCTCAGATACTTGGCCGCGATTACAGTCAATTTGATAAACGATGAATTGACCGGTGTCTTCGATGACGATCCGCCGGTCGGTGCTACCAGAGACATGGCCACGATGTCCGTCATGAACGCACCCTACGCGGAATGGGAGTTGGACACAACCTGGTCCGAATACGTCGCTGCATTGCCTGACGATTACGAAGAGGTGACATTTTCAGACATTAAACAATCACGGAATGGTCAATAATGTCGAATCCGACTCACAGATACCTTGCAGTTTTCACAAACCAGGGGACGAGTGTAAAAAGGATGATATCGAGATGGACGATCAACTGGACAACGTGAGTATTGCGGCTGCCTCTGATATTCGCAACTCATCGTTGGGTACTGAACTTTCGAACTAATCCACCGGATTTCAGGAGTTTTGGTTCTTGATGTACCAAATCAGACCATACGCTGCTCTGATGCCGTGTCGCGATGCAAGGACGAAAGTGGCAGCGTGGATCCAGACGCTGTGCAGATTCGGTTGCAAAAAATGTGGCAAGATGAAGGGACTGCGAAACGATTACGCCTATGCGTTGTACGGGTCAGTAGAAAGGGAGAAAAAAAAAACTCTGTGGGCAGATGATCCAACCTTTACTATCGATAGATACGTTCACGATCTCCGGGTGGCCGGACCCTTCCAAGACTACCCACCATGGAAGCATTTGAAGTCTCTTCCGGAAGCTGCGAAGTGAGTAGAACGTTTTTACGGTCAGACGCATCGTTGAATCAGAAAAATTATTACCTCCTTCGATATACTTCCTCGCACTATTGTCTGGCAACGAAGCCCTGCTTCGACGGTCTTTAAACTTTGCCAACTTTTGGTGATGACTGAGCTGGAAAACTCCGACCGAGACAATATCAATCACGTAATAATTCTTCCTCTTCTACTGCTCACTGCACAGCATTATCCGCCTATAAAGAAATACTTGGCAGATTATATGAGGGAATAAACTGTATTATCAATTAATTTCTACCGAAGGCTGGCCGCCAAGAAGCACCCCTTGACGTCACCCTACAGCGAGGAAGCCGAGACATTTATATGCGCTCAACCAACCCCCGAAGAAGGTGCTTTCTGCTACATCGCGGTCACAGGTGACTTTTTGAACACCGAGTCGCTGTTGCCTCCGTGATTACCGAGTGATGAATCGTTGTTAATGTATACAAAAATATGAACGTTATAAATTTTTTCATCAAGAAGACTAACGGCGCTTCATTCCTTGAGAATTTCGGCTCTTGGTTAGAAGCACGTTTGGCGCGGTTCTGGGTACAGTCTTTAGGTATAATAGTGTTCCATCGCTATCTTCGCATCAGCATTCAACTTCACCGTTTGGTATATCTATATACACCCATACTATATACATGGGGGATATATTTTTCCGCGCTTTGGTATGATTAATACACCGGGGTGCGGGGGTGAGGTTGAGGGGTTGCGAAGAGGTGCCTTGGTGTATAGCAAATCCCCGTCACCCGCATTCAATTACGATGTTATCGCGAATACAGATGACAGTTATTTCCTTCGGTACACCCTATATATAACACCGTTCCTCTTGTGTAAAGCCAACGCTATAATACCCCCCCCCCCCTTAACCCCCCCGCCACCGCCAAAATACCCCTATAACACTGTGTATAGGGCCTGAAAATGTCTCGCGATGTATGGGGGATCATTTTAGATAAAGTTATTGCTATTTTTCCTCAACAACGTAACAGATTCTCGTTACACCTCACGCTTATCTATTTCTCTTCATGATCGGCTGGTTCGATTTTAATTAATTGAACCACCTCACATCGGCAAACACCGAACAGCTTACCTGATTAGATCGCAAGAGTTATAAATTACCGAAACATTGATTGCACGTGAATTTATTCTGCTGATGGAAAAGTCTTGTAACGGTTGTCATTTCTGTCGGGAAAGTTGACTGACTCCAACCGGCCCTCTGGTCTTTTCCAATAATGGACTTTCAACGTCGGTCGTTGATAATTTAACAGAAGTTTTTTTACGCGTTCAATAGCGTCGTCTTCCACCGATGTAATGCAGAGTAGAAATAGAGACTGAAAGAGTAACAGTGGATAATTTGCCTCCGAATAATCGATCATAGTTTCAATAATTGACTGGAGTGGACTTTGGCGGACGGGCTCGTCACGTCATTGGCAAATAAATCCTGGAATACATCGGATGTAGCAAATCAATGGTTCGGGATTCGATCGAAGCTCTCAGTGTCCGATTGAGAGTAGATACATTGAACCGGATTGACACTGATACTCTTAATATGCACGGGAAATGCTCGAACGTTTGACAGTATCGTTCGTCGTTTTAATCCAAAATCCTGATTCCTCCGGCCCCGCATGTTTCCCATCGGCTACCGACGTTATCGACGATAGCCGTTCCTTTTTTTCAACGCTCATAGGTGTCCGAAATTCGCCACGTTCTGCAAATGCAAATCCCTATCTGCGTCCAAACAGCCGGAGGCTACTAAACCGTGCGACGTACAAAATGTCCAGTTTGTCACGTGTCATGGTTTTCGGAATCGATAATAATTATATATCATGTTCGTGCTGTTGATGATGTGGAAAATCAAAATTGTGGTATTATACTAGATCGGAAGATTATTTGCACTTTCTGCAAGACTGAAGACCGATTTGTCTCATTACTAATCGTACATTCCGTTATCGATCATTTTAGCTTGACTCGGAAGAGGGTCGTCTCCTATTTGAGAGACTAGCTCGTTCATTCGTAACGGCCTTAACCGACCCGGCCGACGTTTCCTTGCCCCTAACCTAATTTGACCGAACCTTGCCTGAATAAAGTACTCAACGCGGTTAGTAGCAGTTAGGCGGGTTAACCGGGGACGGGTACCGAGGAAATTATCGTTACTTTAGACAGCCACAAATGGCGCTCGTGGGAAGGATTGGAAAAACGTTCCTTGAGGGAAACCGCGAATAGCAGCAATCCCGTTTTCGTCTATAATTCCAGCTGTATCTCAGTTATCGGTTTTTTGCCAATTTAGATATTCTCGGTGGCGATTTCCTCCGTAAATCTAACCAGTCGAGACAATAATCTGAACGCAAACAGGACATTAGGCGTAAGTTAGTTGTCTGAAGGGCGCGAAAGCTGCACCGAACCGAAGCTTTGCAGCATGGGTATATATAACTATAATTACAGGGGCATGTGGTAGCCGAACAGGTCGTTCATTCGATCGCAGCCCCATTCCGAACTGGCGTTAAGCTAAGAATATTGCCCAGGGGACTACATGCTAATGCCTCGCCAATGCATATTAATGGCTAGTCTGCAACGGCTAACTCGCCATCCGCGATGATACTAGTTTTCGAGTAGCAGCTTTCCCACGTTTTCTGATAAATAATGAAGAGATTTTAGCTTTGAGCTTTCGCTCACTATATAGGAAAACACTCATGCTGATTGGTTTTTCGTTGAATAAATTCTCTTGATTTCGAACCCTGTGCGTCGTGGAAAATGGGGGTGGCAATCAGAGTGGCATCGTTGAAACACACCGCTCTCGCAGGAACTTCATTTGAACAGTCTTTGTTTATAAACTTAGAAACAGGATGCCATGGTTCTAATTACCCAGAGTGCTTTGCTTCTTTCATTCAACGCAGCAACGCTAACTAGTAGTAAAAGTTTCGACCTGGTAAAACCGTGTCTGAATTAATCAGGTAACGTTGAGTCGTTGGCCAATTGTTTATCCGTCCGAGGGGGGTATAAGTAAAACCCTAATAAATAGCCGGAAGAAAGCCCCGTGATAATTAAGCTCAGCTAAAGAGAAAAGGACCAAAAATCCTACCGGATGGCGGTTGGTACGTTCTTCCCTATCGCTTAATTACTCCACTAACCATCCCCAGATCTGGCGTTACCCCACCTAGTTAGATCATTGAATAAAAAAGAGAAAGAAGACGAAGAAGAAGAAGAAGAAGAAGGAAATACTCGAAAACCAAAAGAACCGGACACGATACGGGAGGGGCTCGCGTTTCGTTCGGTTACTCGAAAAAGAGAAGCGAAGCTAACCATTTCCAATTACTGAAAACATCTGATCTTTGACGTTTTTTATTCAGTTGGACTTTGAATTAAGTAATGAAAAAAAATAAGTTTTGGTGTCGAGGTGACTTCCCACTCTTTTATTTTGCACAGTATTCAAGCTACATTTGGCAGACACTTTCTTTGTTGAAAATAGGGGTTGCCGGAGAGAGAAAAAGAGCGAGAACGCCTAGACCGGGAGCCCGTAACACTTTTTTTCGGTATCATCGGTGCGCTTTGACCAATGTGCGAACCCCCTCAATTCAACCTTCCACTACACGGAAGTGACTTCGCCGAACAAAAATCGCGGACCAAAGGGTGGGGGCCGCGCAGGTGAAGTTGTTTTGAAAAACCGGGATCTAGAATTATCGGTGCGCGTTCGGCGCATGTCGCAAATGATTGGAAATTGAAAAAAAGTTTAGACGGACGGCATTGCCGAACGTGTAGGGTGGACCATTCGCGAGATTTCCATTTTTTTTTATTGTAAAGTATTTTGTAATAAAAAATTATCACTAGTGCATGTTCGGCAATTTGTTGAATCATCTATTTATTCACTAAAACTCGAGATATTATGATCGCCGAATATTTTGGATGGATCGGGGGCCAGCCACCCCCGCGTACTTTTGTCGTGAGGGTGTATAGTATGCATGTATCATTAGTGCGCCTTTGGAATTTTTATAGAAAGTCAATAAAATTCCAAAAATCGAGAAATACGTATTGCCGAATAATTTGAATGGATCTGCAGGGTGTAAAAAACAGTTGTAAATTATCGGGTAAATGCTTATATATCATAATAATTAGTGCGCGTTCGGCATGCATAGCGTTTCACAGATGTTGATATAGTAAGCAATCTGTAAATTTTCGGCGCAAAATGATGGATATAACGGAAGTTATTCCAAAAAAAAGTATTAAATACAGCTATAGCGCACGGTGATGCTATACGTTCCCGCTCTTGGTTAGATAAGAAAATAAGAATAACAAAAATAAGAATGACAAATTCAAAAATAATCTTAAGCACGACATAGGTCATTAGAATAACCGAAAAATAAAAAATTTCTCAGTATCTCATTTCACTATTAGAAGACAATTTTTATTGTAATCTGCTGCTTCCATGCCCGCGTCAAAGTGGAATCATATTGCCTAAAAGGTAAGTCGAATTTGGATTTGCTACTTCATTGTACTATTCTTTTTCTCGTAATAAATCATTTCGTGCGCAATAACATTTTTATATATTATTCAATATCATGAAAAATAATCAACTTCGGAATCGGAAAACTAGTCCAGTCATTGTATCCAAAAAAGATCCCTAACCATTTAATAATTTCATGGCGCTGTTTTTTTGTTCCACGCTTTCGGGGAGTCGGGGCACTGGGAGTGTAAATTCAAAATGGCGACCAAATTGAGCCTCTGCGTGTTTTCGAAAACTGTTTTTTCTTCGCTAAAAACGTTTTCTTTTCAAATAATTTGGAAATTTCTGATTTTTTACGAAAAAGCCTGGGGACAAAAGTTGTGTAAAATTTTGTCCGCTACAAGAATTGGGAATTAAACTCGAAAAAAGGAGCCGAGATGATGCAATTTTTGGAATTCGGCTCCTTTTTCGAGTTTAATTCCCAAAATATCAATATTTGGAGAAAAAAGGTGGGTACCAAAATTGTTTAGAATTTGATTCTCTACAAGTATAGTTATGTTCATTTTCGCTGTCAAGTTGCAAATAAACGAGATAATTCATTTTTTTTAGTTCGGCCCCTTTTTTAGAGTTTAATTCGAAAAATATTGATCCTACAAGAAAAATTGTGGAGACCAAACTTGTAGCGGACAAAATTTGATACAACTTTTGTCCTTACGGTTTTTCGTTAAAATCAAAAATGGCCGAGTTCTTTGAAAAGAACCGTTTTTAGCGAAGAAAACAGTACAGGGGGGAAGGGGTACACCCTTGGCAATATTAATGTTCGGCGATAACGTTTTCTTGTTCGGCACGCTGTAATTGATAGAAACATATGTGATATGCATTTTTTTCAACTCTTAAACTAACAAAATCGGCGGTATGTTTCGTTTGATTCGAAAATTATTTATAGATTATTCTTTCGCTATTACATACAAACAGATCCAATCATTTTGTTCGGGGGTTACATTAATCTGTCAATTATACTATTATTCATCATCGATCACCATCGCCGAACGCGCACTAATGATATTTTGGTAACGATTCGATTTTATCGTTTACGACGGTCAATACCCTATTTATTTGTTCGGCATTGACTTTTAACACATCCATTTTATGTAATGAAAGATATAAAATCAATGCTGAACATGGATCTATGATACATGCATACTATACACCCTCACGACAAAAGTACGCGGGGGTGGCTGGCCCCCGATCCATCCAAAATATTCGGCGATCATAATATCTCGAGTTTTAGTGAATAAATAGATGATTCAACAAATTGCCGAACATGCACTAGTGATAATTTTTTATTACAAAATACTTTACAATAAAAAAAAAATGGAAATCTCGCGAATGGTCCACCCTACACGTTCGGCAATGCCGTCCGTCTAAACTTTTTTTCAATTTCCAATCATTTGCGACATGCGCCGAACGCGCACCGATAATTCTAGATCCCGGTTTTTCAAAACAACTTCACCTGCGCGGCCCCCACCCTTTGGTCCGCGATTTTTGTTCGGCGAAGTCACTTCCGTGTAGTGGAAGGTTGAATTGAGGGGGTTCGCACATTGGTCAAAGCGCACCGATGATACCGAAAAAAAGTGTTACGGGCTCCCGGTCTAGCCACTACAACGAAAAAACAATTACAAAAATCCACCGTTTTAACGGAATGTTAAGTTTTTTTTTTTATTTGTATTTTAAAGCACCCCTTGATTGTACGGTAGTACGTAGGTACGGAGGGCCCTCGGTGTGTACAGTCGGTGATTTCGAAACTCTGAATTCTCTGATTTAAATTCTGTACGTACGCTGAAACCAATTATAGCACCAGGGATGTAACGAATATTGGACCAGAACATCTCCATTCAGCACGAATTCAGTTGCGTACGGGTGCGATTATCTTTGCTGCCCCGTAGAAATAACGGTTTCATGGTCATGTACGAACGTGAGTATCTCCCTTATCGCTGAAATTAATTTTTGTAAAGAAATTTATTCACAGATATTTGTGAAATTTTCGTTTTCTTCATTAGACGGTAGATACACTATTATATATACAGTGTTACTATCCGTACGATAACTGCAATGGTACAGCATCGTAGTGACTCGTTAAATTTAACGTTTATCGACAGTGGCGTAAAATTTAATTAATCCAAAAGTGATTATGAGCGGAATCATGGTAACGGAAAGCTGATTCTATCACTGGCAATCACCCCATTATCCACGATGGTCAGGCATAACCCTTCAAACTCATTTCGACCTCCACTCTACAGACCTGACGTGGCAACTATACCGGTTAGATTATACTGGACATTCGATTTCCTATTTCCCATGACATTCAGCTGCGGAATCCCACTCCCAAAAGGGGTCAGATATACCTCCAAGAGCCTAAAAACAAATGTCAGCCTTCAGGAACGAGAAAAATATCGATCAGGATTTAATGAGATTTGATGGGATTCACGAAAACTGTGATTAACCCCTGGGAAAATCTGAGTTTTTAAATTGTTCAAAAACTTGAACGTTGAAAATGTACGAGCATTGATTGATCGTTCAGCGAATGGCATCAGGGGCTGGCAATCTTGAGCATGTGAAATTAGGTATTCCCGATTCGTAGGAATAATTTGTCAGGCATTATCTCCGCAGTAAGATTTGAGATTTGGAACTTTGAATGGATGAGTAAGATGCGGTGGATTTCCCCGTCTTCGCAACGCCTGGACCCCTTCCCAATCTTCCTCATATTAATTCCGTAGGCCTACCGACGGTAATGTCTGAGATATTCCCAGAGGTGGCGTGAACGCATTTGGTTTAATGACAACCAATCAAGTCGTAAGACTCTCGATTATCTCCGCGATTACACCGAGGAGGCCACAACGATCGTCTGTACCCACATTTTGGGACCCTGCCCGTTCATCTTGCCAAAAATTAGGACGCAACTAAAAACAGCCACCCACGAAGAACAAACGGAGCAGTCGAGGTCTGGAGAGGTCTTTCCGTCTCCTCGATTACCGCCTAATAAGACATTGTTCCCAATAGCATCGGTGTTTTAGCGGACCCAAGACCACCAGCGTAACCTCACACAACCTGGAGTTGGGGGTTTCACGGACACCATCGACTGGAAGCCAGCGGAGACCCAGAACCCAGAAGCAGTTAACAACCACGAGGTAGGGGTATGGTCGTTAGCAACCAGCTACCACGTTCTCAGACTCCTAGACACTAGACGGTAGACGGTAGACCAGTCCTGTCGGTAGCTATTGGTGGTGGTAATGTTACCAGCGAATTTCATGTCTCGAGGTCCCCAGAACCGCCTAGACACATAGAGAACTCTAACTAAGGGATAGCGAGAGAGTTGTGATAGAAAAAGACAGAACTATAGCGAGGGAGTGATTTCGGGAGACCGGAATGGCACCGCGGTCGACGATGGCCCATTGATGGCTCTGAAACCCGTAACATTAATTTGTATGGACCACAGATTAGGTCAGATTAGGGTATCAACAGTCCCGCGCTATTTCTGACCAAAAGAACATTTTTTACCACTTAAATTGTCCCTTACGATTGTAAAAATGTTACAGAGCAGAGGATCGTGATACTAATGTATTCACCGAAGCACCCCCTTAACGATAAGAAAAATACAGATTAAAGCCCTTAAGTAAGGATTTAATGCTTATTTATGCAGTGCTAAGCGGGACCGTTATGGCGTATTACAATTCTGTATTACAGTGCTTATCGTCTGTTCACTAACTGAGAAAATTCGCAGTATGTAAAATCTTCAAAAGAGCTTACCTGGTTAAACCCTTGACTGTCATTTACGCATGTGCGATTTTACTGTCTGACTTGCAGCCTGTATATCTTTTCAATGGTTCCATCGACACAAGATACCATCTGAATCTTTTTTGTAGCATATTTCAAATACTTCAAAATATTTCTGTACCATTTTTCACCCTGGAGCAACTGGTATTGAGATATCTGCAAAAGAAAGAAGACACAAAGAAATTAGTGGCTTCACAAATGGTCAAATTTGTGACTTTTAAACTTTCAACGGTCATAGCTACGTGAAAAACCATTTGGACTATTTGTCGAGGTTCAAACTAGTTACCCATCATTTTTTACTCAGGCGTAACTCGTGCTGAGATATTTGCGGAAGAGTAAAAAAAAGTACCAGCTTCACAAATGTTCAAATTGCTAATGATTTGCGTTCTATTTTATCACAGTTGAACTTCCCTTGTGCAAAGTCTCGAAGCATTGCATGAGGACTTTTTCTGTGGATTGTCTGCCTGGCACTCACTTTGGAATTGACTTACGGCCAATTATAAATCACGGATCGAAATTGGTCAGCTATTTTTACAGTCGCGGTGTTTTCTTGAGAGGTGCTACTAACACCGCACAAGTATTTGATTACAGCTTTGCGAGCAGTAACTCTTCCGTGTAACTACCCTCTGGCTAGTCTTTCTTTCCTCACGTCTTTCGCTATACCATCAACGAGTTTCCGCCACGAACAGTTCCTTCGTAGCTGGGCTGAAAAAAGAAGTCAAGTAGCAAGATCCTTTCTTTACTTCACTTCCGGCACATGGTACCTTTAGCCATGGCCACGGTAACACGGTGCGCGCTTGAGTCATACGATATACTTTGTTACTGCGTAGTTAATTTTAACGGGAGCTACGTGTTCTTGATTTCTTTAACTTACCGACGAGTTTACGAGCCCCAACCCCGAAGAAAACCAAGAGTTGTTCGCTGCTTGGCTGTAAAAAAAATTATTTTACTAGTCGCCGAAGAGTTGAAACTGCAATTTTCGAAAGTTGCATATATTTTCTTATCAGAATTGTTCGCGAATTGGACGGAGGTTAATTCAGGGAGCTTTCCGCTATGACTACCAAATTAGGCGGCGCCTCTACCCCCAGCAGCGCTAAGTTTCCTAAGCTCCAGCCTAAGTTACTCTTCGCTTGGGAACCTCCCTCTTCGAGGTTCCCCCCTGGTTTAGTTTTTAATGATTATTGCTCCAGCGCCCAGGTATTACGAAGGTTGTCCACATTTGCATATCGCCCTGGTTTTCCATCCCTCTCTATCTCTCTTTCTCTTCTCTTGAAACGTTTTCAAACTTGCCTGGGGAAGCTGCACCACTCCAACTTTTAAGCCCAACCTTTACAGCTGTACTTGTAATTCCCGCTACACTCTTTAATGGCACTTTCGTTTCGAGTACCTCAATTAACTTTGGTTAATTAATCCTCTCTTCAAAAAATAAAATAACACTATAAAATTATCCAACTTGTCACGTCCCTGGAAAATTTTACGGCATTAAACAATCAACCGAATCATTGACTCGCTGAACCGGTTGATTTCCATCTATTTATTTAGTACCGGACTGAACGAGTATATTCACGCTGAAATACAGTTGTCAAAGAAAAACGACAGATCGATTGTAATGATCAGAGTCGAGTCTACGGTCGAAGACATTACGATCGACTATCAACGGTGGTTGTAACTCGTGCAGAGATACAATGATTACGTTTTAATACTTTTTCGAATGAGCTTTAAAAACCACGTCAAGGTCCCTCTCAGAGGTGACAATAGCTTTGCTGGCACTAGGGGGTTCTTGTATAGAGATCCTATCTGTATTTCATTAACATTATTCTCAGCGGTAGACTCGCCTTATAACCACCCTCTCTGACTACCATGCCACTAACCACCGCCCTTATACTTGCCGCTACCCCGACTCGATTGTGCTTTCGAAACCGTCGAGGTTTCCACTACGTGTTTATATATAATCTAGTGAATTGTTTCTTTACGTAATTTAGCAAAAAAATAAAGAATAAAAAAATGATGGAACTGACAATTATGATCGTGTATACATTGAAGGTGTCGAGTATTTTCCTGCCCGAGGATAAATTTTCACGCAGCCAGACGAAAAATCCTTTATATGATCCAGGGTGATAAAATAGGAAAAATTAATGTTATAACCGTTGAGAGAGGGAGAGAGAACTAGCCGGAAGCAACGAGGCGGAGAATTCAATAGCAACAAACTCTGTGGCATTATTCGGTGATAAAATTTTATTCCGCAAAACATTTATTGGCGTATTGTAAAGCTCCGCGTTATTTGATAACGACAAATTATTGTTACGAAAGAGAAAACGAAAAAAAAGCTCCAGTTGCAGGTCGCGAGGGTGGGAAAAAGGCTTTGGTCGCAGAGGCTATCGCGCGCGACAACGCTAATCTCCCGATATTTTAGCGGATTTATATTTTCGGTGTTGGCAGCGCTGATCCCTCGAGATATGCGAACCGAGGTACAGTATTCGTATCGATGCATTATTTAAACCGATCGATAGCCAATTTTTTTTCTTTGCTTTTTTTATCGACAATTGCAATTATAGTCGATGTTATCAATCATTAATCTCTAGAGATTCTTAATTTCATATCGTGAAATCATCCACGAAAATAAAACTCACTGTCGGGGTTTATGTTGGGCTCAGTTATTCCGCAAGCTACGTTGTTCGGTACGGGTATGTTACGGTTCTTCATGCGAAACTGGATGCGGGGTTCCGAACACCTGATCCTGGGCCTCGCAAAATTGACGGCATAATCCTCAATAACTCAGGATAACCAAACTTCGATGAAGACATACAAGCCTGGTACTAGGAACCAGTACAAGCGTATGCAAATAAGGGAAAATACATAATCTACGGGTGTATCGTTATCAGCCCGCGGATTCGAATCAGTCTTGAACAAAAAATACACAATTATATTCATCAAAACTTCAACCATTTCCTCCATTATCATTTCTTCTTCATGTTCGGAGTATCAAAAGGATGTCGAAATAAAATACGTTATGAAAATTGCAATTCTAATTCCAATTCGATACTCAAAATGACCCCTAAAAAAATTGTATAAAATCGTAGAAATTATTTCCACCAGGGTTGGGATTGGACGAAAGTGTAAATCAAAAGTATATAAAAGCAAGTGTACCGTCAGGCTAGTTTCGTTAAAGTTTGCAGTGTTTGAGTTGTAAACGAGAACTGGATGGCTCTAAAGCGACCACGCGACTCCCAGTGATGGCACTGTAACATCGCCTTAAGTTGTGCCAGAGTCAGAGATAGTCACCTACTTCAATTCCTCAAGTTCAAAAAGTTCATCGTTGATAATCCATCGATAATAAAGAAATCGAGAGGCTGGAGGTTCGCGCGATAACAAAAAAAGTAATTGACATTAGGAGATCGACGAAAGCTTTCCGAAAATAAAAAGCTCAATAAAATACAAGAACTATTTGTAAAGTGGCGCAGCGAGAATGAATAAAAAAAAACAGCAAAAGCGGGTTCAAGGCTCCTAGGTACAGTAAACTGCAGGGTACGACTAACTCGCTCCACCAAGTTGGAGAGTCCCTTCGTTCAGCTAACGGACTGACTAACATCTCCTGTCGGTATGCCGTTTCGGTCGTTGTCTCATTGTCGCGAACAACCCCTAAGAGACATGTCGCCAGTGTGTGATTCCTGAGACTGACGTTTATGGCATTGTTCAAAGCTCCGCAAGCTCAAGGTCTGGTTAACACTGACTGTACTATCTCTGGATTTATGAGTAACGACATCGTTGCTGTAGGAATTAGTTTTTTTTCACAGTCTTTTGGTTTTTTTTTTTATCCAAACAGCTTATTATTCAGGGTTAAATTCTCTATATCATGCCGATTTAACCTGTCGAGGATAATACCAGAGGCGAGTGTCGGCTAAAGCATGAAACACGAGTGAAAAAATCTTTTCTTCAAACACGAGCCCGGTGCCATGTTACACTAGCTTCGGTATTTACTGCTCTGCGTGTTCGGATGGAAGAAAAAAGTACGCATATAGGATTAAACAAGTGCAAAAAAAAAAAAATCCGATTTATACTTAGTGCAAATATCGAGGATAATTTAACACTGGCAGAGTAGAAGCAGTGCCGAAAAACTGGAAAAACTGGACGTAGGATGATATTGTCTGGAGGATTTTTATTTGTCAGAGGTTGAAGGGCCGAGACTTGAAAAACAATGTCTTTCATTTTTATTTGGAAATATCCAAAGTTGATGCATATGAGGAGAGTTGGTTGGTTTCGCAATAAGGATACCGGAAGCTTTGACGACTAATAAAGCACGTTCCATTGTTTCGTCTTCTAGATATATGCCAGGACCTCTTAAAGCGTACCCCAAGTATGCATTACTCGCATTGTCCTGATTTTGCGAGGGCGTAAAACCGCAACTTTAGTTCGAAGTAGAGAACGGTAAGGCAGTTGTAAATCCTTACGAAACGACTCTTCTGGAACGTTGGTTTATCTGCTTTATCGCCAATCCGTGAGATGCGAAATAAGTTGATATTATCTCACCACAGATAAATCTGTTATTGCTTGACTATATAACCAACTTGTACGATAAAATGTATTCATCTTGCCACAAACGCACAATCGTCAATTTTACTACGCGAGGCTCATCTAATTTTCTGCGAATAGTCCAATTATCAATTTTTATTATTTCCTACCAACAATGGATTCGTATTCTTGTTATATTTGCCAAAGTTATACCGGGGTTGGTATAGAGGACCTTGGCGACACTCGTGCGGCACCCTGGTTGGTATGTTAATTAACAGTATAGAAGGGATTGAAGAAAGGGGATAACTAATTAGTAGGCCCGGCATTTACTTGATTTTGCTTTGCTTAGGCCTACCCGACACTGTCTCCCTCGAGCTTGCAGCGTCTCTTCACTTTACTCTGCACCACCCGTCCCCCCTTTCATCCCCCTTCCGCCGCCGTGGCTCTTGAGACGAAACTCTTGTTTAGCTTAATTCAACCGTTGATTAGATTGCGCGAATTACTTTTGTCCATTTCAGGCCTCATTTAACGGATTTTCGTTACCCGTCCAAACAAAAAAAAACAACAACAAAAAAACACAGAAACGAAACTCGTATTTATAATCAATGGGGAAAAAAATCGGTTCAGACTGATAGGATTCATTAGTGAAATTAATTACATTTCGCAAACACTAATTCAGCTGACAAATGGGTCACTGAAACAATGTTAAGTGTCGATCCAAAGTTCGATAACGTTGATCTTCGATGACGTAATTATTCAGTGAAGCGGAAGCACCATCTAGCATCGTTTGGGGAAACTAAATCCTTACTTCATACCTTGATTTCTTATCTCTAGTTTCCTATGAGAGGATATTTGAACATCGCGCTGAAATTGGGAAAATAAAAAGCGTCATTTGAAACTCAACTATTCAACATTTTCTCACAAAGCAACAGCAGAAAGTTGTGCCCAGTGGTTTATTCAATGCTCCAAGAGTGTGCTGTTGATGAAACATAGTGTTACGTGGTGTGCAGGGTGTAAGCACAGGGAACGGCAAGTGCAGGTCTTTAATCAGTTCGGAAAATCGTCGAGTCATACCCTGCAACCAACTCTTATTCCTAGGTTATAAGGGTCAGCCACTTCCTTCTCAGAATAATGGCCCTTACACATGAAACAATCTCATGTAAATGTTAATCAAGACCCTTAATTCACGGGAATATTCTAGTTTACGGACAGCAATAAAATTTAGACCAAATAGTATCGTTGGCTTCGGTCATTACCGCACGAAGAAAATCTGTACCTTATCTTAATTAATCATGGAAAAATTGTTGTTACTAGTTATTTTTTGGCACGATCGTTGAGTTTCTTTCAATTTGATTAATCGACGGGATGCTTTGCGGTTACTTTGAAGTAATAAAATGACTCGTTTGGATCCAGAGGATCAATATAGTATGAATTTAGTTTTGGTAGGTATAGAATTTTGTTCGAATTCCGGTTATAAAACCGTTGCGGGACTATACGTAGAGAAAACCTTACACAGTAGTAAAATATAGGAACGTAAAAATATCATAGTTTGTAGAGTTAACCACCCACTTTGGTCAATAAAAATGTGTAGCAAAATGTAATCCTACCACCCATACAGATGGAGGAACGTGCCGATGTGCGGACGTGCAGATCCAACGACTCGAGATTTCTTCTGCGTTGGAACTTTTCCGTCGCCGTTAACTGTTAAAGGAAAAGCTGCACGTACAAAACAAAACGAAAATACGTCCATCAGGGAGGAAAGAAAGGAATTTTTAAGAATAATTACTGCCTTGTTTCAATATTTAGATTTTTTCATGTTGTGCCATTGACTAGAATTTGGGGGATGGAAGTGAGAAGGTAGTAGAAAAGAAATGTGCGTTAAAGTCCCACGACGACGACTCAAGAAATTGAAAAAAAAACCACACAGAACAAGAATAAAAAAAAAATAAAAAAAAAACGGTGAAGTTAATAAAAAAATTTCTGAGAGAAAAGAGCCAAGACAAAAGACCAGGTGAATTCCGTCCCTTCCCGACATCAATAACTGGGTATAATACAATTGGTCCGAAGAGAGGCAGCGAGAGAGCGGGGAACGGTTAAAAATTAATTAACGCAATAAAAGTAATCTTTCCAGTTTGTAAAACTCCGGTTCTGATTCTGTGTCTCGAACGGGGCGTATAATTAAAATAAAAATTATGTCCTTTTATGTTTTTTTTTCTTCTTGTTCCGTTCAATTTTTAATGGTTTCTCTCTCTCTCTCTCTCTCTCTCTCTCTTTCGGCGAATTTCCATCCCTCTGGTTTATTTATTTTTTTTCTTCTGCGATTTTAGTTTGACAATTCTAAAGGGGTGAGTGAATGTGGCGACTCGTTCTTCTGTAAGAGGCTTTGGGCACTGGTGGTGGGACTTTGGAGAGAAGTAAGAACGGTAGAAATAATAAAGCTAAGGAGAAGAGAGAGATTACTTATCTGATGAAAACGTTGTTAAACCGCGGCATAAATTTATAATTCAACAGTGGCGTAGAGTCTGTGAAAAAGTAAAAACCCTCCAATCTCGATGAAATTTGCTCCCCAACAATCCGAGAAACGCAGTCCAATCGATAATAGAATCCGGCGTTCGTTGATCATTAAAATTATAGTTAGTTAATTCAGCTGGTTAGCATTCAGCCTTGAGGTCAGTGAATAGTAAGTGATTTTTAATATATTGATTGAGACGCCAGTGTTCTTGGCTCGGCGTCGTTTGCGGTGGCGCGGCTGCTTCATTAGACGCTGTTAATTATAACATGCGCCGCGCACGCGACTTTACACAATAGAATATACCCCGTGCAGGCTCACTACCCTCAATTCCGTATTAATAATAGCAACGTGTACAAAGTCTGGTTTTATTATTACAAAATAATTATAACGTTTTTCAATACTATTTCATCCCTCAAATTCTCAAGCTCGGGATGACAGTAAAACCCTTCGGCATAATGAATCTCGTTTGATAGAACAAGTTTAATAGGTTTGTTTCAATTTCTGTCCTTTGATTACAGGCTCTAATTAAAAATGATTCATATACGAGTGACCCAGTTTACCCCGGCCACTCGCATTGCCATTCTAACGGTAGTCGCTTTGTTTCAACTGGGGCAAACTCGCCATTTTATCAAAGACTCTGTTCCCATACCATTTTGCTGTCTGTAAAAATGTTCACCCTGTGATCAACCTTTTCGAAATTAACCATAACTTCCGTAATTAAACCCATGTATGACATGATGGATAAAATAACGGGCAAACTATAACACCGGAGGTAACATATGCTCAGACAGGAGCCAGAGAGGCATATATTATAGACCAACACCTCTGTTTTACGCCAATGTGGTTAGCCGCACGCGTTAACCGGCCCATATAACCCCCGTGAGCCCACATCATATCACCGGAAAACCATAGCCCAAATTTAACCGTACAAATGTTACAATTATTACGTCATACTTTGTTTTCAGAGCTTATGACATTACAACGCATATTTTGAATAAATAAACTACCTAAAATTCTGAAATTATCATTTGGATTCAATAATTTTAGATACCACATTCTTCTGCAAACATCCCATTCAGAATTCCCATACAGAATTTGTTATGCGTCGTTTTCCATTCAAACTATCAGATACGTCGTTTCACACAGAAACTATTAGTCTTTAAAAATTTGCAAAATAAAGTTTCCCATTCAGAATTTGAGATGCGTCGTTTTTCATGCAATCTTCCAGATAGGTCGTTTGGCGTGAGAAAATTAGATAGCTAGCTTTAACATTTGCGAAAGAAAGTTTTTCATCCAGGATTTCAGATACGTCGTTTTTTATTAAAACATCCAGATACGTCGTTTTACATTGAAAGAATAAGACAGCGCGTATGAATTCGTGTTTTAACATTCCCAAAAGAACGTTATTCAATTAGAATAAATCGTTCTTCACCAAAATTTCAGATAGGTACTTTTGTTGATTCAAACTCTCAGATACGTCGTTATACGTGAAAAAATTAGTCGAAAAAGTACGTCGTTTTTTATTCAAACTTTCAGATACGTCGTTTTGCATTAAAAGATTGAGACAGGGCGTACGAATTCGTGTCTCTAACATTTCCAAAAGATCGTTTGTCATTTAGAATAAATCGTTTTTACCAAGAATTTGAGATAGGTACTCTTGTTGATTTAAACTTTCAGATACGTCGTTATACGTGAAAAAATTAGATAGCACCTATTTCTTTCAACATTTTCGAAAGAACGTTTTTCAATTGAGAATTTAAATTAGGACCTCTTTCATTCGACCTTTGAAGAAGATCGTGTTTCCTGAAAATTTTGGATAACACGTTCTTCATTCAGATTTCGAGAAACTACGCTGTTCTTCATCCAAAGTTTGACATATGCTGTTTGAAATGAAAAATTTGAAATCCTTTTTGAGTCCTGCTTGATGGTAAAAAATTTATAAGCAACGTTTATCATTCAAAATTGGAATCTCGATTGAAATACTTACTCTGTTCACTCAGAAATTGAATCAGATCGTTTTGTATTAAACAAAAATAAAAAAAAATTAAAATGGAGATAGGTTGTTTTCCATTCAGAAGTTGAGATAGTGGTTTTTCCATACAGTCGCTACAACTTTGAAATTAACATTGAGTGGTACAGAAATAGCATATAAGTACAGAATTAATCATTGCAGTTGCCAGATGAATAAAAAATGCGGAACATACAGAGTCTGTAATCACGGTGCAAATCAAACTCGAATATGTGGGGTCAGATTTAATTATCGATCCCTCCGAAACAGACAGGAGTAATTACAGCCGGATACTACTAATGAAATTATTGTTCTTTGGCTGTTCAACCAACCAGGGCACATACCTACCTATGCGGTCATAATTATTACAGTTTTTTTTTCTAATATCAAAATCCTCACGTCAATTACGGAATAAAAAACCGTTTCTAATTTTTTATGATCAACTTAAGAAAAAAAGGACACACAGTAAAAAGTATCTGAATATTAGATGTCGGAGAGTCAGCCTAGCCGTTATTTCTCTCCTACCTACAGAAATTCCCGGTGTGAGCTAACAGCTCGTAAAAAAATGTCCCGCAGAGAAAATATATATCGATATTGAAAAGTTGTAGAACATGGCGGCGACACGTTGCTCGGATTGCGCCATAACTTAAACCTCGTATCGATATGGGTGCCTCGTACACTGTAAATTTAAGGGTGTATGATACGCCCTGAAGAAAGGGGATCTGAAATATGTTGCCGATGCTATACACCTATTTTTACAAGCCTGGTCCCTCGCTCCCCTGAAGAAAAAAGAGAGAAAAAAACACACACACACACGCACTCTATCCCTCTCCTTCCTGATCAGAAAATCAGTACGTACGTCATCACGAAGCAAAATGATTATCTGGAATTTAGCTCATGAGAACCAGGTCGATACGAAATCATCCTTTGTTGCTACGGCCCTGGGACTGGTTGTTGGCTAGGGTCGGCAAATTAGGGGTATTAATTAGCGGGTACTTCAGCCGCCTAACCCCGCCGTCGCCTCGCCATCCAAGCCCGATGTACCCCGCTACCAGCTCAGCCCTCTAAAGTGCAGCATGCTGGTGTACTGGGTAACACTGACACTGCATTGCTAATTATGCGGTTTTTTTTTCTCGCGGGTAGGGGGTCGAGACCGATGGTCCTCGAATAGGGAGATTTCTTATTTTTATCGCTGGTGATTATTCTATTTATTTTTGGGAATCAATGCGTAAGGGTTGTTCAGGAAGACGCGTTATACACTTGGAATGGAATCAGGAGATCGAGTGGGATAGGGAATAATGTGGAGGAGAGAAAGGGTTAGGTATTCATGTATTTAAATTTATTTATTGGCATGATTTTTGCCCCCTGGTATAAAACCCCTGTGAACCTTACGGTTAACCCCCCGTCAACCCCTTCGGGTAATTTTCCTGCTTAAAGAGATCTCGGCCAATTACACCGAGCGTCCACAGGCGTTGAATTTTAATTGGAAAAGAAGAAGTACAAACCCTCCCTGCCCTCAAACCCCGGTCTGTATATACCGTGACTCCTTCCTTATTCGTTTTACTAACTACCCCCGAGGAGGCGAGGAGGCGAGGAGGCGAACCTTCGGATTCTCGATTAATTTTAATGTGCTGAATGTTTTACGCAAATTGTTGTATTTCGTATTCAGAAAATTATTATATTCGAACACCTGAAACGACCGAGGGTAGGTAATAAAGGGGCCATTCTACTATACTTACAGGATATTTAATTAATTGACACGAAAAATACGAATTGGAGATTAATCGCTTGACTTCAAGTGGAACAAACAATTTTATAACAACCAATTGAAAATCTAATCAACCGCATACACCGTTTTCAATCATGTATATTCATTGGTGAATGTCGTGAAAATCAAGAAATAAAAAAAAATTCTAAACCACTCCAAGACCCGGGTTTCACTCCTTTCTGATATAATGCAGAAGAATTTCATTGGAAGCACACTCCGACCCCGTTCGATATTAGGGGTGACATCGAGAGTGGGTACCCTGAAGGGGCTGGTCACGTCTTGACCCTGAGACTTTAACTTAATCTATCACGATCTGAGAAGTTTTAAAGCAATTAATTACCCCTTGGTTGACAGATAATTACACCCGAGAGAATACTAAAATACTGAAATACTAAAATGCTTTCAAAAGGGTTGAACGAGTAGATAAAGCTCTACAGTCAAACGCTGTGAAGAATCTCCCTGAACTGAATAGAAGAGGGTTGATTACACCAATTATTCATTGCACGAAGACTAGGTTTATTCAACTTTAGACAGTATTGAGGAAACATCGTATTCCACTACTGCGAGGGTAGAAAAATCGCGAATTAGGGGAATTAATTGTTTCACATTTTCGAATTTTTCTCATGGTGTCGGTGCGCGTCCCTCACAATCTATTCTGTACGCTGGAGAGAATAGTGCTGCCATGCGGCGGTGGCAGAGTAAACTGCTACCTCTAGCAACCCTTGTAATCAATTTCAAAGATTTCGGTTTTTTCTAACGATTAATAATGTTTCTGAGACGTTCTTTTCTATTCCGAGAATTTATTCACATTGAAATTCTTCACTTCCTATGCACAGAGTTTAAGAAAAGATTCTCGAAAAATCAATCAATCAATTCTCGATAAAATATTTTTGAAGAGTCATTCACTTCCTCGAATCACTGTTCGAACATGATGTCATCAGAAATCCAAAACTCATGGAAATTTGAATTTAGTTTAACGAAGAAATGAAATACTTTTAGAGAATGACTTGTCACCCCCTTAGAAAAATTAGAAAAATTTATTTAATCAGAACTTCAAAATTGAAGTTGCGATAAATCCGACTTTAGCACGTCTTAAAATGAAGTTAAAATTCTTTTCCTCCTAGTTTAATACCCCAATCTACAGATTCGACGAATGGAACTATGAAAGGTAATTAAACAAACAGCCGTGCGGGGAAGTTACAGTTTATTTTCTACAAGTGGGATTACCTAGTATCGAGAAAACCGGAGAATAAAGTAACTTTTGAAACACTCGTTCGAAAGACTAGGCGTTAGTTTCTTCGAACCTCACGGCTTGTATCGCTAGGATAAGAAGCGAAGTGCGCGGGGGTTGAGAGTAGTTTATAACACGCCTCACATAAATTGTCGCGGCTTTTTAAGAAATTGGAAAGAAGGCAGTCGCTCGAGGGCCTTCGAAACAGCTTGCGTTGAGTGGCCAAGAACTTTTGAAGTCCGTATAGCGGGAGTGAAAAAGAAGAAAATAAACGAATCTATAGCTCCTCGGGCTTTACTCGGGTTACAAAGCGAAGTGTTTATAATGTGTTTTACGACCGGCGTGTTGCCTTCAGCGTCAGGCACTACGCTGCACTTTTTTTACTGCAAAAAATTTGGCACAAATCAAATTTAACACAAGTGAAAAGCTCCAGGTGATTTTTCGGGCCTATTCATTTCTTCATCCCTGAAATTCCCATTTTCAAACTTTTAATATGCGTTCGGCCCTGCAGGCTCCGGGCTGCGGTTTATCCCCAAAAAACGAGGCTGGAGGCCTGTGGGAGACATTTCCGGCGCCGAGGTAATCTTCACCAGACAAGATATTACATTTGAATAAATGTCATCATCGATACCACGCCGAGCAAATACGTTATCGACGAAACACGAAACACCTCCCAGGGGATGAATTCACTCGTACTAACCACGTGGATATCAAGTTATTCTGTAGGCTCTACTGCACGCGTACCGCGCCTATAAGACCGTAAAGGCGTGGTACGTAATCGTCGAATCCATTCAACGGTATTCAGAACCTTATCCGAATTCGCTAGTTCTCTTATCAAACTCGACACACTCACAGATCTCAGAAGGTGAAAAAGATCCTTATTCAATTTCTTTTTGAAAAAACTAGGTTCTTCAATTTTATCAAAATCAGGCCAAATTTTTACGATCGTGTTAAGTAAAGTAATATTATCGATGAAACAATTCAATCGATAAATTTTTTGTCGAGAATTCACAAAAAAAAATAAAAGAAATCGTCGGATTTGCGCTGACTACGAGCCAGCCTTCGAACTTTGTTTCCAGCTATTTTGAATTTTGGAAATGTGACCTCACATTCTTGATCAGCGGTTCAGAAAACCTTCGAGTACCAATTTTCATAATAATCATAAGATTATAATTTTATAAGATTTACGATGGTTTCAGTTTTTTCCCAGAAATTGGACTCGCCATTTTTAATTTCGCAAATCTGACTTCAGATTTGTGATTATAGTGACCCAAAATCTTTTGAGTACCAATTTTCCACAAAATCAAAATGTTATTTTGTTTCTTTTTTTTTTTTTGTAGCCTATTGAACACGCGAAATTCAAATTTTGCAAAACTGACTTCAGATTTGTGATTATAGTGACCTAAAAAACTTTTGAGTACCAATTTTCTACAAAATCAAAATGATTTCATTTTTTTTTTTATAGCCTATTGAACACGCGAAAGCGAATTTTGCAAATCTGACTTCATATTCATGATCGCAGACCCAAAAAACCATGTTGGTACCAAATTTCATTCAAATCTGTTCGTCTGGTCTCAAGATGTCGTCATTTTTTTCGGAATTTTGTTAATCAAATAATTCGGAAGGTACCGAGCCGATCGAAGCTAAAATCTAATCAGTTCTAAGTTCGGGGAAGCCACGTGGAATTTGGTGAAAATCCGCGATCACATACACATATCCATAAGTGAAACTCAAAATAGTCGGATTCTCTGGACCTCAAAACACGAAGATATTGTGAAAAATTATCTTGTATCTTTCGGGGTGATTAGAATATATTTTATCTGAAAACAGAGAAACGAAAAGGTTTAGAGAATCGTTGACCCGGACGTGGCAAATGAAATGCGTAAAATCAATTCGACCATTTAGTAAGGTCGAGTTGCGTAGGCGGTACCGATTATCTCGGGCAATTTAGCATCACAGGTAGTACCTACCAACCATTCGAGTGCGGGTCCTCATCCACGGTTTCCGTTTGAATGCTGCTGGCTTCTCTGCCCATGCAGTGCACACATTGCATCGGTACGGGAGATTCGGTGCGGGTAGTGTGCCTACCGCCTGCCTTCGGGAGGAACAGAGTAGGTAGTAATCTGATGCAAATATCATTGATTGATATTAATTAGAAGCAATCATGCCCGGAGTCCACCGCCGTGCTGCGTGGGTGGTTTGGTACTCGGGTTGCTGGGGGGAAGGAAGAAGGGTGAATCGTGTGTGCAGCTGCCGTGTGCTCGAGGCGCAGAGGCGTAGAACCGGCCGCTGCGTTCGCTCGCCGGAAACGAAACGGCGAATTTGAAAATCACGGTAATTAGAGCAATTCGCTGAAATCCCGATCAAACGTGAGCCTCGTGCGAAAAATTTATCGAAAAGATTCTGTCCGGTAATTTTTTGAAGGATCCCTTTCATTACTTTTGTTCAGTAAAAAAAAAAATTGACACATTTTGAAAATCGCCAACCTCGAAGATGCTTTTGGGACATTGTGGAAGCGATACGTCCGGCGCCATTGGATATTGACATATGATTGATCGTGAGCACCGGATTTCCCTGCTCCTACTCGTCACTCATTAAGAGGGGTGTGTTTACCGCAATTATTTAATGTAAACTCATATTTCATAATTGCCAAATATTGATAGTTCGAACTCACGATCAGTAGTTCGGTTGCTGTACCTGCAGGATCACGATTCACACACACGAACCTTCTTGATCGTAGAAATAATCGTTCATAAATTAAAGGCTTCCAATTACGGATATCATAATTTTCCCATTCATTCAATGTTGCGTTTTTAATTTTTTTCAGGTAAAAATGCTTTTTTTTCAAAGGAAAATCCGGACTTCCTATAGTTTAAAACAAAAAGTTATAGACAGTTGTTACAATTTTTTCCAGTTTTTTTTCCTCCATTTCAACGAAAGTCTTCATTTTCACAATTTTCTACGATAAAATACGGAGTCCAAATTTTCCTTTTAATTTCAAAATAATACTCTAGCGAAACTCAGATAATTCTCTTCTTTGCATAAATGATTATCTAAAAATCCATCATGTGTCAAAGACGGAATCAAAAATTGTCATTGCCTTTCAAGTTGAGAGAAAAAAGCTTTAAAAAAAATGTTTTTTTTTTTCGGAATGAAAATTCTGACGCATATGTGTGTTGGCCGAGGGAGTGCGTAGATATGGTGGAAAAAATTCCGAAGAAAAAAAAATCGAAATGCAAAATGTCCAATAACGCGACGGTCCGTAGTCGGTCGCTCCATACACCGGCTGGCGTCAGCTTGTGTAACTATCGGTAATTAATCAGAATCATCCCCGTCGGCGGGGCAGTTAACCAGTGACGTCACGGTCGTGGCGACATCTGGTCTGGCACTAGCCACGAACACGGAACAGCTCCGAGTGGACACTGGACGTACGGTATACGATATCGGGCGCAGAGGTTCAGAATGAAAATGACCACAAACTTCAATTTCGTGACCAACCACCGGGTGGCTTATTTATAACAGAATCACCCACGATGTTGCATCTTGGTGACAAAAATTCATAGAATTTATGAAGCTTGAAGATTTGTCTTGAAGATGTCACAGATCGAAAGGACCAAGAATTTCTAAAATCGTTGAGAGACACTGGGACCAAAGACAGGGGTTGCATACAAATAAGGATATTAATTTGTCTAATGGCACCACCTGGTAACGATTGATTCTGGCATAACGATTATTGCCAGGAACAGGAATCGCTTGAGTATCCGCCTAGACTCTGGTAGACATCCTTTTTTTTATCTTCTCTCAATTATGTATTGTAATTATTAATTTTTGGAAGATGTCCGCCGGTTCGTAAAATACAGTTTCGAAAAAAAGGGGGGGCGTAATGCTAAAAACGATACTCTTTCGGTATAAATTCAGAGGCCCTGGGGGGTCAATTTGAAAATAAAATGTCCCTGCCAGAACCCTCCTAGAAACGCGACGTTTTTTCCTATCGGGTCGACCGTGACGTTTCTGGGAGAGTCCTAGAAGGACCTTAAATAGTTTTCCTCGATTGAAAGTCAGTTAATTTTTTGTCAAGAGGAATAGAGGAATTTGTACTCACAAAAATTCATCACTTAAGTTTGTTAACAATTTTTAAAATTAATAGTGTCTCGAAAAACAACGGAACTCGGTGTATCAAATTTTACTGTTCGTGGAAAATTGTTCCGAGGGTGTAAGAGCGTGTGGAGGGTTTTACCGTGCGAGTATCCGGTTGGCTGGGTAGTATTTTTGATAATCCAATTTAATTGAGCGATCAACTGGTAAATGCCCCTCCTGAAACAAATGGATCGCAATGTCCACCGCTCTGGAAAATATAATTCAAAGATATTTATGGTGGGATTACCGCGCGGAATTGGGTATTCTAATATACATGTCCTGTCCGGCTAACTGACCGAAGAATAATTGGCCAAAGCCCACGTCTACGTTTTGCATCGAAGCACCTGACAAACTCGACAATATATGATCGTTACAATTTTAGTAAAGTTCTGACAACTTTGATTGACGGATTGATGGACAAACGGGAATTTATTGACCGCCTAAAACCGATAGTTGATGCAAATTTAAACCGACGATTTTGGACAATTTATACACCGCGACCTCAGCACCAAGGATTAGCCGCAATTGATAGCCACGTGTGTACAGAAACGGTGAGACGCGTTTAAAGTTCTGATTACACAAGAGTTTGATCGAATGATACATCATCACATCTGCTCTAGATTATCATGAATCGGAATTTATTCTCCATACAGATTTGGGGAAAAAAAATCTATGCCGAGTGTGGGAAGTAGAGCGTTGTGCGCATGCGCGGAATGCGGAAAGCGGAGAATTTACGATTTGCGCATGCGCCAACTTCTATTATTTCTGTTATTCATAGGGTATCTGAGGAATGTATATAAAATTCTTTCTTGATCGTAGTTTCATTATTCGTAGCGCAGAAACACTATTCTAGATTGAATTTCGCATAGGTAATCAGACAGTATTCGGAATATCTTCTATTCTCTGTAATCAAGTTTCACAATATGGAATGACAGATCAGCCGAGTTCAGACTGACGTGTAATTCGTTAATATGCTACCACACCGCTAATTATGAAGTTTCGTAAAACGTCGCGAGTCGTCAACTCAACTGTCAAATTGTTTCCACTTCCATTACTGCAGCCACAAAAAAAAAACCTACCTTCCGTAATTCCGTTATCCTTAATTTCTCGATTATTGAATTCAAAGATAGTGATTTCCACTAAAAATAAAATAAAAATGAACACATCGCATAGTTCACTCGTCCATTACTGACCCCGATGCAATGCTTCAACTATTTCATTTGATTGGTTTATTTATCAGTCGACTGTGATTAGAGTTTGATTTTACGCAAGCTGCGTGATTAATTTTAGCCCAAGCGAATTGTTTGTCAATCTGATTGAATATTTAGGATGGTTGGATATTTGAGGGTAATGACATTGATTGATGTAACGGCTGCACACTGTTGGTCATAGTTTGTTGTTTGAACTGGTAACAGCGGGAACGACCGATACCATGGGCTAAAGCTTTCATCTAAAAAAAAGAAGGAAATTGAATTCTTTCTTTTTGACTTTATTGACAGACTTCAATCTCGCGAATAAACATGAAGCCTTTTTTGTGGAACTGCTGTATCTATGAAAATTGATGATTAAATAATTTCCAGGAATTCCAGGTGGTCGTGAATATCGCTAAAAAATTTCATCCGTTAAACTAATCTTGGGGTAATCCTTGTCGTTTTATTTTATGTTATTTGCCAGTTGACTTAGCAAGAAAAAAAAAACTTGGCTCCATCCTCGCAATTACCTTGGCGATATAAAAATTCACCCCTTTTCTCTTTGCGAGTAAGCGTCTATATTATCGTTCCCGCGCGACCCCTGGTACCGCGTTTATAAAAGCCCCAATTCTGAGGGCTTCCCCTCCCCTTCACCCTCGACTTTCGCGTACACACCTCGTCGGTCGTAGACAACTTTTCATCGGTGTTAAAAAAGGAAGGGAGAAAAAAGAATCTCCAGAGACTTTTTCTCACCCCTCAAAGCTCGGGGTGGCCACCCTCGTAAGACGTGCCCATTCCACGGGCCATCCTATCAAGTTCACGAGCTTATTCCGCCCCGAAAGCTCCGTAGACGCCCACAAGCGTGCGCAGGTCACACCCCTTGGCCAATCAACGGTGATAGGTTGAAAGCTCGGTTATAGAGCTTGCGGACGGAACCACTCGCCAAACACCACGTGCGCGCCGCCCGAGGTGCACGTGTATTATAAACGGAGCTTCGCTGTTCATCTCGGAGCTTTCATCTTACCGCGTGAGCTTTTTCGTTATTTCAATGAGAATCGATAAAAATCATCATCGGTAAAAATAAATATTGGAAATTTTCTTGAGAAATTTCACTGTCATTATTGTGCATTTTAGATAAGACATTCACTCCGCCACTCGATTGTCTCAGATCGATAGTGTGTACTATGATAATGAACTTGAACGTTATTTCGTGTGTATTTTAATTCTGATAAAAGACTGAAACAAATCGTCGAGAAGATTGAGAAAATCAGAAGATAAAGGCATTGAGAAATCTGCAACGTCAACTTGACAACATTTATAATTAGTGAGTACTATTGCAGAATTCATTTTGTACCACAAAAAACAGATTAACTGACACTATTCCAATCGAAAGCACAACTTTCTTCTTCAAGATCGACGATTCTATAAAAAGCTTTTATGGATGATGTGAATTAGGATGGGAGCGTTGATGATTGTAATCGATGATCGCGTATGGGGAGACGAAAAAAAACTACATTTCGGGGGATGAGGATGTGTGCTTGATAATTTTGCATAAAAAGTACAGTCGATAGTCGGAGCAGACGTTTCCGGCTTGCGATCCCCTCGACTCAGAGGTAGCCGATATTCAACAGTTGGTCTTTCTTTTATCTTGCAAAGCTCGCCCAACCCCGTAGTCCCCCTTCTCTGTCACACCCCCTGCTAGTCCCTTTAAGCGAAGCTTTCATGCACGGGGAAGTACTCAATGTCGATTCGAGTCACTTATTCGAAAGTATCCTACCTACCCTACCTCAGAAAGTGGCAGCGATTTGGAAATATTTTTCAAGTTTACCCACTCACCCTATTGTCACTAATATTTAATCAGTTGGTACAGTTTTTCGATTCGAGATCTTGAAAATCTTGTGGTAGATAAGAACCCAGGCATGGCTAAAGCCGGGAGAGATTCTTTTGGAAGATCTTGAAGCACCAAAAAAATTACAATTAATCAAAAATGGAGCTCAGACTGAATAGAGAATAAAACCTCGCATATTCTCATTTGATGAAAAAAAAGTCGTCTCAAAAATCGAGCTTGCATATTTGTTTGTTCAGTTTTTTTTCTGCTCTTAACAATTGTCACATTGAAGAGGTAAGGCCGAAAATGGTACAGAAAATGCTATTTTTGTAAAAGTTTATAAACATTTCGATGAATTGAAGAATTGCTAACGGAAAGTACTTTCTCGCACCCGTTTTTATTTCTTTCTTGTACGCGCCAACTGTCAAAATAAATATCCATTTGGAACCAACCCCCTTGATTGGCACATCATTTTAGTGACAGTTCATACTCAACACATTTTTTCTCATTCTATGTTGAATCTGATTTTGAGAATTTGTTTCTGAGTCAAATCAACAAAAATCAGATTCAAATGTATGTTTCAGCAATGGGAAAGTTTTGACTGCGTGGTGGCTCTGCAAGTATTCATTGTCTGGTTCTTATGAGAAATTTCTATTGTTCATATGGTGCAGAGACAGATTCTGAACGAAAAAATACGTTGAAAACTATTGGTACCAAATTTTATTTGAAAAAAAGAGTTTGTTCGTTAAAAATATTCCTCTTTGAAATGACTTTTGACGTTATGACAGCGACCAATCAAAATGGTATACTTATAACCTCAGAAAACGCAAAGATTCCACGATTTAGCAGTAAATTTGTGGAATTTTAGTCTTCATTGAAAAACCACGAATATAAGGATATATTGAATTTTGCATATCCTAAATTCCCGCTCATCCAGACACAGCATCAGTGCCACCTTACGGTAGATACTTACCCATACGATGTCCTTTCTGCTATAAGGGCATCAACTATTCGTCGCCTTGGTATTTATTTGCCCTATTTATCGAACCGAAATTCATAATTCTAACAAAAATTCAAAAGTAGTGAATCAATTTCAAAAACTGTTGTAAGTATAGGTACATCAATATGAGAAGATTGCACAAAAGTATGAAAGAAATACTTTTTCTGAATGTTCTGTAGGGCAAATTAATACTACAACGTATTGTAGACGGTTCTATAGGTTTTGTGAGGTCACCGTATTTATATTTATCATTTTTCCCCAAATTTCTATACCTCGAAACACCCTATAGATTATATATCCTGAAAAATTCGTCAATTTCTTGTTAAAAATCAAACGAGATGGTTTTTATAACAGAGGCAACATCGTTGTATCTCACCAAATGTACCTATAACCATAATCGATGTCAAATATCGATAGAATTGATATAAAAATTGAACAATATCCAAACTTTTCACTGTGTCATAAAACGGTTTACTCTACATAGTTCGAATAATCATCCTATGATTTATGCTTCTCTGTCAGTCCTGAAAAATGAATATTACTTTAACTGAACTGCACATGAAAAATTATCCTATCCGGCACAAGAAAATCGCCTAATGTTGGATTTTCATAGCAACTAAATAGTACCGTATCTCCCATTCATTCATTCATTCAACGCTTTTTGTATGCTTAGAAATGACCATTTCTCTCATCTTCACTAATACTATAATTATCTTATGGACAGTATATTGAAGATCAATGCTATCCGATATCCGTTCGGATAGCAGTGCTATCCGGTTATCTGGCCGGATAGTAAAAAACAGGCCGGATAGGCCGGATACCGGATAGTTACCGGATATCCGGCACATCCCTACGACAAAACTACAACATACATATTATTATTTGTTCCCGTACCTGAGTGCATGCCTGTAGAGTCCGTCTGCGTCCACCTTGGCCAGCACAGTTACATACCAAGGGTACTATCGTACGAGGTATTCTACGTGCTGCAGCACGCGCGGGACATGCGAAATAAACGAACGGGGTAGTTTACCTCAACCCCCTATTCCAGTCGGTGGGATGGCAGGGGTAGTGTAATCGTTCTACCCCCCCCCCTCCAAAGTTTCAACCCCCTTCGAGCACCGGGGCTGCTATTTATTGCCCACACTCGGTAGGTTCACAACATAAATATGTTACACCTATGACCGCGCACGCCTGTGCCATTTACCACTGTACGGCGATGCCTGAGTTGAAATTCCTTGGCACATTGTTTTTTTTTTCTTCTCTTCTTCATCCGGTCAGAAAATGAGAGAATTTTCAGGAGTCTGGTCTGGATAAATTAATGGTGATTATACAGTGTTGATTGTCGGTTTCCTCGTTCAACCTGGCCACTCAATCCAGACGTTCGTGACCAACCCTCGTTTCGTGTCATTCGAAGCGA
This sequence comes from Euura lappo, assembly GCA_018257835.1. Taxonomy (NCBI): domain Eukaryota; kingdom Metazoa; phylum Arthropoda; class Insecta; order Hymenoptera; family Tenthredinidae; genus Euura; species Euura lappo. The sequence goes on along the minus strand of JAEUYN010000771.1, from coordinate 115,145 downwards.
GAACAAACGCGGCGTAAGTTTATCGCCTTGAAGATATTCCGGTGGAGAAAATTTTCGACACCCTCAAAAGCTTGAAATGAGAAAAAAAGGAACAATTATTAACCCCTCCCCGCCCCTGAATTCGATTCCGGGTGTTGTGGCCGCGGCAAAATCCTTGTCTCATACCATCGTGGCGATTCAGTCAATGCCGAGAGTCGCAGGGATTCCCATGGCTTCCGGAGGTAACCTAATGATGCATATCTCGGTCTGTTATGTCTTGAATGTCTCGATCTGGTTAGGGAAATGGGGACTGTAGGTGGCTGGTGGAGAACGAGGGTGAGAAGCCTGTGGTCAAATGCCATCCTGACCACGTCTGCAGGCCTGTATGGTTGACGAACGTTGAGGACGAAGTCTATGCGCGTGATTTTTCAAATAGTTTTATCGTAGATCATGTAAAACAGATTCTGAAAATTCATTAGTTACTTTTGCGAATGAGTATCAATCTTCCGCGACTGAAAATCACATATTCGAATGTTTTGTAGACACAGAGAATGAATTCACGGAATGTGTTGAACGCGCATTCCGCTACTAGATTGAGCAAGAATAGTCAGAAAAAGTAATATATACGAATTGAAACAAACTAAAACAACCAACCGATGAATTTTTGCATTAATTAGTTCGGTGACTCTGAAATTGTAGCGAAAGATTTAATTGGGAAATTTTTTCATAAAAATGAATCGATTTTTAATAAACAAACGCGGAAAATTCTACAACATTGATTAATGTTCGGGTCAAAAAATTTGAAATGACAAACCGGAAATACTGGGAAAATTTTTGATACACCGGAAAAGTCAGGACATTCCGTACATTCTTAATTGTAAATTTTTACTTCCTAACAAGAATTCACAAAGTTATCCCTTGTTTTCGTTCACAAAAGAAAATGAAATTGGCCTTTGTTGTAAATATTGGAACTGAAACTCACTAGCAGTTTCAGAAATCATGAAGAATTGTGTCATCAGGGTGATTTGTATGAGTTTGATTTTATTTTTTGGATCTCATTTAGTCACAAAGTCTAATTTTTTTTCATAAAAAATTTAAGATATTCATTCAGTTCATCAACTCATCGTCAAATCGTAACAATTTTTCTAGTACTAGAAAAAAACACTCAATACCGATTTTGGTCAATGATTGACCCTAAAAATGTGTAATGTGGGTTTGGAAATTAGCCTCGATGTCTGGAAAAGTTGTAAAAGTCGGGGAATTTTGTGCTGAAGCAAAAGAACAAATAAACAACGTAATCACCGCACTCGACATCCAGAGAAAGAGAGAGAGGGAGAGGAAGAGAAGGAGAGGTATTTGAAGTATGTGCTTTATTTGGTTTTCGAATTATTTGCCTGGTGGTAAAATATCGAGACTTTCGGAATACGTTCGTCAGGGGATAGTGGTAGAGTAATTAATAGTAAGCCCGTATAAATCAAGGGCCGGTGGTAGCAGGGCAGAGAGCAGGACTCGGATCTCGTTGGTTGTGGGATTATACCCGGAGGGTTGCCGGCGTTTCCCCGACTCGCTAATTTTTCAAACGGCCGCCATAATGGTCTCGGCTAATTACTGATTTTTATCTGTGCGCCCACGAGCGGTGCACGCGGATTCAGCGGGGTGTAATTATTAACGGGCACGCCACAGCGATTCGCAAACTAACATGATTTCCTCTGTGATTCTGCGCGCCACATCACCGACTCGGCTTTTTCACCCACATCAACCTCCGCAAATTGCGCGTGTCTCACGTTCTAAAACGTCATGAGTTTTGCGTGATCGCAATTCCCAACAACTTTTCTTTGCAGACTCTGCTGCGGACAAATTAATCAGAGGTCACACTCTATGAGGAGATAATTTCACTTCTGTAATTTTTCGTTCAGATAAACGCAGAAAGAAGCACTTTGAATCCCTTTGTGTATGTGTATGTGCGGTTTTTTTTGTTTTTTTTTTTTTAATTTTCTGTGCAGTAAAATGTCTGACATGTTACAAATTCTCCGCATAACGGGGTGAGCGTATGCCAAAACTTAGGCGGCAACTTCAGGGGTAACAACATTATAACATTATTAGATTTGCCGCAAGTACCTACCCCGAGGGCTTCCTACACGTTATACACCCACAACTGCAGCCACCCTAACTCACACTACTTATAGTGTGTTTAGTCTTGTGTTCAGAAGTCTGGCGCAAGCTTTACAAACTTGCATGTATTAAACAGGACAAAATTTTGCAGTGCCTATTTTATACACTGTTTCATCCCCGATTGAAAAACGTCTCGTGAACAACAAGAAGTGTAACGAATTCCTCAGAGAATTCTTCGAACGACGAGAAGCACGAATCTGCGTGTTCAAAATTCCCCCAAAATTTCAAAATTTTGATTCGAAGCCAATAGGAAAATTAATTAAGTTAGCGACCGCCGTTTTTCAACCGGAAGTCGGATCGGGTACACAGTGAAATATTTGCGCATCTTTGGGGTGAAAACAGTATCCTCTGCAAATTTCATCATGCGATTCATAACATTTCTAAGCTTGAGTGCTGAAAGTACGGCTGATAAAACTAAACGGAGAACGATATCTTATTCCATGTTGACTTGAGATAGGATCCAAAAGTTATCAGCCCATTTTATGGATAAATCTTCCAGACGAGAGGAGAAAAATCATACATTGAAAAAAAAGCGATCTGAAACTCAGAAAAAATAATGATTAGCAGTACAATGTGATTTAAAAATTTGAAAAAATCCCCTCAGCAACAGTGATGCTAGAATAACTGTGAAATTAATTGACGTTCTTGATTTGCGGTCATCAATTCTTTCCAGACCGTTATCCTAACAAGGTTGCTATAATGTCACTATGAGGCTAGGGTTGAGCTTATTCGTAGCCACCGGCGGGTATTCCGTAAACTATTCCCGTGCAAAAGTTCAACACAACTTCATAACACTGGGCAGGATGATGGCGGGGGGTAAATTTGTTCGGGCGTGAGCTTACATGGGTTACTACGTTAAGTATACATAGGTGTAGGTACGTGAGTAGTTGGGGGCTCGCGTACAGCGATGCTAGTTACCCAAAACCCCACATTTCTGTACAAGTTGAGTCGTTCGCCCGCGAGTATACATGTGCATACATCGGGGGTAGATTATTAGTAAGCAAGTTGAACAATAATATCTTTCAAGTTTTCATCCGGCTGCGAGAAAACGCGAAACACAATCCTTCGGACCACGGAAAATTTAGATTCTAAATTCTCCTTGTACTATCTTCGGTGTGTATAATGCCGCGACGAATTACCTACCCGCTGTAGAAACTCATCTCTAGACTCTCCACCACCCAATACTCGAAAGGGCGGTTTTAGGGGCGCCGTTTAGCGTCAGATAGCGGAAATGTATGAGGAATGGGGCGAGGCCGCACTGCTATACCCCTCACATCCCTTATCTTAAGGGGATGCTGCTCAATAGCTAACATTCGACTAGCGACACTCTGGGATTTTCTAAAAATTTATCGACAACGTAAAACAGTGTGGAAATATTTCTTGATAAAATTCCGAGTTCTCTAATAATTGTTTACTTCAGCTGAAATTTTATTATTTTAGAAAATCCAATTGAAAATCCAAACGGTGTAATTTCGTCAATAGCTTCCCCTTATTTTAATCCACATTCATTTTCCACTTGTTTCCTCATTTATCTTTGTAATATCAGATAACTTGTCACCTTTGATTTCAAATTTAATGAAAATCTTCGTTGTAGCTGGTCAAGTGACCTTTCATGATGATTGTTCGATTAAACAATACGTGGCATTATTAATTGAGCGTGGAAAAGAAATTCCCCAGTGCGCAAAGTAGATCGTATACGGTGTGCGCATGCGGCAATTTTTCTTTTTCCCACTAGTCTGTCCGCATTGATGCATAAAAAATGAAACTTCCGACTCAGTCATTGCAAATCTGTCTTTCTTGCGTTAGGGAAAAGGTGTATTCGAGTATTTTCTTTTATCTCAGGTATCGGTGAGTATTCGTCGTTTGTAAATATAGAAACACCACGGTGACAAGGTCCGTCGTACAAAGGGCTGATCTCCGGTCGGGCCCTACCTCATTTAAGGCTAACTGTCCACAACGGGGGCGCAAACTACCCTTATCTCTGGACGTTTATGCCCGCACCTTATCTGCCAAAACCTCTTCCCATTCCTGCTAGAGAATACCGTTGTCGTTGTCCGTCTGCTGGCAAACACTGTGTGTACCTAATGCAGTACCCCTAATACAGACGGAGGAGAAACAAACTTTCGCATGTTCAGAGTTGGAACGATGCTGCGATGGCGTTAAGCTCCGCGTCTTATTGTCACAGGGCATAAAGATATGCTCAAGTGAACGGGACCCACGAGATAATTGGATTTCATTGCTTGCTCTGTACCAGAATTATTGTTCTTTGTTTAATTTGATTATTTTCATTTTTCTCTGTCCTCAGTGAGTGTTTTTCAATCGGGATTTGGCTGTTGGTGAAAATAGGCCAATAAAGAAGATCGGAAAACGTAGTCTGGCGGTTTCTTATCGCAACTACCCCTTCCGTCGTTGTAGCCACCAAACCTCCTTTCTTGGTCGAATGGCTTTGGGGGTTCGGGGGATGTTGTGGTGAAAACAAAGACGTTACGCGCCCCTATCTTGGGGTTGTAAAATAACCGATGAACGAGACGGGGTTTTGTGCTCTCTCAAGAATTCGCTTCCGAAGTCTACCGGTAATAAATGAGATAAGCTTTTGCTATACGTGGATTTATATTCCCCAGATGAAATCGTTATCGATATGTGCTACAACTGCTCACGATATTTTTACATGCAGTCTGATAATTGTACTCTTTTTGTACGTTGTTTATTATAGAATAAATTTCGGTTCAGTCGACGTGGAAATAACTATACTCGTCAAATTTGAGTATTTTCTTGAAATTCAGCAGACAGCCTCGTGTCCATATTCTGTTGCATAAATATTTGAACCTTTGGTACAGTCAATTTTCCATTTGAATAGACATCGAGTAAATATGCCCGGAGACAAGCCTTATTGACATCCTATCATGTTATGATTTGATATGAACACACAAAGCAATATCTTTGATATGCAAATATGAAAAATTCCTCGATCCTGACAAAGGTATTTTAGGAAATTTACTTTCCCAAGAAGGTACTCGGATCTTCTATGAACTGAGCATATCAAAGAAAACGAGGCTCTAATCGACCTGGAATCGGTTAATTGCTCCACGATTTCGCGACTGAATCTCGCTTCATTCCCAAATTCTATTTGTTATGAATTGACAATGTCGGGGTCAGCGAGTATATAAAAGAATAATAATAATAATAATACGTAAAGAGAACTAATACAAAGACTTATGGACGGAGTATCCCTCTGCCTATGATATCCGTTTTGCCCTGTGGCAGAGACTTTGATCTTTTATTACATTTTTACAACCGATTACATTGGCCAGCCTCTGGCTACACCGAAACAAAGTTATCCCCACTCCTCGTCTCTTCCCTTATACCCTCACCACCCCCAAACGAAAACTAAGTTTCTTAGCCCTCGAGAGAAGATATTGTTCTTGTTTGTAGCCAAGTTAAGTCGACTGGTATCTCGCCAGAGTCTCGCTCCTAATTAGGTTTAAGGGATTATAGAATTGTTCTCCAAAGTCGATTACAAGATTGCGATTGTCGCACAGTCACAACCTTCCCAAAACCTTTATCAAGGAATTTGACATTCGGCCCAGGCGTTAATATCATCGATAAAATCTGTAGCCGGACGTCAACTGCATCGAATCGATGACTGCCTGGTGGGTTATACCTATCGGTTCAAGGGGGGGCACAAACTGCGCGTGTCTAGATTTACAGGGGGGGTTAAATCGAATTGGTAGGGGGGGCTAAAATCTCTGCGGCGGTCCACCCTCGCACGCTCTTACCCCTTTCGGCGTGTGCCTCAGTCGAGGGTGTTTAATAACCTGCGCTCAAGGGGTCGCTGAGTTAGGAGAGGAAGGGTAGGTTGCATATGAGCGATTGCCCCCCCACGCACACGGTGTGTGTAACGCCGGCCGTGGTGACGGCATTTACGTTAATTAAATTTTCCCGGACCCCCCTCACTCTTGCCCCCACCCAGTTATGCATCAATCATTGCACGCTCTGCCTCACTAGCCGGACGTTGTGCCCAAAACCATTTTCGTCGAGGGACAGTTTAAAATTGCCACCCTCCCAAACCATCGGCGACTCTTTGCTGAAGTTAGCCACCCACGGTATTTGAGTTTTTTTTTCTAATTGTTTTGCATCAGGATTTTAGTAGGCTAAATTTTGATTTTAAGGGTGCAGTTTACGCGTTATGTATTGTATGAGATTTGTTTCGTCATAATTAACGATCTACGTAGTCGATGCAATGGCGGTAAATTATGGGAGGAATTTAATTGAATTTATTACAAGTATTCGTGTGTCTGAACATATAGCGGATTTCAACGCGTGGTAATTGCATTTAGATGTAGCAAACATAGAACGGGTATATAGTGTGTATATTCATGGTAGAAATACCAATATATGATTCATATAGTTTATACCTACCACCGTCAGAATTTTCATTAGGCTGTTGGTGCCTGCGGTTCTAAAGCGTGAAATATCGGCACCAACTACCCCCGCGATTACGCTATTGTCCTTTAATTAGTTACAATAAAATTATAACAAAGTGTATGGTGATAGTAATTACCCGAAATTTGATTCGATTTTTAATCCAACGACGGTCGAGAATCAATAAAAATTGTTTATTCGCTTCAGAAATTTTTCGCTTCTATATACCCAGCCAAAAAATTGATGGGTTCGGGCAATTGAATCAGGAATGCCGTACGATTTGGCCACAAATTGACCGAAATAGATGGATGCACACATCCGATAAAAAAAAAGTGGAGCCAAAAAAAAGCTGACTTAATTATTCGCGCTTGTTTCGGTTTCACGTGGGATGAAATGCTATTGATATTTTGTCCCGTTGGTCTTGATTGTAGTTAATCGAATGGGATGCGCTTGGTGTAACATAATTACACGACTGACGTGAAGCGTTATTCAATCACCATCCCATCATCGAAACACTCCGAAACCACACGTAAACTCTTCGTTTTAACGATCTCAAACAACAGCGATTGTATACAGCGATACATAACAAATTTGGTATTTGTGAATTAGGGCTGCCCCAACATTAGCACGGCCCTAGAGAGGGTTATAAGTATGTTATCGTTAAACAGGGACGCCCCAGCATAGCCTTACTAGGCACTGATTTGGGTGAAATATGGCGTCCTCAATTTCTACACGGGAAGGCCCTAGCAAGGTCCTGGTGTGGTTTACCGAACATCCCTGTTCGATTTCCAGAAAAGCCGGATTGGGGCCCTGACTGGTCCCCAAGATTTTTCTGCACGGTAGGGGGAACGGATGTGAATGTGTCGTTGAAGCAATTAGTCAACGATGTATACGAGCCAATTGGTAAACTCGATGGTATTCAACGATGACGTTGAAACAAAATGCCAACACCGTTCAGGGAAATGCAACGGGCAGCTTTCAACATACACCCGTCCAACCGTGACTCGGGACACACCGAGAGACGGACGCGAACGGACGAACGGAGGGCTAGAACGGTCGGCTGTCAAGCCATAATTACTAATTAGTTCACAGGCATATCCCCCGCTCTACCCCCCCTCCCCCCCTGTTACTGAACCCCTTTATTAAATACCTTCGAAATTAAAATTATAATTGCATTCACTACCCATAGTCCGCTATGCGATAGTTACGCTACCCCTATCAGGGGTTCGGATCGGTGCAGAGAACGATGGAGTGAGGGTGGAATCGTGTTTTGTTACATGCGGTAACTATGAGGCAGATTCAAGAGATATTAGAAACGGCGGTGCAGCTGGAGTGCCTTTTTACAAAATTTGCAAGAATTGCTAAATATTGCAAACACAAAGGTTGCTGTATAGTTGCTCTTATGGGTTGTGTGCTCGACTTCTCTGCAAGCTCCTATGACACGAAATACCGGATCATCTGTAACTGACGGATGTCATTATTCGGCACATTTGAAGACGAAAAGGAATTTCTTATACGCCTGGTGCACATCACTTTTTTCATGTTCCTTTAGGTATCGTAAAATTTACAAACAGCCATAGATCTGGGATAAAGTAACCGAATCGAGTAAAAGTTTAAAAGAAAAATCCGATTTGATCAATGTCAGTTGAAACAAAGAAATAGAAAGAAAGTGAATTTTGAACATTATAACCCAATCAAAATCACATAGTCAGGGATGATGGTGCAGGTCAAATTAATAGCGATCAGACCGTTTTCCTAAATTGCACTCGACCGTAGGTCGAACAGATTGGATCGGTCGAGTATCGAGTCCCTTTGAACAGAACCTGGTAACAAGTGGCACTCACGAGAAGCACTGGATGTAGAACAGCTCGGTGCTGGTCATCCCTGAGCATCCGCGATCGTAGGTTCGTGCCGATTCCGCGCACCGGTTGCGTTCTAATTAGGAGATGCGGATATATCTCCGCACAGTTATGTTCAACGCTCTCTATATATACATGGCATTTGGATATGGATATGGATATGGATATGGATATCTACGAGTACAGCCGACGCATGTAGATTACGACGAACGCATGAGGCGAACACCGTGGCCCCTGTCAGCTACTGTGCCGGTGACGGGCCGCTAATTGCCCAACCACCCCTTCCTTCTACCCTTCAAATCCAAATCCACCACCCTCTACTCTCTGCCCTCTGTACCGAGGATACCTCTCGACCATAACCCTCCTCATCTCAATCCCGGACGCAAGCACATCTCATCGTTGGTAGGTACTAAATTCCATGAATGTGCTTGGTAAAAATCTATCTCACCAAACGAGCATCGAGTCATGGCGATGCGAATCCACTGACAAGAGGCCCATTTTGCCGAGAATTGCAATCAGATCAGATATATTTCTGCCATCTATTCGGAACGTGGTCATTGATGTAAACATTAATTGAGGGTTTATTTTGTCCCGGGAAAAAAATTACCCTTGACCCTTGACGGAACGCGTGGTCACGTGGAGAATGGTGACCGCGGTAGAGGAATGTCAAAAAATCGTTAGGGATTTAGCACTGATGTTTATACACCGAGGGGGACCGATAGTGGGTTATGGAAAAATGGATTCACCGTGGAGAGCGAGAAAGAGAGAAGAAGAGAGAGATTCAAAATGTGTGTTTTGTACACATGACGAAACCATGTATTGGTCCACGTGAGCTGCAGGCTCCAAGAGTCGGGACGCGACGGTCGCGAATTAATCGAGCATATAATCGATGCCCCGTTCTCGATATATATCGAGAACCACCCTCTCTACACTCGGCTAGCCTCCAAACCCCTATCGTTAACTAACGGCACACTTGTAACGCTAATTCCTAACCGACCCGTGCTTCCCTCTCTGCTTCTGCCCCTTCGTCCCTTCGAAAACGTCCAATTTATTGCTGATATACATATATATATATTTTTCAAACTCTCCCGAAACAGAAAAACATTTTGGACAAGGTTTGGGAGAAGATTTTTTGGAACACTTGCTTTGAAGACACTCTACTTCGGAAGAATGAAGTTGGCGCATGCGCACATCGCAAATGATCAACTTTCCGCACTGGATCTTTTTTTTTCGCACTTAGCACACAATCTACTATTTTGGAATCGGTGTATTCGTTCTGATGTAATCATGGACGTGTGAGCTTTCACAAATATCGGACGCATCTGTGACAGGTGGTGTTCAAATACGAGAAATCGTACATGCAGTGTAGTATGATTTATTATAGTTGAGCAGTACTATAACAAAGCTGGTATCAAAACCAGTCACACTCTACGACCTGTATTATACAACAATTTCAATGTTCGAATGACACTTTATTGCAGAGTCGGTGTGCTGCAATCGTTCGAACGACACTAATGCGCGGATTTCAACCAACCTATCAGAAATTATACATACGTTACTCTAACCAGTCGATGAATATTTTCGCCAATAATGGGGATTTTTCGAACCGGAAACCCGAATTACAGGAATAGATAGAAAAACGGATAACTGCACCGAGTGCTATGATTAAAGGCTGACTGGCACTTGATTAATTTTAATCCGCCCATACGAAATAATAACTTGCCATTCACTCCACTTAGGGGGGGATTAAAAAGTACTCAAGCGATAATTTTTTATTTTTATATCGATAACGTAGTGAGTATTTTGAAATGTAACTCTGATCGTCGAGTATCGAAGTACCAGTACAACGATTATCCAAATTGCCCGTACCGACTCTCGTTGATCCATGCGAATTAATTAGAGAATCCACTTCAGTGCGGATGCAAATGTTCATAATTGCATCCTCCACCAATGCTAATAGAAAAAGCGGCTCAAGGGTCGGGATGGGAATGGTCGTAAAATTCAGAAGAATAGTAGATGAATTGCGTGGCAAGTTTTATATAAAGCCGATATCCGATGAGAGTAAAGTTTGCATCGTGAGCCGTAGGCGCGTACTATAATAACACTAAAAAAAATGTAGATATACTAGCTGGGCCTTACTAAATCATCTACCGATGCCAGATTACTCACTGGTGCCTGCATTACCCTACTGCATTTTTTTTAAGGCAATACTACACCGTACGAAATCTCTGTGGTTGAATGAATGTGGAATTTAGTCAGAATTCTCGCATATATCGTTCATTAAAATTCAAATCATATTTTTGTAGCCAAAGAAGTGTATGAATTTTCATTCCGGATACCTTGTGTTGTAGGAAAAATGCGAGTGCGCGAAAGAAGCTTTGGTGCGGAAAGTAGATCATTTACATCGTGCGCATGCGCTAGCTTTCCATTTCCTTACTGACCTCATATAAGGTACTCGAAACCTTCCAGTCAATTTTTTTCTATATTCCCTGGTATTCTAATTATCGAATTTTCATCCCCAATCAGTGGAGGATGTATCAGAAGAGCTCGGCATAGTTGTCAGGCAGGCAAATTAAATCATGGATCCCATATAAGGTTTGTAGGCTGAAGGAGGGGTTGAAAAAAATAGAGTATCCCCTCCCACAATTTGCAGAGAGTCAGATCGTGAGGATCCGCTATAAGGGTGGAGGTAGGGGTGGATCGGCAAAAAACAAACGAATCGTAACGCTTACGCTCTTTGCAAAGCTGCAAGCTCTGCGAAGGACGGCGAGGGTGGTTTAGTTAAAGGAGGGATGGAGAATCGGGGTGATCGGAGGGAGTTTTTTTTTTTTTAATTTTTCTTTTTAACCACACGTCAGATCGTATTATATTTTTCCATTTCATTTGCGCACGACGTAAAATTAATTAAATATCTGATACCCACTGCCCATCACAACCGATACCTCCGGCTAAAAAGTACAGGAAATAGAGGATACTTGTTGTTTTACTTGCTGTCTTTTGTGTTTTTTTTTCTCTCTACCATTTTACTTCGAATCAGCTACGCGTTTCGTTTACAGCATCGAATAAAAAATTAAGTAATTAAATAATACAGTTGAATCGCTCACAAGTAATTAGTTCCTTGATTCGTTTAAAAATCTTGGAACTTTTCATAATTTGCATAAATGTATCCTTTACCTCGGGACCATTTTGATACTCATAAACGTAATTAATGGGGTAGCATTAATTCAGAGATTTTTAACCCGGTTACAAACACATGCTGCAAAGTGTTGCCAACTGTCTCGTAATTTAGCTAAATAATTACTAAACTTCGTACGAGAATTTGGAATGAGGCATGGCTTACAGCTGTAGTACAGAAAGACTGCTCAGTCTCATTCTCATCCACATCAGTGGCCTATAATCGTCGAAGTCACCTGCAAAGGCTGCGAACAAAAAGAAAAAATAATTGTTCTCAACGGTATAAAATAAATAGTCTCAGAATATCCTGATCCTCACTCGAACAGTATAATAAAAGCTGCAGGAGTGTCATCGTAAGCCGGGTTGACTAATTGGCGGCGTTATAATCATGGGTACACGGTTAGGTTGGTATTACTGCGAGTTATGGCCCCACCCTCGATTCACCCTGTCTCTCTGCCCCTCGCCCCGGCCCCCCTTTACTCATGCACCACACACCCCCGCACACAAGGGTACGTTTAATGGCCCCAACGTTTACGCAAATTTTCCCATTATGCTCCGCGGTTTTGGTCGACAAACTGCCGTTTTCTGTCCAAATGAGTACCATTTTCTACACTATATAGACGTACTGGCATTTCCTATTATATTATAACCTTCCCCTCCAGCTGTCGGGGCTGCGGATTATTTCACCTGACATTGTTACTGTCATTATTTATTTTCCAATCAAAAGCGTTTTTGACTCGGAAAAAAATTCATAGACTCGAAACTCGCAGATAGCTGGAAAAACTTAATCAATATCCCCTAAGGATTAAATTTGTGTCCCGATTTCCGGATTTCAGGACAATTGGAGGTATTGAATAATCCAAAGAAAAATGTCAACAGATTTCGTCAACTTTAGAGTTTCTGATTCCAAGGGTTTGCAAAATATTGCAAATACTTTCATTTGACATCAGGAACTTCGTGAAACTCTAGAACATTTCATAAGATACAAATTTAACAAATGGTTCAACACGTCGGTTGTGTCGAATTCGGAAGCTGCAGGCGAAGCTCTAAAATCTCGGATTTTTAATCTCTCGGAATGACTTTTATATTTGGTCCATAAAATCCGCGTTTCCAAGCGATAGCTCTTGGATTCAATTTTGAAAAAATTCAACCTGTATGCGTAATCAGTGTGTAACTGAGCGTGTGTACCGAAATTATCCTTCCGGTGATAGGGATGTGGGTAGGGTTAGGAATTCGTCCTGATCTCATTTTTTCTCGCAGGATGATCGTCCTGGGCCCTGAACGTTATAGGTTCTAACACCCTCGCGACAGGGTTTAAGGGAGGGAGAGGGGGTGGCACAGATAATAAAAAATCGCCGGATATAAAATAATTCAAACAAATGTTCGTGCACCGTGGAACCACCGAGGGTCTGGTGGTCAGCGATACATCGTAGCTCGGCTTATCCGTGGCTGGTCATTCATAAGCGAGGGAAAAAATGACATCGGAGTGGTACCTCCGCTATCTGTAACGGTTAGGAAACTGGAAAGATTTGTGGCAACCATTTGCACAAGGTATAAAAAAATAGACTCTTTTTTTATCATTTCATTTCAGAATCGTAGTTATCTTCGCTCATGCAGCACTGACTAAAAGATATCATGAAAAACGTTGGAAAGTTCAAATAGATCATGAAAATGATCTAGACTTCAGATTTCAGGTCATTCGAAGAAAACTCTGGTCCTGTAGAACTCCGTATCAGCGTGGGGAGTTTCCATCGGGTTCGGTCCCTGGAGTGTGATCAGTGGTAACTAAACTTGTAAATCTCTGACCGAGAAGCCGGAGCAGTCGGAAGCCCCAACTGACCAGAACGCATTTGTCTGTCTTATACGGGGTTCTGGTACAGAACCAGAGTTCGACTTCGGTCTACGGAGTGAGTGTGGACTCGATTTACCCGAATTCGTTGTCTGTTAATCGCATTCCATAAAATTGACTGACTTTAATTAATCGTAGATCGGTATCTAGATTTGTATGTGAAAAAAAAATACCGAAAAGCGCAAAATATCAATGGAATGATGTTCGATTTGGTATTCGGTAGAAGTTCAAAAAAAACAAGGAGAGTCTGTACTTAGCATAAATGTAAAATAAGCACCGGTCCAGGATATAAATCGTATTCCCATTAGAAGTCCAGTAATGGAGAATGTGCAAGTATAAAAGAGGGGTAGAGGAAATATAGGGGAATCGTTACGGAACGGTTTGCAAAAAAGATATGAAAAAAAAAAAAAAACAACGAAAAGAAATTTGAATAAAGTCGGATTAAAAATTAAATATTACCGCGAAAGGGTATACGAACGATTAGAGAGTAGCCTGTGTGCCATGCAGAAATGAAAAATTACCGGTGGAGAAAAAAAAAAACGGAAATTATTTCAACAGAAAAACCGCGGGGTGGGGGATGGGAAACGAAAAAAAAAACCTGAAGACTGACGTAAAACCAAAAAAACAAAAAATTGAAAAAAAATGAGCTGAACACTTTTTAATTATTCGTAATCGCGGGGAAACCGCTTAACCGCTATACCACCTGATGACGTATTTATGCGACGGGGTGCATCTCTGGGGAAAAAAACGAAACCCACCAAAAAAACAAAAAAAAAAGGTAAGCCAGAAAAAGAGGGAATAAAAAGGGGTCGAAAAATCACTCAGTCAAATCTAATTCAGAAGTTGATGCTCAGTTATGCCGCAAGCTCAATAATAAACAAAGGCTATAACCGTTCTTCACAATTTCTCGGCATAATCTAATGCATTAAGACGCAACTACCCCCAGAACTGTTTGCGAAGACGATAGTCCATTTTATGATGAATTAAGAAAGACGACTGCCAAGGTGCCAAGGTGGCAACATAAACGACCTGGCAACAGAAGCCAGACATCCAGCTTCGTAACTTCTCGTTTGGGGGAGCTTTCTTTCTAACCACAAATCTTCCATATCGCGAGGATACGGGAAGCTTCTATATTTCAAATCGGTCCATCCGAAGTCCAGCTTGCAGGTATCGATTAAAATCGAAAACAAGGGCTTATAACGCAGATCACGCTTAGCCAAAACCCCTCTGGCTATACAGACCCTTATAATTATCTACTCTAGAAATTTTGTCCGGCCCCAGGGGCAGTGGACAACTAAGTTAGGGCTTGGTCAGCCACTCTGGCAAACTCCCTCCAGGGATGGCGCCCTTTAATCTGATATTTTTAATCGCAAACTCCATTAGGACAAGTTAATGGGTCGTTACGATGCTTTTTTAAACCGTCCACGTCTGGACCAAAAAAACAAAACAAAAAAGAGACTCAAAATATTTTCTTCTTTTCCGGTTGCGGAAAAGGAATGTCAATGAAATACCATTGTACACGAGTAGAGTAACAAATGACGGTGGAGAACACTAATCAGTATGAACATGGTTGAGGGGGGGGGGATACTAGGGTGGAAAACACTAGTGGTATCGCTGGCAACCGGATTCCCCTTGCATCGTACAAGTGATCACGTATATATGATCCATCCCGATAGGGACTGAAGGTAATGAACACATTTCCAAGGGTACTGATGTGGTTATGAGGATTTTGAAGATTCAAATGGGTTTTTATTCCATTCTTTTATTCTTCACTTTTAACATGAAGTAACCTCGAGTATCTCAACGTCATTGTCATTTCAGTTAATGCAAATGATACATATTTCTGTTGTGAAAAGTAGGCGTTGAAATAATAATGTACCCACGGCTTGATGTCTTTCGCTCATTTCCGAACCTCCGGCCGTTGCTAAAAAGTACTTTCCGGCTTTCAGGACTTCATTTTTTTTATCCTTTTAACTATGGCTTTGGGTTAATCAATTATTCAAAATTTGTCAGTAGACGTTCACCGAGGTCTTCATCATGGTTAAGCCATTAATCTATAGTCACCGTTTCAATAGACGGGATAAAAATCGAATCCAATTCTTCGTGAAAATTTAATTTATTCACGCTAGATTGCCCGCACGGATATATCTCTTCATCTTAGTTTCATCCCAACTAGAACCGGTTCACTTGATTATTAAAACGAATCCGTAGCCTAATGTCCGGTTGGTTGAGATACTATAGCATATTAGAGGGATCCCAATCTGCAACATGAGCTCAGCTAGCTTCACTCGACCCTGATAATTGGACAGTGAGTTACGAGCACTAGAGTCTGAAGACAAAATTCCGTTTTCCAAATCAGAACGAAACGAATACTTTGATAGTAAGCCAGTTTCGTTTCATCATTTTATGAGTTTCATACGAATATGAAAGAAACAGAAATTCGTGGAATCGCTTACATTGCAATTTCTAAGATCGAATCGCAGCGGTGATTTGGTGTCGACTGTTCAATTGACCGGTGAGTAATTAGTCAGCGATCATGTATGGAGCTGCCTGTACCGGTTTGAGCAAATTTCTGGGTAGTATATTGCAGAAACGCTATTGTATTCATAGCCCCTGCGGATCACACCACACCGGGAATAGGATAGGCTGGCCATGCATTAAACAGAAGCTAAATACTCGACTCCGGTGGGCGAGGGTTTAATTGAAACTATAATCAAATATAGAAACCGGAATAACCTCCTTGAACAATTCCGACCCCACGTACCCCCGCATCCCTGCAGCAAGTATGAAGTATGCGGTCGAATTCGTTGTAGCGTCTGAAATAAAAGTTGAGCTTTGATCGATGGCTGACCGGAGAATCATATTCTTGGAAATTTTGATCAGGCGAAATCTTTCCCGTTCAAAGAGAAAAAAATTCTGATTTATAATGGTAATAAAACGTTGCAAGGATCCTGTGGTAACTGGTGAATTATAGCGGGGGTTTGTATTCCTTGATAAAAAAAATAAGATAAAAAGGAAAATTTCCCATATCTCCGGGCGATTCTTAAGTGCGATTTGTAGGAGTGTAATATATTTCACGAATGCGAGTTATATGAGGTACGAGCGAGAAGCACAAGGTGGAAATAAAAACGTATAAGGCATGTTAAGGGGGTGCCGTTTGGCTCGAATAGTTACGATATTATTTACCGTTAACGGCATACTTTACGGGAGTAATACCCTGAAATTAACTTACTGTGCACATTCAACATTCGTATTTTATTGCCTTTACACCCCTAACTTACTTACTTACCTTAGGTAAGCCTTATGTGTTATGTGAAAGCTCGCAGGGTGCGCGAATGGTGTTTCCCTCCTCCGTAGGTATCACTCCAACTTCCATAATATTCATTCATAAGCCCTGGAAACAGGATTAAGACGATAATTTTCAATCGTCGGATCGACTATCGAGTAGATAATTTGATTTAGCCGAGTTTTAGGATCGAAATTGTGCTTGAAAGAGGGCGGCTCGAACAGGGGTGAAATTTTATCGTTCTTTTAGCTAATTGAATTGATAATTATATACAGAAAATATTGAATCATTACGCAATTTACTCCGGAGACTATCACGAGGATGCGGTTCATTAAACCCGAGCCGGTAATGAGGAGATAAATTTTAACTGTTGAAATTGATGGTCTACCACAGCTTCTGTTGGTAATATATATATTTTTTTTTTCGAGATATTAAAATCCTCCACGCACTACGGATTTGATGAGCTGCAAAGAGGAATGAAAATTTATCATTCTTCTCTGTGATGGAAAGGCGAAAGTCTAATCACACATCTTATCATTTTATTGAGCCTTAATTAGAAACACATTGTAAATTTTGAAACTGATTTCCAACAAAATATGCAGATGTTCAAATCAGCCGAGAATAATTCAACTCTGAATGAGTGATGTTCATTGACAAGCATCTCTACATCGTGTCTAGACTGTTTGAAATTCTCATTCGTTGTTTTATGTACCGATTGTACGATTTATTGCGAATCGAAATCCGAATGGCTAATTCGTTTCTCAGAGTACTTGTAATTCTAATGATTGAGATCGAACTGAGTGAGTTTTTCGTGAAGTAAGGCGAGGATGCCAAATCGTACCAGTTTTTACTTTATAGCTTCTAGATTTCACAAATATCAATGTGATAACGGCTTGAAAAGATTTTTACTCAATTTAATTCTTATGCCGTAATCATATTACGTTGTACATACTTTCGAAATCAGGGTGGAGAAAGAAAAAAATTGGAGCATGCGCGCGTCGTCGCTGCTCTACTTTCCGCACTAGGGCTATTTCAGCCGTACAATCTACTAGACACGTTTGATATCGGCCGATGACTGAGTACTTTGGAACCATACGTTGGGTAAGTGTTCGCATATTCACTTAATCCAGAACCGCATATCTGCGGGTATCTTCACCCCGATCAATCATAGCGGCGGGAGTCGAGAGTTGTGAGTTGAGTCGGGACTGGTTGCAGCCCCTATGCCACCCCCACACACTCCCCTTTGAGCTATATACCCCGTCCACTGCCCACGGCTATGTTATTCACACCAAGTCATATATCATTCCGTTATCATCGACTCTTTATATGCGGCTGCGCTCCATTTTCTGTCTGTTTGCTCTGTTAAATGCCGGTGGTTTGATTCAGTGAAGCGCCATTAGCCACGATTTAGTCACTACCCAGCCTCTCTCTAAACTCTTTATCGCAATTACATTTTTTTTCATACCACGTATCAGTTGATCCAGTAAAAATTTTATGCACCAAAAATATCCAGACATCGAATCAGATTTTTTCAAATCAGAAAAATTCAGAAATATATACTGCTCAGACACTGTTGCTAAAATTTTAGGAAAAACGGACCATAATTTTTCTCCCAAATCGTCTTCAAAAGTTCTTTTCGAAAAATGACAAAAATTTATCAAGAATGATGAAGATAGGAGAAGGGAACCGATATCAAGTAATTTGGGAAAGAGAAGTGGACTGTGGTTCTAGTTGGTAAAGTGTAGGTTCATATCAGGATTTTTTTTTCTTCTTTCATTTTGTGACTTTAAATCAAATCACATATGCACTGGTATCTCTACGGTTTGGTAAACCGGCGCCATCTTGTTTGGCAGCCATGATGTTGCTTGGTGAACCGGAAACAACTGATAGTCGCGGTACTGATCGGTGCCCATAACCGTTTCAGGGTGGTTCGCCGAGATATTAATCGCATTGTGTAACAATGCCATTGATGGCTAATACGCAGATTTTAACGGGCCATATACGCTTACCTAGGTATTCCTTCATTCATTCCCCTAAAATCTATCGTTCGCGGAATCGATTCACAAACTAGAGAATGTAGATACCAAAGTTTGTTAAATTTTTCGAATTTCCTACACAGTAAGAAAAAAAAAGTGGAACAAATTTGGACGAAACTTGCTCAAGAATTCTTTGAAGAAATACTTTCAGCTGAAAGTGGAGAGTTTCAGGTTTGGCAAAGCTTGCAAATGGGGGTGTCAAAGCAGCATCAGGGTTGTATTGTGGAGTGTCAATAGTACGGAAGCTGAGACCTCGGTCTACCCTATCCCCAAATACGTATCCAAGAACCGACGACCAAGAAGATCTGTATTCATACGGCACCACCTCATATCCGTTACTGCTGATTACGGTCTGTTATACTTCGATAAATTCGAAGAGAGATTTTCAGAGGTGTGTTTCGCCATCTCCTCTGCAAATAGTCGATATTTTGATCCTCAGATGTTTGTCAAAATTTTGAAGAGTTTTAGGTCCACATGAAAAGAAAAATTGTTTAATATCTCATGAATTTAGGATTGGAATTTTCAGTGTAGCCTACCCTCGATATTTGACTGGTGAACGCACGGTTATGATCTTCTCGATTTAATATAAGTTCGAATATTGGCAATACCGATTAATTGGTTATTGATTGATCCACTCGATCCTGACGTGTGGCAAGTACGCCACAACCGGGTATAATTTGTGCGAACGCTTACGTCAAAACTGGTGACAGGACCTTTGTCTACAACGTGACACCACCCCGACGTGCAGAATTATCATTTTAATTTGTAGGATCGTTAGAGATACCTACTCTATTCAAACGCAGTTTTCAACACGACCTGAAAAAGGAAAAGTGTGAAAAGTGTCAGAAACAAGCGGGTTTTCCGATGACTATGAGCCAGCCTTTCAACTTCCCGTTATTTATTTTGTTTCCAGTTATTTTCAATTTTGCGAATCTGACCTCATATCAGATTCTTGATCAGCGGTTTAAAAAATCTTCAAGTACCATTTTTTAAAAGATTTTGACTGTTTTTAAGTGAAATTTTTTCAAACAAATCCAATTCGCCATTTTTAATTTCGCAAATCCAGACCTAAAATCGTGGAGGTCCAGAGAAAACTGAACTCTACAGAAAAACGGTAAGTTAAAAAATATCACGCGATTATTCGTCGCTTTTAAAGTTTGCGAGAATTCGATCAGCCTCAATTAATTAAGATCTTTCCCTTAATCCATACAGGGTGCAGACTTTCTCACCGAGTACCGAGTGTCTCTCTAAGTCCCAAAAGTGCCCAAAAGTCGAAGCACCAGGGGATAAAACGATTATATGAGAAATCTCGCTTACTTTGGCAAAGGCGAGTGCGAGCCTCGAAAAAGGGAGGGAGTAAGGGGTTCGAGGCGGAGGTCGACTTAGCGAAGGGTTAGACGCCATTTAGTACAGGGATCTCCACTCTGACTAAGTCCTTATTAATAAGGTCGGATTAGCATAGCTACGATCCTGAAAGTGAACTCTGCATAATTAAGCTCGGAAATTTAGATTAGCAACTATCTCCTTAATAATATAACTATAAAATCTTAGTCACGGTTTATAGACTAAGTGATAAAAATTTTCACAATTTTTATTTTATTTTTTATTTTTTACTTTACCGAAAAAAAAAGAGTAAGGAAGAAAAATACTATCGAGCTTGCGGTTTTGTCAAACGGGCAATTTATCATATCCCCGAAACGTTTCACAGGAATATTGAAAGCGACAAGATAATCTCTTTCCAGTGTTAGAGGAATCCCCTCGTACCACTACTTTGCGGTTGAGGCACCATCGCGTCGTCGTGCTTAATGTACCGCAAGCTCCGATAAGCTGCTACTGTTATGACGTCACTTCTAGTTTTTGCTTTTGCAAACTGCTCACCCTGATACGGGCCTTGGATGCCGTTAACATCCGCGAAGCTCGCTTCACAGGATCAGATATAACGGTTAATTTCGATTCAGGGTTGCGTTTTGAACATCACATGACGAATCTCGTTTTTTTTTTATTCTTTACTATTCTCGAAGGGTGTCGATACGGATCAATGTTTATTTTTTTTTTTTTTTCAACGATTTGGAAAAGTCAAGCGAGGGTGGATACGGTGAAATGCATTATTGTTTTCGTGATGAATGCACATGAAATAATGAAACCTGAAAAGTACACGTATGTGTCGTAGAAAAATATCACACGTAATACCAACACTATCACCCCGGGGGTTCTCGTGCGGTTGGTAAATAGGGGTTGATAAAATATTGACCCGCGTTGAGCTTGGATTCCTCTGCGTCATTTGATAAAAGAATGCGACAAAATATTCCCCGGTTAGTGTGCCACTTGGATTTATTGTAAGTTTGAACATTACACAGAAGTTGGAAAACGGCGTGAAGATATATATCTCCCTGATATTTTATACGGTTTGAATGCACGTATGAGGATCATTCTAATGGTTTTATTATACTGATGCTCGCGGGGGATTTTCACGTATGATGCGTGTATCGTTCCGACCCTGAGCTCTCCGCTATGAAGAGGATATTCCAGATTTACTAAAGAAATTTCGAAAAAAAAACCACTGCAGACCGCGGAATGATTCATGGTAATCTGAAACAAAATCTCTTCAGCACTGGGTTATAACAGTTCTGAAATTATCTCAAAAACACGAAGAGAGGATCCTTTATAAACAAGGTTTAAGGAACCGCCATTATAAGGTCCTAAGCAAAGACTGACCAAGCTCGGGTTTCAGATCCTCTTCATATACATATACGTTATTATCAGCGAATACACACTCCCTAACCGTGACGTCAGCAATGGTCATTTACCTTATCGGACAGTCCACAGACTCGCCTAGCCCATCGTCTAGTCTGATTTGGTACCAGCACACATTAGGCAACCACTTAAACTACCCTCAAATGACAGTGAGTCGACCATCGTACTCAATTAAGGTCTCGAACGCCCCTGGCACACATTATTCGAACCGGTTTCAGTCCTTTTTGATAAAAGGGTCACGAGCAAAGTCACAGCCATTGCCGTTGTCTTCATTGTTACTGTTATAGCCAGTCTACGAAAACGTGAATGTGAATATTATCAGCGTGTGTGGAATCGCAATATCAGAGTGTTTTCTAGATCGGTAAATAATTATGGGGGGTCAGTCAAGCATCGCTCCTCAGATTAAACGCCTGAAGCAATATAAGTACGAAATAATAAGACGTTTCGAAGCGAAAGTTTGAAAAGTATTATAGCTTCCTCAAAGAATCAACAAGTATCCATCCAGCTGAGGTACGTCTACTTGGGTGCGTCAGGCGCACACCGTGGCTGGGGATTCGTTCCTAACTGCTGCTGTAAGAAGAAGTAATATATCACGAGGCCGCAGCGCCCCTGACACCCCTGTCACCCCTGTCGACGGTTTAACCGAGGCACATGACTTCGATTAAGTGTTCCTTTTCTGGAACAAGTCACCTCGGTGATAATTATCACCAGAAACGTGATGTAAAAAGCTTCAATTTATTATCATCCCTAGGGTAGTTTTGACCCCCGTTCATCAACTCAAAGCGGAAGACGATTCAATCATTCATGGACAGGTGGAAGGTGGTTGCATTCGCTTGGCTAACGTCCAGGGTTTCAAACCCCCTGAAAACGGAACTTGAGGAACTTGGTAAACCGCGTAGTCTGCAACGGGATGGTAGCTTCCTTATTTACGGTGCCACTTTGACGTGTCTATCTAGCCGGTTGTGGCCCACCTAACTCATGCCAAGTAGCTGCAAAATTCGTCCCTCGACGTTACCCAGACCAGACCTTCGTCTGGGAAGGATGCCGGTCTTCAGATCGCCATCTAAGGAGTGTTACCGGGGCTAAATCAAGCACCGTTAACTTAATCATCCCCAGTGGCCCCCGTAAGGGTGACCGCGTTTAATTTAGTGGAAATCCTCCGCTACCAAGATCACCGCGTTTACCCAGTCTGAATAAACCATGCAACGAGGAGCCTAGGGCCCAGCTTGTAGGAGCTTTCTTTATTCTTCACTCGTATCAAATTTTGACGAGTATCAAAGAGACTTAAGTATATGCGAAATTCAGACGACACGTGGCGTCGATTAGGCAAATTTTCTTTGAAACACCCTCCCAGCAAACTTTTATACGAACGTAGAACAATTTTAAGCGTTTCAACAGGAACAGGTGAGGCCTCACTGAGAGCATCGTAATTAATAAACATTCTTGAAAGCTTCGGTGCTTTTCCCTCTCTCGCGGTTTGTTTGATTTATACCCAACTCATAGCGGAATGCTAATTAAATCATTATTAATCTCGCTTTTGTGGGAACATCGTGAAAATTATTGTATAAACTATGCGAGAAAAATTGTGATATGTACACAGGCATACTAACAGACACTTAAGAGGATCTGATTTTAACTCTAATGAAAATTTATCTTTTTGTCCCTTGATTAAACATTACTGAAGGTTTTTCTCCACTTTGAGAACTGTCACGGATGTAATTGTCCATTTTTCGAAGCATTCTGGCCTTGATATTGAAAAGGGGGGCTTTTTTGTTTTTGTCTCGATATTATTTTTCACTGATACGTGTTAAAGCGTCGGTCCAGACGCTACGTTTCCGGTTTCCTGTCGCCTTGCAATTCGCAGACAGTTATACGGACACCGGGACAAAACCGACGTCGTGACGGACTCGCTATAGATAAGAACCATTCATTAGAAAGACAAAACATGCCCCTCGGTCTCAGCACCATCAACGAATCTATTCACACGAGGGCAGAGACAGTCTGAAAAAAAACTTTCACGTCACTAACACAAGCAAAAAAAAAAAAAAATGTTATTCCGTCTATTCTTCGAGGCCAATGATGAAGTCTCCGAAGAAAAATGGTTCTTCAATTTTTTGACGATTTGTTCGAATAGTTGAACAAACGGTTGAATTGGACTAATCACTTTTCATAATTCTGTAATCGTGATCGACATTTCGTTATTTCAGGGCTTATATTATAATCAAGGAGCGTCTGTCGCCTTGTAACTAATACGTTACACGTCGTATCGGTAAAGGTGATTTTTATTCGGTGGCAGAGCCTTCGTCAAAGGGTCCTTCGTCCCTCTTGCGGGTGTTTAATGAGAACCGGTACCCTGATCACACGCTACATCCCTCAGCTGACCACAATCCTTTCCCCCTCGTCCTTCCCCTTTCCATTTCTACCTCATGCACCCCAACAAAGCGGGGTGTGATGTAAATCAGTCGAGTGGTCAGCCACCTACGGCGGCCGCACATTAACTTGGCTTGACCACCACCGACGTTCAATTTTCGCCCAGCTTCTACAACTCCACCTACAACAAATTTTCGTCAGTCCCAGAAACGAAATCCAAACGAATATATCTTTGCAACTGAGAACTTGTATTGTATTCTAGTTTTATGACGATCACGTCGATCGGCAGGATTAGCTGAGGAAAATTGTCCAAGTCCATGTGTGTTGGTTGTATGGTGGAACGTTTCCAAGAGCCTCGAACAATCGATTGTTAAGTTTCCTCCGTGCTGCTGGGGACACTTACAAATTAGCCAATCAAGTTCTAATCCCCTCCCGATTTCTCCCTCCGATTTCCACCCCCCGTACTCTCTTCTCTCTTGGTACAGCTCTCCCACATCTACCCCAATCAGACCCCGCATCCAACGGCAAATACTTTAATCCGTTCATTAATCCGGGAAGATAAAAGTTTTCCAAGTAGTTACAGCCCTTTTGTCGTCAGACTCAGCTCTGCGACTATCAGTAACTCGATGATCGTGCAAAAGCATCAAATCAGGACTGTCTTTTTTTTTCATTTTTGTGGAAGAGAAAAATCGGGGAATTTTTATGGGCTTGCAGAATGGAAGTTTATATTTAAAAGTTTGTCCTGTGGAGAGTGGAATTCTTTTTTTTAGTCGCATGTGACCATACGTACCGCTTGGCTAACAACAATAAATATATTACACGCCGTCAAAGGAGGGAATACAGAATACGGAATCAAGAGACTCGGTAGAGTCTCGCGCCAAGTACATTGAAAAAAAAAATTTTTTCAGGCGCGAGACTCAACGACTCTATATACCCGAGCGACCACTGTTTCGGCCGAACGGCAATTTTTAAGTCGTGTTTATTCCGTCTTTCGTGACAAATATCGCTTTGGGCATGCAAGATTCTGAATCTGGATCCGAAAAGCTCTCATTTAAGCCCAATTTGACCGTAGTCAGTTGACTGAGAGCTTAGATATGATTAATTATAGATTTCTGATACCCCGTTTCATCGCCAATTTCATTTCCTCCTCCAGTCGTTTCAAGGTCGTTTCAAATTCTGAATATATAAACTATAGAAGGGATCGTTCGAGTAATAGGGAAGTTACATGGTGCTGAAATATCACAGAGTTTCCGATCTATCTAGTATAATAGATGCAAACAGACGAAGCAACATTGTCTATGGCCGTCAACTTAGCCGTCATTGGCCGTCGTTCCGTCGTCGTTGTCGGCTGCTAGATAGAGGCTTACAAGTTAGCCGTCGTCTATGTCAGCTGCTAGGTTAAATGAGGTTAGGTTCTGCTAGGTTGATGGCGCGGTCAACAAAAGGTTTCATTTATAAATATTCCCGCTCGACGTATGACGATGTATCATGTAACGATATTGATAATAGGAAGAGGACAAGAAACAATGATTTATGATTCTCTACTGCAGTCGATTGGTGATTTCTAAAAGAATGTGT
The DNA here is from genome assembly GCA_018257835.1 of Euura lappo. Lineage (NCBI taxonomy): Eukaryota > Metazoa > Arthropoda > Insecta > Hymenoptera > Tenthredinidae > Euura > Euura lappo. Next base: position 89,666 of record JAEUYN010000771.1, on the reverse strand, counting down.
TAAATTCAATCGACATTTGGTAGTACGTAACCTATGAGATTGATCGTGCTATATTTTTATTGAAATGAAATAATACTCTACGATGTTGAACGTTCGCGTCATGCTGTCTTGTGAAAGAATATTCGTTCGGACGAGCGATTTATTGATATGCGACGAGTCCTAAGAAATAACAGACGTATATCCCGGAGGACACTTTAGAGCAGACGTCAATCAGTAGACGCTTTGAGGCGATTATAGAGCTCCGTACACATTCCCTACACGGTTTCATCGGTTACATTTCAGTTTTAAAGTGTCTACCGAATACGTCTGTTTTCGCAGGACTTTCCGATATGAACAATCGTTCAATTGTTTTGGTTATATTTTCGCACGCCTACTTCTAGCTCTACAGGAAAAATGTGTACGCTGCGGTATGCTCCGGAGATTTTCTTCGATGACTTTCAATTCTCACGTTGCGGAACAGCTCTTGGAGCACTCGTGTAATACGATGTCAAATCATCGGATTCTGACGATAAGAATACCTTGGTGGACCAGATGGAACAGACGAATCTTGCCATGCAATCTAATAACAGAAGTACTATCTCGGAAGACTTTATTGAGTGTATATCGATAGTGATTCGTTTATTTTGATATTTCCATACTATTATTATTTTTGCAGGAGATCATAAAAACATCATACTGAAGCATGGCAGGATACGGATTTCCACTTATGCTGAAGTTCATTGTCAGACAATTCTGAAAGTATTCATCCGGCCAACGTATTCAGTTAAGGGAAGACTGCGGTTAAATTTTGAAAATAGCTATCAGATGTGATATAAAAAAATCCTTCCAGCAGTTTTTGAGTAGTGGTAGTATAGACTGTGAAAAAAAATTCCAGCCTTCTGCGATGAAAGTGTTATCGCAAGGAACCTTGCGAACAAGATTTTGCCCACTGCTACCAAAATTCCCTGCGTCTACACTTTCACCGCAGGAGGCTTAAATTTTTTTCCCGCACTCTATACCGCCATAATTTCAAAATTACTGAACGGACTTGTTTATGCACCTCTTTTTAATATTCTAAAAACTAAAAAACCTATCTCTGCCCAAAATTTCATCGAAGTCTCCCCTTAAAAACGAGAACCTTCAGTATTACCTCCCTTAATATCGCATTCTCAGTACATATTTTCCATAGTACACCCAAAATCAAACACTGATACAAGTATTCTGCGCAACGACTACGTGCCACGTGATATTCATAAGAATGAATGTGAAAATACTGACAACCGAATTAGTGTGGCCAGCGAGGAACATCAGAAACCCTATCGAGTGAGCGTAGCGTACGAGACCAATTAACAGCTAGTGAATCAAAAGTCTACACAAAGTAGTGATATCTCCCCTAAAAGCACCTTTGGTGCAAAAACCTTTCGCCAAGTACATTAATTACTGTGGTCTACCTACAAAGAAATCTATGAAGAAAAATTTGCCTTCAACAAAAAATATTTCTTCAAAAATACCTACCAACAAAAATTCGTCTTCAACAAAACTCGACCTTCAAAAATGTTTCCTACAAAAAGAATTGATATCAGATACAACTGCCAAGCACAACACATAAAAAATCAATTAAAATAAATGGCATTGTGCTCGTTCGCTCGCTACGCTCGCTCACTCGGTTGGTTTCTCATAATTATTGTGAAACAAAATCCAAGGAAAAAAAATTTGGAGAAAAAAGTTTAAGGAGTGGTACTTGGCGGGCCATCATAGCATTGTATAAAAATTTCACGTGAAGACCTGAGTGAAGAATCCTGCACTTACCCAAACCTGGCCCGCCAAGTACCACTCCTTAAACTTTTTTCTCCAAATTTTTTTTCCTTGGATTTTGTTTCACAATAATTATGAGAAACCAACCGAGTGAGCGAGCGTAGCGAGCGAACGAGCACGATGCCATTTATTTTAATTCAATTTTTATGTGTTGTGCTTGGCAGTTGTATCTGATATCAATTCTTTTTGTAGGAAACATTTTTGAAGGTCGAGTTTTGTTTGAAGACGAATTTTGTTGGTAGGTATTTTTGAAGAAATATTTTTGTTGAATACAGAATACAGAATGCAGGTGGGATACTGGGGGTGAAACTCTACGCAAGCACGTACGAACATAGCTTGTAATCTGTTTTGCATACCCTCCACCTCCTGAAACCACCGTATCGTAGTCTGCAAACTACCGACGAAACTCTGGATGGTCGGAACACGACGTCCGAAGAAGACCTGAACATGACCAGAATGTTGCACAGGCCAGACGACCCGATATTCTCACTTCGTATAATCCCAAAACTCGAACTGTAAGATGACAAAAAAGCTCATTTCAAAATGAATGTTCGACGATTTTTGGATATGACTGAATTTCGATCATCACCACAGTCCGAATTGAGGAGAGTTCAATAAATTTACCAGAATCCAATCAAGTCTCAAGTTCGAATTTGACGTTGAATTCAAAGATGCCGATTTTTTTGTGCATTAGTGGGATTTGAGGGAGGATGAAATCCTGAAAGTATGTAGAATGTCATGATGTCTGTGAGTTTAAGTTTTCAGGGTCGTTTCAGTAGCGACTGTGCAGGGTGTTGGGTGCTTAGAATGCTAATGTCTAATTAGGGTTGAAAACGTTTCAACTGGCAAGTGTAATATGTGAAGTTTTTGCTCTCTTCACATGTGGTATGGGGAGTTTAAAACAGGCCCTTAAATTACACCCATTAGCAAGGGTTGAACGCCTGGCAAATGAGGATTTCACTGCCACTGTTACGTGAGATTTATTCCATGAGAGAAACGCGTTCACCGTGGTCAAAGGAAATTCCCTTTTTATTGCACCATTTAATGGCGAACGATGAATTCAAGGACATTCTACCTCTTCTGAAAAGTCACACTTTGTGGAATTTGGAATTACTTTTTTTTTTACCATTTTCTGAAGATATAAATTCTACTCTTCCTGACATTACCGAAGCTGAATCTTCAATTGGGTGAATACAATGCAGGGGGAGAATTTGGAAAATTTAAACAGTCTCACGGGACAAAGCTCGCAGGGGATGATGAAGAAGTGGGTACGGGGTGGCCAGTTCGTTCCAGACAACCGTGCAACACGGGGCCCCGGGGTACGTCCTTCCTGTAGGATAAAACAAAACACTGGCGAGTATATTAATGCCCGGCTTAATGCGCTACCCGTCTAATTAATGGACCCGACCAACCTTCCCGGACGCGACGCTCTGTATAAAGTAAAAGATAACAGCCAGGAGAAATTAAGACAAAAGCTAACGGAATATCTACCTGGCGTTATCCTGGTTTTGCGGTTTCGCACGGTTTCACGCTGAAATTGATGATGCGATTACTTACGTCACTTTTCTTTTTTTTTTTCAACAAACTGCGAGTATAAAAAATTCTGTAGATCATAATTTCGATTCTACAAAGGAATTACAAAGTTTGATCATTGAATCTACGTGTCATTGGTCGTGGGGAGGTGGGTTAAATCAGAGCTTGACAGAACGAAGGATGACGGTTTGCGCACGATGGCAGCGATTTAGTCTGTGATTCTTCCTCTGGAATACCAGTCACTGAAATTTTCTATTAGATAACATCTGTGGGAGGAACCTCCGGAGGTATGTGGGAGACTGGAGGTAGCGAAGGCGGAGCTTTCAGAAGCGAGAGACACTCCCGTTGACGTCACATCGCACCACCTAGAAGCTTTTAACGGTCGATGTGGAAAATAATTAAACAAATTAACCCGCTCAATCACAGATGCATGGTCTTACAAAAACCGTTACATTTTGGTTGAGATAAATCAACCGAAAGCTCGTCACTATTGGCCAAATCTAATTGATAATTTTTATTGAAGTCTCCCATATTATAGTGTCGTTAAATTTTGATATTCATTTCAAATTCAATTGGAGAGCTTTGATATCAAGATAAAATGAAAATCGCTGATCGAATCATGATATATACATTTTTTTTTTTAATTCCGTTGAAAAAGTATCTGGAATTTCCAATTTTGTGGAAATGACGAAATAATGCAATATGAGTATGAATGTGAATTATAACAGAGTTTGAGCAAACGCAAAATCGGTCAATCGAAGCACAACGTCGAAATAAGCACAGTTCCATTTTCATCCCCTTGACGAGTTCAACGGACACGCTCCGTTGAGTATCGCCAGGGCGACTGCATCATAGCCACATGGGTAACAACTCTGGTATACCTTAGCAAACTACCAATGAGTACGTCAGGTGGGTGATCGGATCATTAACGGATTCTGCTTTTCAAAGCATCGATAATTCAATCACTTAATCGTGCTCTGTTGATCATCGACCGATAACGACGATAACTGAACCGACAAATACTACGCATCTCTATCACCCCCTTCACGCAAATTCGTTCCCCGAAGCGTTAGAGTCCCTATTTTTCCATCGGGCAGCACGACAATGAAATCACTGTGACAGTCCGATAATTACTTTTAATTTCATTATCGAGCATAAGGGCATCTGCAATGGATTTTTCGTTTTGGTTGAACATCCACTTTGACGCAGATGTCTTTGGTGGTTGGACCACTGTTACAATCGTCCGTCATCGGGGCAAGTATGTCACCCTGACAGAGTTTGGACATGGGTAACATGGAGTATCTCATAACCAGATATTGGTGGGAAGTGACGTCATCGTTGCATGATTTATATATTTATCTTTCTCTATCCGCTTCGAGGCGTGGAGCAAGTATCTGTAATAGCCCTTAGGCAACGGGGTTGGGTTAGGTGAGTGAGGAGATTACGCCCGGGTACGCCGGGGATGATAACCTTGATTGACTCGATTAATTTCGGCTCGAACCAAGTTTTGGGAATTTACGTCTCTGCTGCTTACATCGAGTGACAGGTAACCTGCACCCCATAATTGCCAAGTGAAAAGACACAGCTGACAATCAAAGCGGTTTGGTGTCCTTTGAAATTTAATTACCGCACGCATTCTACCCTCGGCTATGTGAACCCTGTGTGTCGTATTTTACAAATTGATACACAGCCTGTCACTTCTTTGATCACGAAATGTGGGTTCAATCCGTTTTTCGAGGTTCGCTTGATAAACTGTTATAAATTTCAACTGCGGGAAATTGTGAAACGAATCGATATCTTTGGAGTAGGACCTAATTCCATGATATGACTTGCGAATTTATATGGTCCTAGAATTCCTGTGGAGATTCTGGGTTTCCGGTGGTATTGGGGTCGAGACCACGGCCACAGTCTGGGGTCGGAGTCAGTTTAACTTTGCCCAATTTTAGTTGACCAACAAAGGCTTTGAACAAACCACAACAATTTGCGTATTCTTTACATTCCACGTGCTCACGGTATCTGAGTATTTTGGAGGAGTTGTGATTATTAGACTCACCGTGTGTGGTGGTCATGTGGTTTTCGATACAAAATTCGCGAATTAGCCATCCGAAAACCTCACTGAAAAATTTCAACAATAGATTATTCAAGGTGGCACTTAGACTGTCCTTTAGCTGGTATGAAACAAAAGTTGTCAGCTCGTGAATTTTCCGGTACTTTTGCCGGTTTCACATGAAAAATTGTCCTAGGACGATAATTTTCATCGGACAATGATAGTTGATCGAGATCTGAGGAATTATTATAATTTCCTATTTACGAGGACTCTGTCACTCGACATCTTGATATAGTATGGAGAAGAGGAGAAATAACAAATAATCCACTTCTATGTGATTGTGTTTAACGTTTCCAACGTTTCTATGCATTGAAATGTTCTGTATCTTTTATGAATAATGAATTAACAAGTACACGGAAGTAAATCGCGAAAAAGCAGCTTCGTAGCGGAATTCTACAAATGATTCTGAACGGATACGTGCGAAAATATTTTGAATCTACTCCAAAATGAAGGAATGGCATGGTTTCTACGAAGTCATGATAGTAATTTCGTAGAAACCATGCCATTCCTTCAATTTTTAGTAAATCCAAAATATTTTCGCACGTATCTGTGCGGAATCACGTGTAGAATTCCGCTGAGAAGCTGTTTTTTGCGATTTACCTCCGTGGACTTGGATATTCGGAGATATCTGAATGTCGGTAAAACAATCTATTACAGCATGCCCTTTTGAATTTTCAATTCGGACTTTCCTTGGGTCTGTAAAAATGTATCTCCATTCTAGGAAGTCTCCGTCAAAAGCCGGTAGTGGGGGTTTGGTATTTACCCCAAAGTCGAAACCTCAGGAAGATATTAATACCCGGGTCACCTTGTCCAGGCGGTCAGGACATATTGAAACCACATAAACTTTGCTCATAACCTGGACGCGGAATGAGCAGAGGTTTCCATTCCAGGCTGTAAATACGACGTGCCCTGAACACGTCGCGTCGGTGAAGACGAAGCGCTGGAAACAACTACTTTCGATTTTGGCCGAGGTTAAAACGAAGCCTGATAAACATTTGTCTGAATTATAAACGCGTGCGGAATTGCCAGCCGCATCCGTTACCTGACAAACTGTTATAGTTGTTCGAAATCTGGCGGGACTGTAAGGCGATGGGGTGGTTCGGTGGATACGTGGGGGGGTCAAACTAATTCGATTCTAAACTCTGACCACACTCGGCACACCCCCGCTCGGACACAGATGGCTGTAACCGCGGTTGAATTCTCAAACCTTAACTCTAATTACTCATAGACAACCCGAAGCTGGATAGTAGCTAGTAACAGCTGTTTCTGAAACTTGTTAAATGCCCCGAAAAGGGATGATCTGGTCAAACGTGAATATGATAGTTTCCATCTCCTGCCTACAACCAAACCCTAAAAACTGTTCCGTGGCATTGAAACAATGATTTAGAAATTCTGAAAGAGTAAAAAAAATATCAGCCTCCCGCAATGAAAGTGTAGAGGCAAGAAATTTTTGGCAGCGGGCGAAATCCTTTTCGCGAGGTTCTTTGCGCTTACACTATCATCTTAGGAGGCTGAAATTGTTTTTTCACAGTCTATACTACCATTATTCAAGAACTGCTGTAAGGATTTTTTAATATGACTTCTGAAAGCAATTTTCAAAATTTCACCGACGTATTCACACAATTCCTCTTTTTACTGAATAGTGAGGTCATAGTAAGGCGTCGAAGAGAGACAGTTTCGAACGTTACAGAACTTTCGATTGACAATGTAATGACGTTGGGCATATTTTTACTATTTGTTTGTCAGCACGACTAGCGTTTTCAACAATAAAAAATGGAGGAACTTCTGGTTAATTAACAATTACTTGTTCAGCCTGCGGTGAATGGAGTCAGGATTTCGATTTGCTCAAATTGTTGATAATAGAAAACCAATAAAAACCGAGTTTATCTCGAGTAGCGACGTTTATATCGTTTCGACGGTTGATTCGATTTCACAAATTCGAATTTAATACACGGAATATAGTCTCTACAATAACGTATAGATAGAAATAATTTGATATTGCCCAATCAATTCCGAACCTTACTCAAGTTTCTATTCTCTGTTTCAGGAAAAGAAAATAAAATCAATTCCGGTAAAATGACGATGGACTTGACCAGAACGGAACCAGCCAAGAATGGTACCACCCAACAAGAGTGCGCTGGGTGTGGAAAGAGCATAACCGAAAGGTGAGAACTCGTTTCTTCATTTCCTCAAAACTTCAGGCGCTTCAGACGAATATTTCGAATTTTTGCAAAGCCCCCTAAAATCTTCTAAGAACATCCAAAAACCTTCAAAATTTTCAGATTTTCAGAGTTTCATATCCAAATAAAAATCTCTGCATTAAACTCAAAATGATTTTTCTCTCCCAGGTATTTATTCAAGGCTCTGGACATGTACTGGCACGAGGACTGTTTAAAATGCGGATGCTGTGACTGCAGGCTGGGAGAGGTTGGCAAGACGCTTTACACAAAAGCGAATTTGATCCTATGCAAGAGAGATTATCTCAGGTGAGTTTAGGAGGAAATTTGGAATTTTTTTTTCGAACAAGCTCTGAGGTCGAAATCATTACTACTCAAGGAAAATAATATAAGCCCATATTGGATAGAGAGCAAATAAGTGAAGGTACCCGGCGGGTTACCGGCGGGATGCCACAAATCGAATTTTACAGATGAGTTTCCTTTATTGAATATATCTACAACCCGAATAAACACACAGTGAACAAATAAGCCGAGTTGAGATTACGGGCTCCCTAGGGAGTCCACAGGTGCCGCTGGCGCCACGAGAGTTATTGAAACTATTGTCTTTATTAATGGTCAAATATTTGACAATCATATTACAACACACCTTCCATTCGATATCGACTATATCGCGTGATAAGTCGCAGGATCTCTAATACCTCATACAGACACTTACTGAAGGATGTTTTCCCAACGGGATCCTCAGGCTCCTAATAGAATAGAATAACGATTCTCGGTTTCTCAAAGATCCCAAATAAACCACATTTTTTACAAGCGAAAATCATCAGAACAACAAGAGTAAAACGATTTTCTTAACAGGTTATTCGGTAACACTGGATACTGTGCAGCTTGCAGCAAAGTCATACCGGCTTTCGAGATGGTAATGAGAGCGAGAACGAACGTTTATCACCTGGAATGTTTCGCATGTCAGCAGTGCAATCACCGGTAAGTCAGCGAATTAAGTTTACATTTCAAAGAATCTGAAAAAAAAAAATCGAAAGTGATTTATAAAAATCAATTTGTGAAGCGATAAATCAGGGCACAGAGGCGAATTTTATCTAGTTTCAAGCGACATTTTATCAGCTTCAAAATGACAGAAAAACATTTATGATATCTTCACGGACACCGAAGTTATGACTCGAAACGTGGGCCTGCGTACAGAGCCCTCTATCAGACTAGAGGGCGCTCGCCTAGTAAGTACTGAGTGGGAGGTTGGAGGCGCTGGCCTGCTTCCACAGAAAGTCTCGTTACGCGTTAAATCTCCATACCCACTCGACCGATTTTGACAATTTGTGGAAAGCGAATTGGGATTGAATGAAGATAAAAAGAATCAATAAATTATTGCCAACATACAAATTCAACCCTTTTCTGCACACAGAATCTTCAAAAACTGTAACTTTTCACTGAAAATAGGGATAAAAAATCAATTTGTGGAAAATCTCGTGTGTTTATTAGCTTTTCAAAAGAGAAATTATCCACACAATGTGAAATAGGATTGTGGTGTTTGTCAAAATTAATTTGGATATGTACAGCGTATACGAATTCAGCGACTTGGGATTCCACGAGACGAGTTCTTTGGTGATAACAATTCGTTCTGTAATTAAATCTTCACACCCGATGACGCTCGCGTCTAATTTTGATATTCGTGAAGGCAACTCATCCGAATAACAATTTAATTTATCCTCTCCCCTTCCTCATACCAACTACCCAAAACTCTAACTTTACAACACTTCGCTTACTTATTCACAACAACTGAGTTAAGCTGAGAACACACTCGAGTTGGCTCAGCTCGGTCCTCTTGGGTCTAAACTGTTGGAAAACTCGCTACTATACCGTTTTTCCGTTGGGGGGTGGGAATAATTCGCGCGCAATAATTGAACGATTTTCAACCCCCCGTGTACAAGGCTGGATGACTTGTCACCGTTTTGAGAAATTCTAAATCAAAATCATTTTTCAATCATTATCTCACAAAATTTGTTAGACCAACTCCGGAAAAGATGAGAGAATTTTTTTTAACAAGAGTAGGTATAGTCAGATGTGAAAACCATCTGGCGAAACATAAAGCAGAGTTTCGAACTCTGGGAATAATATGCGACAACTGATGGAAGAGGCGAACGTAAAATGCAAATTGTTTGGCTAATTCCTTGAATAAATCGAGGTATATTCTAGATAGGGGTGAAACGCTTTGAAACAATTCGCTAGAGTTTACTCAAAATTCTCAAATCCCCCACTAGCTAGAGACGTGACATCTTCCACACTCACGGAGCCGCTACTGCTACCGAATAACTTATCACATACTTGAAAGTTACTAATATTCATCAAATCACCCCAAAAATTAAATTCAATTCAGTGTTTGAAAATTTCTACATCTCTACGACATTACCTCACTACGACCGGGTCTATCAAACCGTTCGGTGCAAGTTAAAAGTATTGATCAGAAATTTTTCAGTCGCTGAACATGATTTTCAAAATTTACCTAAGATTTCTGAAATTCCCGAACACGATTGAAAAAAAATGCGTACATAGCAGAAATGAGGGTAGAATTTATCGCTAGGCGAAAAATGAAGAAACAATTATACAAAAATTTGTGTTCAATATAGAAGCACTCATAAAAAATTGCAAAAAAAAATCTTGACGATGAATTGGTCATCAAATTATACGTCGCTGTGGGCATCGTAGTAGGTGTTGTTAAAACGGTAACATCAGCCGGAAATAGTAGTAATAATCCATAGGGCGATATCGGTTCACAGTTTATGTTATATGGTGGTTACATAAGGGGTGGAAGTTCCGGACTCACAGTATCATTCATCGAGTTACGATACTGCAACGTTTGCTCATGTCAACCGCGTTGCATGAATCGTATTACGTGTACTGGGCTGCAGTCCTGAATTTGAGCTCATTGTTCTTCGTGTCTTATCGTATCAGAATTCCGTTTGACCCCGATTTATCGATTTTTTAGGAATTCGAACTTTTTTCTTTCTTGTACATTTGGATGCTTCTGAATGTTGAAATGAATGAATTTCGCTTTTTTTTTTTCACTGGGTTGTAACAGCGATAATTGAAAAGGAATCGAAGCTTGTCCTGATCAAAACTCGTAGAAATTTGCCAATAATTTCTAGGTGTGAGTTTTAGGGTGAATAAAAAAAAAACGAACTCGTTCTCTGTAATTATCTTCAATTATGCGAGATCACGTTGGGTCATCACGTCGGTGGGGAAATAGAACATGTAAACAAGAAAGGCGAGGGGTGATATTTATCAAAAAAAATTAACACTACATTTGTTCTTGTCACATGCACCGTCCACTGTATTGTCACTAAAACGGGCAATGGCAAGTGGGCTGCAGCACAGATAGAGGTGATTAAATGTCTGTACATGAAACTCATATTCTCGTCAAAATACGCAATGAAACAGAATCGAAAATCGATCCCGAAATAGAATCGCAGAAGACTGCAGGGATACCGTTTCCCGGAATCCGCAGAGAGAATTTAAGGATATACGTAGTCAATCGGTAATTCTTGACTACAGATTTTCGCACAGAAAAAGAACCGATTGCATGAGCAAATATTAGCAGATGAAACGGATCTGCGAATTAATCAGTTTTGAGTAAACACCGAAGATCGCTCTGGCCGGAAATGTGCTTTGTAACGAATAGACGTGTGGATTTTCACCGTGAATTCAAATTCAGTTTCACAAACTTCTCACTAGAGTTGGATTTCGTTTGAATCGTGCGGTGGTTCGTGTAAAATCATATTAGTCTCTAACAATATTTGTCAGACCGCAAATTTCGCATCGTTTTACTCTCTCCGTTTATAGCAAAACGGCTAATTTCGTATTTGCACGATTAATTCGCGAGTATTTAACGGCATTTGATGTCTCGTTAATTATTCTGTCACGTGTATTCCACCAACCGTTCGAGCACGTTCATACAATTCATTTTTTTGTTTGTTTGTTTCGTACTCCATGCAGTGGCTGAAAGTGCAGTTTGCTGCAATTAATTTGATGTCCAGTTATTATTTTCACTGTTATACAAAAGCCCCCTGATTACGGCTCCAAATTCCACTACCTCACTGCTAATAAATGAAATTAAAGGACCTAAAAATTCTTGTTTTCATTTCATCTCGATATTGCCTTCATTTATACGAACGAGATTTCATTGTGCAATTATAAAATTGTTTGACTAACTGAAAGCGCTGAATGAGGAAAAAGTTGATCTACTCTTCCATAGAAACGTATATTAAAAGTTTTCATCCAATGCAGCACAGCTTCGGCTTAATACAACGTGATCAATATCACCGGTACCCATATTTCTGTACCGTTTAATTATAAACGAAGATTAAAATTTCTTTCTTTGCCACCGAGGTATATATGCAAGCCCGCTTTTGCCGTACTGTATGAAGGAAACTATCTGTCATGCGAGTAAAGCCCAACTTAAGCCATGCAAGGGGCTTTAGCCCCAGATATTCTATTCGAGGACCAGTTTGAACCAGAGATTAAACTATCACTCTGCATGACAGGTTCTCAAAAACCTACGGCTGAACTGGTTGACAGTATTATGAACTAATTCTGATGGTCTCAGAGCTCCCTTGTTGTCGTACGAAGACAGAAATGCTGATGGACACGTCACATAAATGTTATTTGATCGATATGAAAATAATTTTAATTCGTTGACAATTGAGCATCCAGTCTTTGACTTGAAGCCGTAGAACAATGATTGTGAGTTGTGTTGGTTTGCGACGGTATCATCCTAGTTAATTAATTAGCAAAACGTGTTCGCGAGTTTGTGGTTTGTGGTTTGTTGGTTTAATCCATCTAAGTGGCAGCTCTGAGAGTTTCATATACGAAAATTAAACATGACCTAGTACAGTGGCGTAATAAACAGACGGAAGAAATCATCCCCTAATTCGAAAATTGAAAAATCATCAGGAATCGATGCTTTTCCGTTGAATAATAAGTCTAGTGAGAATCCGGAATGGACAACCCAAAAAATTATAACCATACTGCAGCATTTGCCAGGACCATGAAACCTTATTGGTATCATAGCACGTGTCAGAGTGTGCGCATGCATTTATGCGGCTACCCTTGTTCGATGATTTATGCAAACCGCTGATTACCAACATGCTATATCTATAACATGTGAATTTGATCTGTACCCGACGATCAGATTTTTATGAGCTCAGCCACGGCTGCATCGTCATTATCAAATTCGTCGTTATTCATTGATCTGCAATGAATCACAGAATTCGAACAGCGCCACGGTCATTTTATACAGGTATCGAGGGTCATTTGTGAAAAGTGTGAACGATTCAGGTCCGAAAAACTGAGAATAAATTACTCAGAACCAGGAAATCATGTCTTGTCTTTTGTAGGGTGTTTATCCTCACCTATTTCTTCAGGGTTCCTAGAATCAGTAAATAATGTCTATGACCGATTTCATTTTCTCGCAGCCTCGAAATTTATTAAAAAAATGCACTCCGCAAAAATCGTTGCATTTCTGTCGTATCAAATTGAATGGTATTAATTGATTACCGACATGAAAGCTTCGCCTATTATGGATCGGTGTCGAGCACACAGAGAGCGGAGTTTACCAAAACGGAGTCTAGGTTATCAGATGACAAAGCGATTCGCACGTTACGCTACCTCTTCGATGCAACGAGAGGGGTGCATTGCCAAAATGCAAAATGCAACTGAAACTCGAATACCACCCTTAACGGCCATCGAACGTGATATCGTTTCGTAGTTCCGACACCGATCCGTCACACATCAATCGATTGACTATCATCGAGGTTCGAGTTACCCATTATTGAAACTGGTGAAAGATTTACGATAAACGGAACTATAGCAATAATTTGATTTTAACTGTGATATAATTTCAGACACGTACCAGGCGAAGGTATAAGAAGGGTGTAACGTTACGTGGCGGTTGTTAGCTGTAGCTAAATTGGCGGCAGTATATTACCGGTTAGAAGTCGCATTTAATTTGAATATAATCAGAAAAGTAGATCTCAAGAACCCCGGGTTTGCTCTACGGGTCAGGAGTGCGTGACGGTGACCGGAAGCGGCTCCAGGACACCGGAAACAAAATGGCTGCGCGAATGGGGAGAGTCGGAGTTAAGAGAGTCGAGGGAGGCAAAGAGACCGACTAGTGCAAAGTTTACTTTGAGCATTGTGCAGTTTAATCATCAAACCCCCACCTGGACGGGGTCGGATTGTGGAGAACAATACACCGACGGTGTACACTGCGTCAACGAGCATCGAAAAGCACTTGAAACCGAAACACCGGAACTTTACCACTCCGTCAATCTCACTTTGGGAAAAGCTTGAATCATGAAAGCACAATGTGAAACCTGACCGAGTCGTTTACGAAAGTTTTTCACTGATTTTTGAACAGTGACAATGGAACAGGCTCATTTGCTCAGGACGAAGTACAATATAAACAGAAACAATGCAAGCTGAGCTATGAGATATTCAGTCGGTATAAGGTAATCGCTTCACAATGCCGGAAGCTTTCATAGACAATGGGGTCTCGCTCTCTTCCATCCCCGTTTGGAGCCGCAGATCATAAGTCAAGAAGGCTTAAATTCTAAGCTCAGTACATTCAATCATTTCACAGCTTACCGTAATCGACTTGGGAAACCGGAGACGAAGAAAGCTCTGATCTTAGCGGAGAATTAAACTATATCGTGATTTTGAATGGCGGTTTTATTCCAGTCGGAATACAATACGAGGTCGATGATAAACCCACGAATCACGAACCCACCGACAATTAAATAGAATTATCGGTTTCTGCGGAATATAGAGTTTAACCGGGACTGGAAAACATATTTTCAATTATAACTCGTTGAAATGAACGGCTTTTATTGTTGGTAAAATATTAATTCGAGTGCAGTGAAGTAATTAGGAATAGGTATGGTTTTGTGAAGGTTAAATAATTAATGCCCCACTTTGATTTGTGGAGCTTTTTCGATTTATATAACCACGAAAAAAATCAACGTTACGGTATTTTTTTTTTTTTAGCTCTTCTCGTAACTGTTGCTCGAACAAAAAGAATCTTGAAACACCGCTGAAAAGCGTATGATTAAGCAACTGAGCCTAAGGGTGTTTTATGCTCTTGCGTGACTCAAGAAAGACTTCCGCTCTCGTCCACACCCACAAGGTCAACAGCTTCGACCCTTAACCAATTGCTGGCATTATAAAGATCAGATATTACCCGAAAAGTTCGTTAAAAATGTACACAGAATGAAAAAAAAAATATAAATATGCGATCAAGACAAGGTAGAATGTGATACACGGTAGAAAGAAAAGGTTGCAGTTTAATTTCGGGCTAAATTTCACAATCTTACCCGAATTGGATCGACCATGGATTGCTTCGAGTTGGAAGAGTACATTTTTCGAAAATTAAAATCGTTTAAGAGGCGAGGGTGCCAAAGGTCAGAGAAATGCCAACTTCGACTTGCCGGCTGACATTACGTGCACGAAATGTCATCAACCCCAACAGGCTGTTCCTTTCCCAAGCAACTAAGCAGCTGTCCTAAGCTTTCTCAACCCTTTTCCAAGTCGATATTTCTCACAGATTTTCAGAACGAGAACGAGTTTTGCGAAGAGCTTTCAATCACACGTTGAACTTTTAACAATATCGCTTTTCAAATCTCGTTAATTCGAACCAGAAAGTGAGTAATTTTCTAAATCTGTTTTAGACAGTTCGCGAAGCAGTAACAGACAATCTGAGAGACGGTGTGACACATTGGCTTCTGAGTTACACAGTATCTGCTCCAGACACTTAGTTCTCTAGACTACCCAGTGCTCGCGATACCAAACTTGATATTATATCTCCCCCGTCACGTCTGACGTCACTTTCAAACTATTCACACTCCGTAGACAATACAGGGGGCCTACCGCAAAGATATCGCATCAAATTGTATATACTCGATCAAATGCACTCGACGTCACTACATCAAACTATCCACATAAATCGATTAAAGCTTTTCTGAAAATATCCTCGAGTTCGTTTTTTTATTTTTTTTTGTTCCCTCAGGTTCAACGATTTTCACCACATTTTCTTCCACTTAACTCTCTTCACGGTTCTTGCGATAAGGCTCAGGTCCCGAGCTGTAACCAACCGCATGCAAGTAAAGTAGTTCTTTGGTTCGTTAGACGTAGAGGGTGCGCTTTCCGTGAAGTTATGAGAGCCGAGGTGAAAAGATAACCTGTGACCATTACTCACCGAAAGAAGAAGGCCAGACAGAAAAGATAAAGAAGTAGAGACCGGGAGAAAGATCAGATCAGTCAGTCAGATCGCGAATAACGATATGCTGAAAATATGCTATCGACTATATTTCCCCTCTTGATTTTTTCGTCGACTCATAAAGGCGGGAGATGGCTGCGATTATATACTTTTTTATCAATACGTATTACAGTTCAATTGTCAATATTTTGTGTTGGAATTTGTAGTGTATGCTCAACGTACAGAAATGTATTCAGAAAAAAAACGACCAACCCTTCTTGGATGGATTCCTCAAACCCTTTCGGATCGAAAGTCTAACAATCAATTTTAATCATCGTTCTCGAGAAGCTGAAGGGGGGCGGCCGGATGATAAACGAATTTCGATTAAGTCTGATGATATCTTTGATTCTCAGTAAGAGGAGTTGGTCAATTTTTGCACAGCTCATCACGAAGGGCGGCGGCCGTTGGTCGCCCGAGGGCAAAGGGCAAAAGGCAAGAGTCTCTAAGCGCCCTTCTGTTCTGGTTCGGGTGCCCGAATTCCTCGATCTTCTCAGAGAGAGTCTTAAATCCCAAGGGTGAAATGGCTCATTCGAACGCACTTATCCGCCGCACGCCATAGATAACCGTAGATTAATGGCGTCACGGGAGAATCAAAGGGAACGAGAGATCCATAAGAGAAACGTTATGGATGTTCGCAACGATTTATAGCTTATTGAGAAATATTGCCAGATTTCTTCCCACCTCATACCGTCTTCAAAGATCTCCAAGATTTCTGAGGTACCAGGTTACGGTACAGCCACCGTATAGAATCTCTTTGTAGACTGAGGAATATAATCCAGGAGGAGTCATTAGATTTGGTGTAAAGTTAGCCATGGTGACCGTCAGCCAAAGTTGGGACGAAGGAACTCGATTAATGTAAGCCAACCCTTGGAAAGGCTTAGTGGTTAAGCTCAGAGGTTCTAGGTAGGATATTCAGTTATCAAGTACGTCCGGTCAGAGGAGTAGACACCGCCGGAAGTCAAACAAGCTGCCATACCGAAGATAAGAGAAACCTGTAACCGAACCGAACCGAACCGAGATGGAAAGAGGGGCTAGAGATCTTTAGGCTTAAATTTTGGGTTAAGTATAATTTAACACGGCTGCTATAACCAGAGGGGTTTATTATATACACCAGACCGTTTCTGCAGCGTCTCCATACCGCCGGAATCCCCTGGCTGTAGGTCAAAGTTTTGGGACAACCTCCGCGGGGCCGCTACAAGATTCGGTAATTATACTGCGGCAACCGTAAGTTTGAATTATGCTCGCTGCTCCTGAGATAGCGAAGATTCGTCTCAATTCGATGTTACGAAAAACGAGGGTCTCCAACTTTTATACCCAGACAGCTTCTGATACGAGCGTTTTCAGAGTCATAAAAATGTTATTCAGTGTCTGACAATCCATAATCGGACCACAACGAAGTTGGTCTCGCTTCGGGAAGCTTGTCTTGCTAATGATCGCAACTTGAGTACTAAGTCATACTTAATACCAACCCCCGGTTGTTGGACTGCATGGAAACTAACTTGGCCGTCAGAAGACCCCAGAGGTTCTTATGCACTGTCTAGTGTCATGATAATTTTCATTACACGAGCCCCATGGACAGTGTAAGTCAGCAAGCTCTGCAGACACCGTCTTTTTCAATCTTGAACCTCAAGTGTTTTGACCTCTGACTTCGAAGGGTTTTGTGAAATCTTAAAGTGAGTCACACCCGAATTAAAGAGTGAGTGATCGACTGGTACCATCGTCCATTAAAATCAACCGATATGCATAAAAATTTCTGTTCTGGTCTCTGATTTCAAATATCGATAGCAGACTTCAAGATGGTGGTAAAAAGCGGCAAATAAACCTGAAAATTCATACATATCTAGATTTTTCACAGTATATTCATGGTCAGTCTGGACATTGGTCCCTGTGGACACTGTGACTTGACCTACTTTGAGAACTTTGATGCGGTACGATGTCTGTTTGAAGATCGATAAATTGGAAACAAAATTCTGGTAAATTTGTCATTGAAGAAGGTTGATAACTCGGATGGCGTGAATTTGAAGAGACAAACGCCCGACGTTCTATCTCCGTGGTATCTGAACTCTGGAACTGATAAGTGTCTGCTTGAGGCTACACAAGATTTATAACCCTCAGAGTTTCTCTCATACTATATACTCCGAAAACCGCGCGTTCCACTTTATTGGAGGAAATAATCTTTGATTTGATTGCGCGTCATATCATCCCTATTGTCTCTGAGCACGTTGAACGAAACTCCCGATATCAGCTGCCCCGCTTATTTCCTCTCAACCCAACGGACACGATATTCGATAAATTAAATTTAGCTTTCGGCTGTATACTCATTTCACGTTGAATGAAATACCAAAGTTTCAGTCATCAAGCAATAATAATAGCTGATATAATTAGCATACATCTAATCACATAAGCTAAGATTACCCTGAAGACCGTTGGAAAACATCTTATGCCGATTTCCCCCGATGGAAAATTAATTAATCGGTATTGTTTATCATTACGCGATATCTGGGGCAGAATGTAATTCGATCGCTTTGAAGGTAACTTTACCGCATTCGCGTAACTCAGGATTTGATCATTTCTATTTTCTCGGTGAAATATCGACGCCATTTTATTTTTGACGTTCTCCATTTCTCTCAGGGGTTTGTTGAATCAGTCAAAATCCTTTGATACAGATATATCGTGTTTTTATCCCATGCATTAAACCCTTCCAGCATTATAATTCCCGGCATAAATGCCGTTTCTACCCTTGGGGATGGTTGAAAGGGTAAATGTTTTAATTTCACGCGTAATCCTGGTCA
Organism: Euura lappo; assembly: GCA_018257835.1. NCBI lineage: Eukaryota > Metazoa > Arthropoda > Insecta > Hymenoptera > Tenthredinidae > Euura > Euura lappo. Next base: position 70,943 of record JAEUYN010000771.1, on the reverse strand, counting down.
TTAATATAGATTAATACACTCTAGACAAAGGAGTGAGAGTGAAAGTGAGATTGCTTGAAAGTAAAAGGGTTGAAACGGCGAATGTCTGCCCATTTCGTACGCCCTTATTTCTGGTACGGATGAAAAGAACACGAATTATTTTATAATGGCAGTGATTCGATTGAACGAAACGAATTTTTTCAAGTGGAAATATGTATATTGGCGAAAGTATGATTTTCAAAATGATTGACGCGACGTCAATTACAGTCTGGGGAGAAGAGAGAGAGAGAGAGAGAGAGAGTCGGAGGCAACGATTAGGAAATTAAACGTACGCCTGGGTGACGTTCAGATAGTAACGTCAAAATCACTGCCGGGTCGAGACTGTCACCACAGCCAAAACCTACCCCTACTGTCCGTAGAGTGAACACACTCCTGATCGAATTAGCACCGCCACGCCGCCCTTTGAATTAATTAACAGTTGAATCGTATCGCTGGCTATTATCGAAACGACTCCAAATTTTTAGTAGCTAATTTTCCAATGTCAATCACGGCGGCCCAACTTCGAGTTTATCCGATACGAGACGAATCGATTCTGACAAGCATACAGATTCCGGTAAATTCTTTACGCAAAGTGAGTGCTTGTCGAATAATGTTTGTTATAAATTTCAGATTATTCGGAAATAGGGTCAATGAACTCTTTTCTCGGGAAGAAATTTTTCTTCAATGCTCAGATGGAATTTCATAAAAGTCAAATTCTACAATTTATGATTATACTCATATATTTCGATATAATTTGATTTCAATTTAACAAAATATCGTCTGAGCTTATAATAAAAAGTATCTTTTCACAACTTTTGTGCATAATTTTATGAATTTTTATAACCTCGGATGAAATTTTTATGAGATAACATAAAATTGCAACAAAATAAAATGTACATAATTTCATGTAGTTTTCTCGACGCAAAATCTGCTTCTAGAAAATCAGAAAATACGCGGCAACTTTTTTCCCTTAACTAATCAAATACATAATTGACACCTGAAAATTGTTATTTCTTATCGTGACAGTTTGCGAAAAATATAATTACGATATATTTTGTCTCACTCGAATTGAAGCAAAATTAAAACTACGGGGATTTCTAAAACCAGCAATTTTCATTCCTTTCGAAATTGCGGATTGATAACAATTTCCAACACCGCAGCGCTACGTCAAAGGACTAATTGATTTCCGAAAACAGACTGAAAACAGAATATTATCGTACTCCGAACCTGGCCTGCATGAAATTTCTATGCTAACGACGTTTGCGCCCTTGCAAACAATGGAATTACAGAAGCAGCCCTTGACTGCCTTTAAATAATCAAACGGTAGTGGTGAGGAAGGGTTGATTTTCAAGACTACGACGAGAGCGTCGCTACCAGGTAGAAGTAGGAGCCTAGATTCTGTCTATCCTGTGGCAGACATTTCTGTCTTCATCTTGGGACTCCATTAACTTCACACTTAGCACCACCTTAGCTGGCAGATCCCTGCAGCCCTTCCTTCCTTCCTTCCTTCCTTCCTTCCTTCCTCACTTTCAAGCTTTAGTCTAAACTACACTACCCCGCTTTATTCTTGGCCGTGAGCTTCGTGCACTGTTTCATCCACCCCCCTCCCCCTCTCCCTCCCCATCATCCTCATGCTCGAGATCTGATTAGGGGTTCGAGTCTCTGCTAAACGTGTTAGACTCGCCGCGTCGAGCTTCTGCCTCTGCCTCTTGTGGCATGATGCAAATTGAGACCGAACGCTACGTCGGGTACCAAGAGCCAATGGAATTCACGGGTAAGGGAAGATCGATTTTATTCTTTGAGAATGGTTTTTGTCAAAATGAAGAAGAAGGAAAAAAATCGCTAATGCGAAAAACGTTTAGCGATTTTTACCCGCTTATCACGTTATCGGTAAACCACGACACGTATCTTTGACTGAAATCATAACACCATTATACAGAGGCATCCCCTCTAATGTCCCTTTTTTATGAGCATAGTTCGATGCCGTAAGAATCGATTTTATTTTACGTCGTATACTTATCGTGCCCCGTTATGAGGGAGCATTGCTTTTTATAGCGCTGATTCCACGTGTTCCTGATGTTCTATATCCCACACTATTTTTTCATCATTTATGTGGTTTTTGAATTACTGCGTCATCTTCTGTCTTAAAAATCAATTTTTTTTTTTAGTTCCCATCTCAAAGTTCACCTCAAAAGTTTCTAAATCCATATTTTTGACAGTTGTTCTGATCGTGCAAAAATCTTTCGCCAAGTACATCAATGTGTCTACCTGATACAAAAAATCTACCAACGACAATTATTTATCTTCAACAAAAGTCTTCCCGAAATGATACCTTTCTACAGAAGGATTGAAATCAGTTACAACTGCGTACCTAGTACAGCAGATCAAAGCGAAACAAAATTGAATAAACTTGAGAAAAAAATAATGGAGAAAATAAAATGATTCAGGGAATGTCACGAGCGGGTCAGATGCGGGATTAGAAGGGTCACTCAAGTCTTCTTGTGACATTTTAATACTTTATTACCATAATAGCCCGCCAAGTACCTACAGCACCCTAAATTTTGTTTTTCTTCATTCAACTTTGTTTTACTTTCAGGTATTCAACTGAAAGAATCTACAATTGTGAACGTAAATCGGACACGTTGATCCGAATACTTGAGGAATCGGGATCAAATCATTCGGCATCCATCAGCAAAGGAATAAAGCAAACGAGATTCGCAAGATTTTTGAGTCGTTTCGATGCAATTAGAATTTTGAATCAGATGTTTTTGAATTTGTTTTCCCGATGTCGTTTTTGTACACGAGGCAGGTGCAGAGGTGGCGAAAAAATCACGTCTGAAATTTACATAAGCGTTGAAATAAACCCCAGGGCGAAGATCCGACCCGGTGTAGCTTGGGCAAGATCCGTCGAGAGGGAACTCCCTTGAATACACAACAATTCTGTATACTGCTATGGAATACTTTTATTATACCTCGTATACAGAGATTCGCGACATTTTCAACGTGCTACTTTCACAGACTGTGGAGGTATTTACTTGTAATATAACCGAGGTACATTTATCGCTTGAAAAACCGGGAGATATCAAAAAAATTTCTCCAAGTTTTATCTCTGATTCGGATTTGAGGAAATAGGGTAAAATATTTTTTGCTTTTTCTGCGTGTCTCCTTTAAAAAACGGCATTACAAGCTCGTTTGGTAGACAAATCGGTTGGACACGGTTGTCACCCGGCAAATGCGGTAGAAAATCGACGCTCCGTCAGGAATAATATTCCCCAGACATGGTCTGAAATTTAAATATACGATATAGCTGGACTCAATCTTGACGGAACGATTTTAAAGCCATTTAAAATGACGTAAGATCAGACATGGCGAGAATATCACCCACGAATGAAAATCTGTCGTTACGCTAATGAGATGAAAAAAAATTGATATTCACATGAACCAATAAATACATGGGGTTGAAGTGATCGTCACGATTAAAACATGTTTTTGACATTTCAGCTGAATGTTCATGTTTCTTTCTGAGGCAAATATCAATATCTTTTTTATCAAATCTTATTGATTATACTTTCGACCCATCGAGGGTTGATTTAATTGGAAAAGTTAACTCTCTAGTGCTGACGATTTGTCGAGTTGCAAAAATCAAAACTGGAGGATGGATGAACGAATTCAAAAACGAGGTATAAAAAAGTGCCGCGAAGAAATAAAAGCAGTTATAAGTCGTAAAAGTGGATTTTGAGGTGTTGCTTGAGGTCTCGCAGACGTCTGCAAGCAGCCCCGAAACACTGTGGATATAATATTCCAGAATCATCCCCGAAATTCGACTTTTGAATCTGGCAATAAAAAAGGGAATATAAAGGCTGAGATTTTAAAAGGGCTGGGAGCGCGACAGTTGGTCGATGCATATAACCCGGGGAAGTTTTTGTTATTCTGCGAATATCGTATTTTGAGCACGTCCCACCGCACTTTTGTGAACTCGGAGAGAAACATTTAAGCACCAAATTACTGGACGCTGAAATCCAAGATTGGAGGGATTTTTATTTTACGGGGGTGGCGATCCGCTTTCGGTAGATTTAGACCTGCGATTATTCGGATTAATTAATGCTTCACCCCCTGAAGAACAAAAAACAAAATGTGAACCGTTTGTCGAGAACATTAACATTGTGAAAGAGTTTTAATCGGGTTAGATAGTAAGTAAACTTCTACGCGAAAATGTAGAAACGCTTTTATTTCTTGCGAATTAAGTACAAATTTGCATTTAAATAGCTGCCTTCAAGATTTCTTACTAAGGAACCGAGAGTTTAGTCGATTTCTTTTTCTTTTCCGCCTTCTTCTTCTTCTTCTTCTTCTTCTTCTTCTTACGCTTCTTTTTCGCAATTTCCGTGGAACGAATGGCTCGGAAAGTGGTCGAAAGGGAATTAACACGCCTTATTGCTCGGCCTATTCCATAACTCGCTTACTCAATTTTTCTATCTCGTTGCAGACCGGAAATGGCGGCTCTACAGACGGAAAAATAAAGACACAAAAATCACTACACGATTCTTAAATCAGATGAATATTGTCACAGTAACAAATTTTTTACTTCAGGACATTCGCTGAAATTTGGTTTTAATTTTGTATCGATTTTGACTTCTTTCAATAACGAATTTCTGTATTGTATCGAATGGAGGAATTGTTAGTGGAATTTTCTGGAACCCCTAGATTTTTGGATATCTTCATTCGCGTATGTTTGTATGAGTACTCATTGATTTCTTTTTTGTTACAGATTTTGCGTCGGGGACAGATTCTACTTATGCGAAAATAAAATCCTCTGCGAATACGACTACGAGGAAAGACTCGTATTCGCAAATATGGCTCTGCATCCTCCACCATCGGCTACTCTGGCTCACATCAAGAGACAAGTGACTCATCTTCAATCTCCGGTAAAATTTATTCATTATAAACATTAAAAATCCGAAGTTTGCGTTTATTTTCTTCTTCAATTTTTTTATGTGTATGAAGTAAAGTGACTTCAAACAATAAAACCTCTTTTTTTAATCTGCTGCACAATTGTATCACATGGTGGAAAAAAGTGTGCCTCCCAGAAGATTCATTGAAATTTTTGTCTCAATTTTCGATTTGAGGTCAACTTAATTTCTTAAATACTACTGTATCAAAATCAATACAAAATTGACTCAAGATTGAAGTAGATTTTATAGATCGTCAATTTTTTCACTGTGTCGTCAAAAAGGATGATAGAATCTCTATGACCTTTATTTTGTTCGTATTCTGAAACGAGAACATAGAAAAGCAAATTAGCTGTTTCATTTTATGCTCAAACTTCGAATTACGATATTGATCGAAATATTTTCAGACAGATCGATAATTGCATCCTGTTATCGCTTGTTTCTTGCTGGAGGATTTGGTCCCCCGATAATGAGCAATTAATTTATTTACCATCTAATTTGCGACTGTATGTTCATTTATTCATTTACATCAGGTTCTTGACAGCTTAGAGCGAAGATGGTACAACAGTAGGGGACGTAGGGGCGGATGGCGGGGGGGAGGGGGTGAAGTTTGTCAATTTGTTTGAACCATGGTATAGAGGTGCTATATAAATAGACGGTTTAACGTAGAAACCACAAGGATTCCGACATTCTGTCAGTAAATCCCCTTGGTTCATCCCTAATGTATGTAGGGTAGGTATCTCAACTATTCACACAACAAACGGGACTACTTGAGCCGCTAAACATCGCTGTCAGTCTCAATTTTCTCAACCCCCTTACAGAATTCACTACTGACTTTCTCTGTCACCTCGTCTGCTTATCCGCATAAATTAAAATTGCTCGTCCCAACATCACCTTGAAATCAAATTCGGATAAAAATGAATTTTCAACGAATCTCCCACCCTTCGCAATATAAACCGCGAGCTTTGTCGTTGAATAAGAAATTATGCAGGGGTTGAAAATCAGTTCGATAAACACTCTTATTTGGAAATATGATTTTTTCCTCGATTAATTATCCCCCGAAGCAGCCGTTTGAATTTAGTCAAGCTTGACGGTCGCTTAGTCTCGTGTCTAGGATCTAGACACTGAGGATGTAAGACCCTGAGACGATGCAAAGTGGATCCTTGAGCCCTCGACAACAAAGGATTCTCCCCGCTCTGCCTACGCTAAGGCATCGGGTCTTATGAGTAGGATATCGCATGTCCTTATTAATTAAGCTCCTCCTTGCCCTTGCAGGCTTCCTTCTCGCATACCTTAACGATCCGGAGCCACCTCGCAAGGAGCCATCTCAGAATCGGGATGAATAAGATTTTCAAGTTCTCGTCAAGGGATCCACAGAAGCTTCAGAAATAACACAAGAAGAAATCCGATTCCATTTTGTTTTTCGTGGTGGTCTTGGATTCAATCTTGGTCTTGCGTGCAAAATTTTTGCAGTCTGGCTTTGTACTACACTAGTTACCAATCTTGTTTTGCTCAAATGTTAAAGATTGAGGAAGCACTAAGTTCCAGAACTTTATTTCAACTTGCGGAAAGGGTCATCTTCGTCTTGAACAACATGGCATTTCGGTCTTCCATAGAATTAAATTTTGGTCTCCCAGAAAATGACGTGTTGGCCTTAATATCGCAGAAAGTGATACCTGAGAAAATGATATCTCAGTCTTGATTTTGAAGTCCAGCACTTTTGTCTGAGCAGGACTGATTCCTATCATGGCTAGCGTCGATTATAATGATGATGTGATGGAGAGTGTCTTGATTATCCTAAAGCAACAGTGTCATGTGAAAACAATGGCGTAGTCAAAGCTTGGGATGGAGTGTGCTGTCGCCTGTGGCCTAGCCTCTGATCGTCTTAATCCTCTACCTGTCTTACCTAAACCTGATGGGATATTTTGAGTAGCGTCTCAATGTCACGTAACAAATTTACCTATCAAAATATTGGACGTTCAAACAGTGAAGGGATCAGAGATAACCCAAAGGGCGATTTTTGATTTGATAATTGCCGCGTTGTAAACTTTATGCAGTCCGCATGAACGCGGAATTGTTGTATGAAAATCGTGCAACGTGCATGGAATATGAAATACTAAGATCTCACGGTGATGATATCGGCTTGGTTACATGTACTACTTATAATATGCAAATTTACTTCACTCGTCACCCCTGTGGTTCCAACCCTCTTCCGGTTCTCCAGGGGGCTCGTAGACCTACCAAGTGACTCTATTCAAACTCGAGGTGGATCAGACTGAGTACCGAGACTTTAATTAATATTAGGGAAATTAGTCGTCGACGGGGTGAAATTCGATCGAGCCTGTAGTACAAGGTTCTTTGATATCATAGAAGAAATCAGTTCTTTCGATATTAATAGTCGCGATGATTAATCTGCTATGATAGCACTATTTAATAATCAATCAGTATTTCAGACCCCCACGAACCACGGTCAGGGGTTGACAGGTGAGTCAATCAATTATACGGGGATGATAATACTCCGTAATAACATAGCGATGAAAGAGATGTATAATGAGGTGTCATTTTATAGCTGAACACAATAAATTATTCTTGATAAATTCGTACCTTCGAAAAGCGATGGCTATGCCTCGATAACAGAGTTCCTGAAAACCCTCAACACTTCGGTATACCCGTACAATAACATTTTCAAATTCTTAAAACCATTAACGACCTCTAACACTCCAACCTTCTTTCCTCCAAGACGCGTTGCACCATGAGGTCCATCAGAAAAAGACAAACAGAAAAAATTACTCCTCGAGGGTGCAAAACTCCAAAAATCTTTAGAAGTATGTATAAAGAGCGCTCGCTGACTTGGTTCGTAACAGAAATAGTAGCATGAATAACAAAGTATTGATACCTAGTGATAACAATAATGATAATTGAAATATTAAAAAATTCTAGACATACGGACATTCGATTTCGGACTTTTCTGTTTCTGTAACAAAACTATCAAAGGCTACGTTGATAGCAAAGTCAGACCCTCAAATAATGCAAAGTCCTCTTTACAAGGATATCTCTACGTCTTAAAAACCGCAAATGCAGATGCTTGGTGCACCTCACAGCCGATCTCCCTCTGATCCTTCTGTGGTGGAGAGAAAAGCTCGCGTCTTAAGCAGAAATAAGGAGGGTTCCGGGGTGCCAGGGTGCCAGTGGGATGGAGGGCGTCGGGTTCCATGGATGGGGCAGTTTTTCTGATTGCCTGGGAACAGACAGCTGTCTCAATCTTCGGTTGCCCGGTGAAGCTTTGGTGATTGTAAATGATGTCTCTTGTTGGGGGTTACTCGGCTGTGCTGAGGGATCGTATTGAACTGTAACACGATACCAAAGTAGGTATCCTATACAAAAAACCTAGGGTAGAATAATTAAGACATTAAGATCGTTGAATCGAGCGTGGAGAAGACAAACGGACTCGAGAAGTATGAGGTGTTCAAGAAATAAAAGAAAAATTAGCCAAAACTTTTATACCGTTCTAATTTCTCCCTCGGGACCGCAGCAGCAAGGATAGGCGTAAAATGGGGGTGGGCCTTGAAGAGACGAAGAGAGTTCGAAACGATTATCTGAGTTTTAAAACAAACTCTCAAGTGTCTGCAAAGTCTTTCGCGAATCAGAGCGAGGTGGGGTCGACGGGTGCCGAGTACCGGGCTCCGGGCTCCAGGGGACGTGGAAGCAGATAATATGCTAATGCGACGCCCCAGAAACATGGGACTTTAAGGGGATCAATGTACCCCGTAAAGGCTTACGACTGGCGATATCGCCTTACGAATACTTAACGAATACCCGATATTTTTTTTTTTTTAGAGCCAGTTTGAAAAATAATATAATTTTTCGGTGACACCAGTTATTGAACAATAGCTAATACCTGCTAATTAAAGTTTAGTTTTCCGTTTTCGAAGCAGAAAAAATTCAGAATTATTAGCCATTTTTATTAGATAAAAAATGTGGGACTTTTGTCTGGAAATAAAAATTATTCGAAAGGAGATTTTCCAAAACCGTGTCTTGTATGATTAAAGAAAAAAGTTCAATTTATTATTGTTTTTTTTTTTCACGTCCCTATGAATTTATTTCGCATACGATTCCGAGGGTAGTAAAATAAGCAATAAATGATACTTCTTCCCTTAGAGTAGGGGGGGGCATTCGATTTAGTCAACATATTATTAACCATTGGTGCATGACTTAGTTTCTCGATTAATCCCCATAGCCGTCTAGTATATAGTTGCATGGGAAACTCTGCAGGTTGCGAGATTACGAGTTTAGTTGCGAAACAACTTCTCTCTGCCCCTAGCATAGCACGCTTCCCAGTTTTCTAATGGTTATTATTACACTTGATGCTCTCCGGGACGTACAGAAATTATTATATAAGCCTCTGAGCCAGCTAATTAATGGACTACAAAACTACTAACTCCGATCGACGAAAATTTCACCTCTTCGCAAATTTTGACCTTCGCGAATCACAAAACAAGAAAAGTAACGTCGATCACATGAAATTTGGGACATTTTGCAAAATAAATCTGTCATTTTTTCAATTACAGTTCAACATTCTTCAAAACGTTAAACTTAACATGTCAAAATTCAACATTAATGAAAAATCCAAATTATTTCCGACTGTGTGCCAATCCTAACCCGACCTAAACCCTCTTAATTATTTTTCTATAGCGTTTTTTTTTTCATTTCTTTTGAATTCCTCGCGGCACTGAATAGCCGGAGCTTAATTCTCTCTTCGGGGTGCTAATTTTTGCGCGAAAGAAAGCCGTTGCGGCGTTGAGGCACCTGTTCCGTTCCCAGCCACGGGAGATCAACAGACAAATGACACGCGATTCAGGGATCCCCTTGGCTCGAACGAGGAAACCCAGTTACAAACTACTACCCCCGTCTCTAGTCTCTCTCTTTCGACAAAACCCCCCCAGTATACCTTAGCCAACGATTAATGTCTTACTTGGTGGTGCGCTCGCGGGCGCAAATCTCGCGAAAAATACCTCACAGTTTTTCTCTAAACGATCCTTTCCCCATTCCATTCCGTTTCATTCCATCCCCTCTACCCGCTCGCCTCATTTCTAACGGTCTTTCGTGTATCGTGGTAATGATCTGAGAATCTACGTCGATTGCTTAGTTTTTCTCTTTCAGAAGGAGAGAAATATACAGTCGAGGAAAAATTAAGTGAATCATTTCTATAATGATAATTACTTTTTCTTTTGTGTGTAAAAGAGAGAGGAAGAAAAGAAAAAATAAAGCTTACGAACCAAGTAATTAGACCGTAAATAATTTTGATAAAAATGATTAAATAGGACTTTAGCGAGAAAGGACTCTGTTACGGTCGTATATAAGAATCCGTAAATCTCCGTTGCAGAGTCTGAAACCCCTTTTCAGACCGTAATTAAGAAAAGTCCAGGCTTTTTCACCCAAATTAACTGTATGACTTATTACAGTTTTATCTTCAATTGCGTGCTTTAGGGTTGAAGGAAAGAGGCTTCAAATGTTACCCTCCTTGGAGACGTACAACGATCTGACGATTCCCCCATCTTTATTTTCTATGAATGAAAATTCCAGTGAAATGAAATGATGTGAGATATTCTATTCGACACATTCTTCATGCGTCATGGGAATTGAAGACAGAAAGAGAGCCGGGCACGAAGATGCCGAAGTTAAAGTTTGAAGTTCTCGCCGGCTTTTCCTCACTGCAGAAACCTTGCGCCACATAAATATACCTTCGAGGGCAGCCCACACCCTCTCCACTCCGCTCTCAGCTTCTTAAGTTACTTCCGTGAGTTTAGATACAAGTTCCCTAGTCTTTTGTTTTCAGAGGGTGGGGACATGGGGGTTGCCTCGGAAGAGAAGGATAGAGGAAAGGGTTGGATCGGGAATAGACCGAATTCGTTAGCCAACTACCGGTGCTAGATTTAACTTACTTTCACTCCGCCACCCGCTGTTAGTCTGCAGGTCTTGGGAATATTTTAAGCTCGTTACAGCTGGCATAGTTATTGAAACAAGATCGAGATATTTTGCTCAGAGACTTTTGGGATTAAATCTGAAAGCGAAGGAAACGACACGTGCCTTTTTGCGAGGGGTTCATCACTCTTCGAGTGGTCAGTGGTCACTCAGGTAGTGTGTATAGCTCTATAAAATATCTCAATTCCCCACGAAGTCACTTGAAATCTTTTCAAGTCTTTCAAATTCCTGAATTCCTATGAAGTCAAATGAAGTCTGATAAATTTCTAAGGACGCTCGTCAAATTCCTCGACACTTTTTTGAGGTCCCTAGAAATCTTTCGAAGTTCGTAAACTCTATTGAAGACTCTCGAAGCTCTATCGACTCACGTGACATTTCATGTTGTCTTTTCTGAATCCGTGAATTAAAATTTTTCCACCTTGTTCCAGGGTGGTCCGACCGGATCTGGCCAGAGACAGACGAACGGGGATGCAACCCATAATCACAACGGGTATCCACCACCCCCAACAACGTCTCACAATACTATGAACCAAATGAACGGTTTGGGAGGGATTAATGCTCAGCAGCCACAATATGACCCGAAATGACCATCAAAGTGAGCTAAAACTAGGACATCGAGATATCGATGAGAAAATTAATCGGATTGGCCAAATAATCATTAAATGTTTAATCGTACAGTTATTGTATTAGAATTTCAGCTGAGACTGCGAAATAATTCGAAAATATGTTCGTTCTGAATTTGATGAACGTATATGAATCAAAATGACTCAGATTTTGTATATTTTCTTTTCAAATCCTATATATTCGAAACAGAAAAATTGTATTCGACAGAATATCGTTCGTCATAGTAGTAAAAAAAAAACTTGGTGACATTTTCAAGATTCCCAGCTTCATGAGACTTTGTCTGAATCCAAATTCATAATCCAACACTTTGGCAACATGGGTGCTGCGTTTAACGATAAGTATATAAATGTTATGGTGCTGTTTAGGTGAAAATTTGACAAACAAAAAATTATTACTGCTCTATATATACAATCAGGAACCAAGTTTAATGATAATTTGCGCATATTCTTGACTAGATAAAATCAGCTTTGTGGTAACATTTTTAATATTCATAACTGGCTGATAACCACACATGGTTAAATAATAATTTCGTATTCTGTGTCGGAATCGAATCTCGTAGAATAAATAAGATTTATTCACGAGTGCATAGTAGGTACGGTGGAGGTAAGCCCCAGAGAGTCATACGTTAGGGGTGACTTAGCATTGTTTCAACTTTGAATCTCCACGAGCTCCAGATTGATGCGTAAAACTTTTTCCGTTGCCTTATTTGTTAGTCAGATAACGAACCCTGAGTTATGTCAAAAGTTTGAACACAGTTTTATCGTAAATGGGGAAATGTTTTATTTTCGTTCTCCACAACCCACCACCGAACCGAAAGCGACGTTACCATACGTTTTATGGAATAAATTGGTCCCCCTGTTTAGAAGTCATTGCAGCGTGATTTTATCCGCTTATCAATTCCAAATAAAAAAATCACCTGAGCGTTTCTAATCCGTCAGGAACAACTTCATGATATTGTTTGTTATGATAATATAATAAATCTTGCAGTCTACTTTGCAGATTACATATTACGAAAAAAAAAGAAAATTGAATATGGATACGTATATCGGTAGATGTAGTTCGTCAATAAATACGTGTAATTTATATTGTACAAGGTATTGTATAATAATACATATAATTAATCTGCATAAAAAATCAAATTATTAGATCATACTATTATAAACAAATATTCAATATATTAATATCTGGTGACTTGAATCAACAAATTATAACGAATATACGTAATAGAATATAAAATGACGTAACCAATCTGATATAACAAATCATAGTCTGTTTTGTAAATTATAATTATGTCACAATAAAGATGATTTATTATTTCCATGTTATAAGTTGAAATTGACTAATGTCTCGTGTATTTCTCCCAAAGTATTCCGATCCGTAATCCCTTCTGCAAAATCAATTATATCTGACTACGGGCTCCGCCCCTGCGCGCTTCGCGCGCCTACCCCGGTCGGCGCTTTGCGCCTCAAAAATTGGTACCACAACTGTTCATTCCCTTAGGAGTGGAATTTCAAAAAACGCTCAAACTACTTTCTAGGTATTTGAATAAGCAATAATTTGCAGCCAAAACGAAGTCAATATCTCATCGGGCCGAGGAGATATCCGTGAATCCGCGAAAACATGTTTTACCCCTTTTATTCTCCTTGTGGGGCGAATTTAGAAAAATCGCTTCTTAGTGGGTGCTTACCAAGGGAAGGGAACATGTTGCCCAAATTTCAAGTTTCTAGGTCAAGGGGTTTGCGCTGGGCGTTGATGCCACTTGTTCCTTTATAGATGTAGATCATATTTATCATTCGATTATTATATTCGATAAAAATTATAGTTCATCCATATTGAAAAAAGAGAAAGAATCGATCAAATTATTTTAACTTACGCTTCTGAATGGACTGATAAACAAAAAAGTGTCCAACTAATTGGCAAAGGCTAAGTATGAGCTCAAACAATCAAGTAAAGCTTAGATACAATTGTGCTAATTTCATGTTGGAAAGAATGCACAACCAAGACAGAAACCTGAGTAGATTTTTTGGAATATAAATTTATATCACTCCGTGCGTAAAGTGCGACTTTACGCACGTGAGCGTGCGTATAATCGGACTTCACCCACGTTTGTGATATAAAATTTGGTTCGATACATGTGCAAAAGTCGTTTTTCCACTCGTGAGATGTCATAATCGCTTTGCTCGGGCGACAAACCTCCCACTCGTGCGAAAACAAACCTTTTGCTCTAGTATCGTAATATACTATTATACACTGTGTATGACGCGCAAAAATTAATTTTTGAATATGTACTCTATAAATTTCTGCAAATTTTCTCACGTTATTTGAACTTTGAAAATCGAGCACGTTCAGTTCTTGTTTCATCGATTCGCTCGTTGGCGGAATAACGACGATAGAGATATTGGCTTCTTGTGTGGGAGTCTATATCGCATTGGAATAATGTTTCTGCATCAGAAATGCACATTCTTCACAATATCCTTTAAAATATTAAAGCGTAGTACGTGATTGGCCAGCAAATCTGTCCTTCCTCAATAATTTACCAATCATACGCGGTCCTTTGTGTTTTATACGCCAAGATTCGAATAAATCGCATTGTGTATTCAGAAGGGCGAAAATCCAACTCTATTGGGGCGCGAATACTGCCACTGTCTCTCTCTCTCTCTCTCTCTCTCTCTCTCTCTCTAACTCTACCTACCTACACCCACATAGTGTTACTCTGAGAATCAAACTGGCGAACTGCGAACCAATCTAACCTACGCGCACGAACTGATCGAGAATTTTGCTGAATATTGCAAATTTATGATAATACCTCGACGAGTCACTGCCTCAGCTTCATTCCTGTATATCTACTTTATCCATCTGAGCAAAAAATTCCGCGATGTACACCTGAGGAATTTTTAAGATAAAATTCACAGTCTTATATTTATTTGTTTTCGTCTTATATTGATAATCAAACTTACGTAGATTACACAAATTGGCAATTCTTCGAAAGCTTTTCAACCACTATTTTTCATCCATCCCGAGATAATGATTGGCAATTAGACCTAGACTCATGATAAATGTTATTTATGAGTACGATTACCTGAGGCACGCCTTAGACTCTCTTTTACCTGCACTTTACCGACCCTGGTTACCGCATAATTGGTACCCAATTACCTTCGTATAATTTTGAACAGCGGTGAACAGCCCGAGTGTTTGCACAGCCGAGTAAGTTCACCCTCCGAGAATATGATAAACTATCACGAGTAACAAGTCATTTTTTATTGGAGGTATTTGAGTAACGGAAATATTATTGCCACGCTGAAAATTATTTTCTGGTATTTTAGGATTCTAAGATTTGATATTTTCTTAGTCGAATTTTGAAGATTACAAAACTGATGTGATTACATTAAAGCAAAAAGCTGACAACAGTGAATTTAATATGGAATTTAACAATCAATAAACAGCGGCGATCATTAGACACAACAATTAATTGACGTAGGTATAGGCTGAAAATAAATTAGACCATTTGACCACGTAAACCGATTTTTCAAAACTTTTCCACTCTGGAAACAGGAAGAATAATGAAGCTTTCATCTCGTATCTGAAAAGCAATAGATATTTATGTGGCATGCGCAGAAAGTAACTGTTTATTCGGCAAACATAACCTTGCCGAACAGTTACTTTCTGCGCGCGCCCCATACAATATTTTTTACGGAATAGTACATTGTGTATCAAGGGCGCAAAACACTATTTTTCGAGTGTGAAATTTGCAGTACGAGCCGAAGGCGAGTGTACTGCAATCACACTCGCCAAAATAGCCTTGCGCCCGTGTTGCACACGATTTTTTTCTCAACACCTGGTCTGCAAAAATGCCTCTTTTCAGACCGAGTGAGCGGGCGCAAAACGGAACTTTGCGCCCGAGGGCAGGAAAAGAGTCGTTTGCGCCCGCTTTAGGCGGGCGCAAAGCTCATTTCCGCCCGAGGGCCGAAAAGATCTGTTTTGCGCCCGCTCAAGAGGTATGAAAAGTGGCATTTTGCGACCGGGTGTGAGAAAAAGACATTAATAGTCACTTTGACGCCAGTTGAGTTCTGCACGAACTGCGTATAGGAGCTGCTGTAAAAGGTAGTAGAGAGGGGGTAACCTGCGGTATAAAGACTTTATTCCGCAACTTTGACATGCGCACTTCGAACTGCCCATCAAAGTTGCGCAATAAAGACTTTATACTGCAACTTTGAACTTAGCGGTATGAAGTGCCACTTGCCGGAACGAAAACAGGCTTCAAAAAGTGACTTTTTAATGCCTGTGCCGTAAAAAAAATTCTCTATTTCCCACATTGCGTTACACTCGTTTGAAAAAATGTTTTTTGAAAGTCGGTTGGGAGTTAATAAAAAGGAATGTATATGTGAATGACTATTACTTCCATACCTATAAACTTGACTCAACACGTCAATTTTTTTTTTTCACAAAATTTCTGGTAAAAAAGATGAAAAGTTGAGATAAAATTTTTCAAAATTGCAATTTTGAAAAAAAAAAATTCTTTCTGAAATGTTGTTAAACTTTATTGGAATATCGCTTCATTTCCCGTCTTAAAATTGGCATCATTTTGAAAAGCCTTCTAATCCATGAGCGTGCATCACATTTCTAAATACCTCAGTTTTTTTTGTTGTTTCTGCCTGATTATCTATTAAAATTGCTTGAAAAATTCGGGTGCGAAGAACGTAGAATTTGAAAATTTACTATCTTTTGGTAAAATTGGGTATTCGTTGTTTAGAGATTAAGTTATTAAGGTCAACAAAAACTGCATAAATTTAATAAAAGTGGCTTTGAAAAATACTTGGTTAAACTTGAGTGTATATTATATATCATTAAACCCAGTGGATGAAGTTGGAGAGACTGACCAGTGGCCGAGATGAGGACCGAGAGTCGTAAAGGTAATAAAAACCACAATTAATTAAAAAAGTAAAAATTGTTTTGATAAAATTAATTTACAGAAATATGCGGAGCCGACTGAAATAATATCCAAGCTGATGCGTGTCTCGGGGTAAAATTATTATGGACAATATATGAAAACAAAAAGTGAGACTGTGTGCGACGTGACGTAGAAACGATACGGCTTGAAAGTTTGAGCTTTTTTCACATTCTATTTTCATAACTCTTATCGGGACGCTCATTCTCCCGGCTATCCCACCCCCTCCGCCTCTCGCTCACCCTGCGTTGTTTGTTGCCTTTTTTCCCTCTTCCATTCTTTCTTTCTTTCTTTCTTTCTTTCTTTCTTTATACTCGTAGCCCCGTAGGGCGTAGTGTGAGGAGGAAAGCACCTCGAGCCTTGAGAAAGTGTGATTTAAGCGCGCGTAAAATGATCGTTAAAGCAACAAAGCTTTTTAACGCTCGTCGCTTCATTACGAAACTCAGTCAGTCAGTTTATGAAACGTGAAGAAATTATACTTTCTAGGCTGAATTGCCTACTGCTTTAATTATTCAATTTTCTTTCTCCCCCTCGGATTCCAAGGTGCGGACAGAAAAAATGCTGAATTTATCTTCAAAATCCGATAATACTTGATGTTGGCTTTAAAGTAAACGAGTTGAGCTTTATTTAGAAGACACGAGTTAGATGCCACCGCAAAATAACCTGCGAAAAGCTCAGAATGAAAACCGTCGCCTCGCTACCTTCGTAACCGTCGTACTTATCAATTTGAAATTTATACACTATTTTTATATCGTCGTTATCTAAGCTTTTAAGGAATTTTGTTTAAAGAAAAAAAAAAAAACAGGCCAAGACATCTTTGAAAACCACAAATGAAAAAGTTAAATTTTACCTAAAGTTTGATATTTGAAGTAAATTTTGGTGTATATTGATGATACAGATAAAATAGTATCTGTGTGTAAGCTTTGCTAAACATTTTAATACAGCTGAAAAGAAAATTTTTGAAAGATCTAATATGATAGTTTCGGTTCAAAATTTCTCAAGGTAGGAGAACGAGCGAATCTGGAAAAATAATTCAGCACTTTAGGATATGCGGGAGTTATTATCATGATAATAAGATAGCGTGCTGCCAACGAAGAAATTTTCCTGTTAATTACAAAATACCGAGCAGCTGTACTGCGTATATACCGTTGCAGTGGAATGAGAAAGAAGGGTATAAAAATGAAGTTTGAAATCCGTGTTGCCTTCTTAAACGGGTTAAGTTTAATCCACACCCAAGTTAAGCCAAGTGCTTAAGCTTTTTATGAAGCTAAGTAAGTAAGCGAAGCTCGAGCTTATTTCAAGGTGTGCGTCATCAGGTCTGAGGAGTGCCAACGATAATTAATACACTCATACATCATTTGCAGAGGCTTTTTATCGAACCCTTTTCGAATTGCACGATTCTCGACGCCATATTTTCTCGTTCTTTTGTTTCAGTGAAAAATAATTTGCTTTTTCGAGTTTTATTAAAGCCGGGAAATTATACCGTTGGCTATAACCATTTCCATATAATCTAACAACCCTCGTGAATATTCGTGGCTATAGTTTTCTGACAAAAGCTGGACCCGAGCGAGAAAGAGGGAAAGATTGTTAAAAGGGAGAATCAAGAATGGTGGAGTAGGTAAAGAAACTGTAAAAAATTTCAAATCACGAAGCAATACTAAAAACTTTCATCCTTCTCTGAGGCCTGAAAGCGAGTCTCGTCAGTTGGTTGATGAAAAACCCTGGGGTAGTTTATTAAAATTGGTTAATTAAAAATTCGACCCTGTAAATTTTTCGTAGAGAATGACGAGGGTTGAGACAAATTTAAGGAATATTCTTCCAGGATGCAGACATTTTTTACGGTTGAAATGGTCTCCATTCGAAACGGAAGGAAGATGCTTTGAGTATCCAGCGTCTGTACGTCACGTAATATATTCAAAGACGATTCTAAAGCATCCCAACTATCTTTCATTTCATTTTGTCCGGCTTTGTGTCCGGCACTCTTGTAGATTCGTACGCTCCAGACGCCGAGCTTTGCGGAATGGCGAAGTGTTGTCAATTGGAAGTAGACCATTTTGCTTGAATATTACGCGTCAAAAAGGAATGGGAAAAAGTCTGTAGACTTTATGATTTTCCAGGATACTTTTGAGGCGGTAAATCTTCCGTTTTAGGGCACGAAGCTGGTCGAAAAATTGGATAAAATCATTTTTGCATATGATAGAATGGGCAGATGTTTTCCGCCCTGGCAAACACCGCGTGAGACTGACCAGCGACCTTTCTTTGACGCGAAATTTGGAATATTTCAATTTCGCTTTATTTGTCAAAATCCACGACCTCTTCTCCAGGCTTACATTCAAGTATGTAACATATACTGTCAAGTCGCGCCTCACATGACCCTCGAATAAAATATTTCTTATTGTGACTCGGAAGAGATATTCGGTATTAAAAAGAAGATAAAATACCTTAAATTACTTCACTGTCGATAATAATTCACTCAAAATGTTAATCAAGTTCCGAAAGAAATCTTCAAATATTAAAAAGAAACAAGATTTTCCGTCAATGTTGGGTCGAAGGTGCCCGAAAAATTTCTCTCGAAGTCATTATCGTCTGTGTTGGGATTTACGAAGTCATTTCCTTGTCGAATATTGAAGGTGGAATTTTTGCTGTGATTCTGTCTTTGGTTGATATGAATGTGAAAAACGTCGTTTCCGTGTCACGTTCTGTGCCGTGTGCGTCAGGTGAGTGAAATTAAGAAAAATCGTTGCGAAATGACGTTCTTTTCTTGCAGGCAGTGATACGGCTTCGTCGCAAACAAATAGAAGCCTCATGAGCGACTGGAGCGAAATAAGAAGTTTTTTCTCACCTTTTGTATACATTATACTTCTATACGGTTATTTTTATTATTATTACGTTTCTGGAGCTTTCTCGTCATTCATTCAATTTATATCACACAATAAACAGAATTTAACGAATATACGTTCGGAGATGTGGGGGAGACCGAACTGCTTCGAAACAGGTACCGACGTATTCATATACAGTATAATATGTATCATTTGCGCGGGTGATGAATTAGACGATTTTAATATAATTTTTTTATTTTTTCATTTAGGTAAAACTTAGAAGCATCCAGCTTCAATTTCACTTTTGGAAAATCACTAAATTTTCATTCTCTGAGATACAGACTCTTGAGAAACGAGTTTTTAAACAGTCGTTGGCGAAAATGAGAAGAAAAAAGGTACATCTATTGAGGAATAATCATCTCACTTCCAAGAATATGTACTTGAATTTAACTTGTAATATTTTTCCACTTGATTGCTGATTAGAAAGTGTAACTTCTTTCAGAGTTCCAGAATTGTGTTAGAGTTTCGTTCCGAAAAATATACCAAATTTTTGTGAACAAAATGACATCTTCATCGTTGTCTTTAGCAGTAAGAAAAATTTTCCCCAATCAGTTCCGGCTTTATGATTTTTTTCCCACTCTCTAATACGACCCGGATCTTTTGGAACACCCTGTATAATAATCCTGAAATAATGATCGTGCGCGCTCTTGTTCGAAATTCACATTACAAATGGGAAATGATTGTGCCATAGATTCCATGATCAGTGGTGAATGAAATCCCGATAATTAATTACAGTTTAATGAGAAATCTATGTATATTCGGAGTATTTTATCTTCAAAATCAATAGTAGACTCAATTACTCACTGTATGTAATTCTGTGAATCATTAACGAATATAATGAGATAATAAGGGTATAAACGTATTTTCTGATCGGATGCTAAAGAAGGAATGACCAGGATCTGATTTTTCAACAAAACCCGTTCTCGAAAGGGACAAAAGATCTGACAATATTCACAATAAGTACTCGAATGAATTGAGCAATCTTGGCCGCTTTTGTTTTCGAGAACTGCCACTTGTAAATATAATTACACCCAGCCCCCGTACCCCGACATAGCCGCCAGCCCTAATTTGATTCCACGGTTGTTTTCATCCTCCAAACCACCGCTCGGCTCTATACCGCCAAACCTTTGCCCGCGCATTGTCCTTTGTCACTCCATTGAAATTACCCTTACTACTAGAGGCTGTATCGCTGTGTCTGCGGAGCTTGCGAACCTTCCAGAGTTACATTTTCTCCCTTATTGTTACAATTTTATTGAATCCGCCTGCATTGTCTCTTCGCTTGGGCATCAGCCGCAGTTCGTCGAAGAAGAATTAAGCTTTTCGCCATAGCCATGTTAATTATTACTATTATTATTGATGTGGAGCTTTTTGTACAGCTCTGATTTATTTTAAAAATCAAAAGACCATGCAGCAATTGTTCTGGGAATTACGAAAGCCGAGTTTGTTTGATTCGGGATAATATCGTTGTTTGAGCTTCGGGAATAAAAGGATACAAGAAAAAAAGCTTTAATATCCAGGGACTTAGTAGCTGTTGACTTGTAATAAAATTAAATATAATAGACGGGGAGTGGTCTCCGTTGGTTCGGGGATGAATGAATTTTGGGTCTGGGAACCATTAATTATTCGAAATTAAATATCTTTTCGAGGGGTTTAATTAAAATGTTTACAATGCTATGCGTCCCGTCACGACGTGGCATTTTGAAAACGCCGAATTATTAAAACTCTAGATATTCATTAATCAAATTGCATGCAATTTTTTTTTCTCAAGTTTTTTTACTGCGCAATAACATTCTCTCAAAGAAAAAATGATCGAGACGAAAGTTTCCAATCGCAATTTGAGTCGATAAAAAAAGCGAGAAGATTAATTTTTGGAAGGGTTTTCGAAAAGTACCTCGCGGTATAAGCCAATTATTAATTCAGAAATCGGGTAATGTAATTTAACAACTTGTTATTCGCGTAATTAAAATTCCACCCCCTACCTTCGCCCCGACTCGAGAGCAAACGATTCTTGTTTGTTTAGCAAACAAAGGGGTTTTGCGCGAGGTGGGGGCCAGAATTATTACATCTTTTGTTCCCAGGTTCAAACCGCCCCATTTGTGGAATTGCGGATAGCGATTCAACTCCGATTGCCACAGGGTTGAATAGACCGCGGATGCCGCACGTCTTTTGTTGCTTTTGACTAATTTCTACTAACTAATCCACGTAGTTTAATTCAGATATTGATCCGGCGATATCGGTCTCGATAATCAAAGACTTTTTCCAGAAATTCGCATGCTCTTTCGAAACGGAATTTCACGGTAGGCTATCGAGCTCTGTAATCCTAAATCTCTATTCGAGGGTTGATACGTTCTTCGTCCTTCACCCCTTTACTCGAGTTAATTCTTGTGGGTCCCATCGGTGACTTTATCGTAAGAAATAGCTCCCGACCGACAACGACCATGGTGCACCACCCCAAAAGCCCCAACGATCGTAACAGTAAGAAGTTACAACGGCATTGTTACAGCTAATGTTACCCGAAGTTGGTTAACTTTTAGTTTTACACGACGATTTGCTTTAAGAATTTATGGTAACGACACGACGAGGATCTTTCCCTGGTCTGTTTTAATTGGTAAAATTATAAAACGAAACCGATTACAAACTCGAAAGCGTCACACACGGAACTATTCTACGATAAAAGAAAAGCTCCATTTAAAAAAAATAACTTTATCGCAGCAAAAATGCTATAATTATTCCGTGAGAGTTCAAATTTCAACACTGACAGTTTCAACTCTTACACAGAAGCTTTATTTTTCTCGAAAAAGCTCATTTCGAAAGAAAAGATTATATTGTTTGTGAAAACATCACCATTTTTTCATGAGAGTCGGAAAAGCTTCTATCTTAGCAAAAAGACATAACTTGTGAAAAAGCTCGTTCTTGAGGGACAAGGAGATTTGGTTTTTAAGAAGCTCAAAGTTCGGCCAAATAGCTTGAACTTCGGGTATAAAGCCTCAGTATTCGAAACGCTGCAGTGAAAAAAACCGAAAACCTTCATATTCTCTTCGGAATAGTTTCGATTTTCGCGAAAAGCTGTGTTTACAAAATTTTCAGTTTAGGGAGGATAAAAGCTTCGATTTGTTCGAGGAAGTCTTGTTTTTTTGAAAAAAAAAAAACACCCGAGTTGAGCTTGTTAACACGAGTTGTTAATAAGGGTAGGTGATTACGGAACGATAATCTATCCCCAAGGATTAGAGATTGATAGTAGTCCTCAATGATAGTAGATTGCCGCTGACTGGACGAAAGCGTTTTGTTTTGTGATCGAGTAAGATGGTCTTCTGTGATATAGAGCCAAAGACGATCAGTAAAAGATGAGAAAGTGGTAATTAGCTGCAGTGATCCTAATTGAGAAAAGTGACGTAGCTTCAGGGCTAATAATATTATCGAAACTCGAGAGAGGGGGTCTTTTGTCCGTGGGCTTTTTCCTTACAGTCTCATATTTCTTCTTTGGCGAAGAAATTTCTGCAGTCCAGTCGCGCCAGAAATGAGACGTATTTCTTTATTCCCTATATCTCTCTCTCTCTCACTCACTCTCTATGGCAGGGTTTATTTCACCAGATAGAAAAGTGTATTCGAAAAGTTGTGTAACTCTATCATGTTGTCCTCTCCCCTTGATACCATTCTCTAGAAACTGCGAGAGAGTGGTTAAAGCAGACTAACTTCTGCTAATAATGGAAAGACATTAATTTCGTACGATTGGGCCCAGCGGGGTGATACTCGTCTTTTTGCCCCCTCTTCGGTGGCAAAAATCCCCACGAAGAAGTTTCTTCGGAAAAGCTCGTACGGGTATTTTCTCTTTTTGCAGTGTCGGTATGGGGGTTTGGGATTTCCCATTTCGGTACCATTGCGCGGTGTAAAAGTCACCCCTAGCAATCTTAAAACATTCAAGGGCGTATAACAAGGATAAGAAGCGGGGGGTTAACCCTTTGCACCGTATAATCACCAAATGCCGCAGTATAACACCCTTGGGAACTATTCGGAAAGAAGAAACCGTTTGCTAGAGTGAAATAATCAGAAATGTAAAATAAAAATGGTGGAAAAGAAGTTCGCGACTCAACGCCCTGCGATAAGGGTGAAAAAGAATGATTCGTGTTGGATTCCTGGGTGATTATACTACGATAATATTCAGCATCCATCATGCATTCCTGGAGTCTTACATAGTGCCTGGTGTGTGAAGAGCTGCATGACGTGGTACAAAATAGGTGAGATCGTTAGCGCAAAGGGTGCGACTTTGCATTGTGTTTTTAAGTGCGCCTAAGTGTTAGTTTATTGTTACCCGCTGCCTGGTGGGCAAAACTCTGCTGCATATTTAAGATCGGCCATTAGAGACTTGCATTCCTACGGATTTCAAGATGCTCGGTATCCGTGTACGAAATATTACTTGTGCAACTGCAACTGCATATATATATAACTATCACAATTGAGATACAATTTCAAATAATTTGAAAATTTTAACAATTTCACACCTAAATAGTCTGTAGTGAAGAAGCTCAATGGAGAAAAAAGCTCCAATTTGTATTCTTCGGGGTTCCGAAGCTTTCATTTTTCTTTCCCCAAATACCGGTAAATTTATCCGGAAAAACTTGAATTCAGTGGAGCTTCTATCTTCTTTTTTCGAATATTTTCAATTCAAAAAAGCCAAATTTTTGCCAAAACGTTTCAATTCAGGAAAGCTCAAATTATTTCCATAAAAGCTCTAATTTCTAAAAATATCGACAGTTTTCAAGAGTCCGAATTTCGTGGAATAAAAAAAAGCTCCAAATCCCGAGCAGTTAATGCATCATTGATGGTCTATAATGATATGGTGGAATCTGAGTACGGAAAGCTTCAAAGCCGGTAGGCCAGGATGAGTGGAAATGATGATGAGAGAGTATCGCGTTTTCCGTAGGGTTTCATCCTGAACTATATATATAAATATATTTTTCTTCTTACTAAAGGAACAATACGACCCGAGCGCAGTCGGAGTGTCGTAAAAGCCAACAATGATGGAAATATTATTTTTTAAAGCCGCGCAGGGTGTCGTTAACGGTGTTGTGCGTGCCTTCCCCTTTTTTACACCGTGCAGAAAATTACAGAGACGGGGGTACGTCTAGTTTAATTCTGAATAAGAATACTGAAAACGGGGAAATAAACCTTCGTAGTTTTGACTTTGTTCGCTGTATCGAATACAAAATGGTAGCTAATAATAATTCTAATTATGATTGGAGCAGATATTCCATTTCTTTCGAATAGTTTGTCATTTGAAATCATTTCTGAGAAAGATAATGTCGAAAAAAAAATGTTCGAGTATGTCGGAAATCAATTTCAATTTATCGGTTTATTATTTATTGATATTCACTCTCCATTCTTCAGGTTATCTCGAGTGACGTAATATTCAATATTTTTTAACCACGGGGTACTTTACCATCGGACTTGGTACCATTGTTCGTGACCCCAGTTTCTTTTGTCTCGTTTCAAATATTGAGTTCAGTGTGAACTTTTTTATGATCCACGACAGAAAGAAAACTACATTAATAAGAAGGAATAAGAATGCATTTGCATGTAAAGCAATTCTGCAGGTCCGACACTGCTTCGCAGTCCTTAGCTTCCTTGATGAACTCGCCTTAATTACATTTCACTCATACTCTTGCACAACACCGATTCATAGCGTCGTTAAAAACTTTTTAAAAAATGATAAATGCCAGGAAAAATCAAACTCTGACGTTGACTGACTTTTAAAAATTCAGATTATTGTGTACCTATCTCAATCGGAATGACCGTTTCTTTTTTATCATGTAGAATCAATCATCGACGATGTACTATAGCTTGTTGTAAGCCTGCAAGGTAAACTAGCGAGCTAAATGATTCCGTCTGTGGTCAGACGCAGTGATATCAACAAGGACCGTGCAAATAGTGATTCAAATGCACTTTGGTATAAATTTAATGACCCGGATCATTCGGTTGATCTATCCGTAGCCGATAGACGTGATGAATTCCCTTTCGATTGACAGAATGGTTGTTTGCTAATCAAACGATTTCCCCATCGTCGAAAATAAATTGGTGAAAATAAAAATATTCTACAAAACCAATACACGAGCGGATGGACATTGAATCATGAAACGTTTACGGCGAGGAAAAATTACCAATGGACATTCGAAAAAATGTGAATAAATTTTGGTCTTGTGCTGCGATGTATCGCAGTCATGAATAATACAATATGTGAAACAGCTTTAGGCGTATCACATTCGTAGAAATGTTGTAGCAATTAGATTTAATCACATGGAAGGGGGTTTAATGCCCGGTATAGTATACACACGGATAATGAGTCGTGTCAACTCTAGCACCTCGCTTTAGAACTCTGATTTCACTTTTCTTAGGACTTTTTTATGGGTCCTGAAAGGATATGCGTGTCAGTGGAATAAAAGGCACTGTTATTTAACCAACAACACCCTTCGAAGGTGCGAATTATGGGTATTCGAGCTTGCAATTAGTCGATACAGCAGCGTGAGTGGCGATGAAAAAGTGTTGAGGGATCGTAACAATGTAGGTAAATGTTGATCAAGGCATTTATGATTACAGAAGAAATTTCAAAGACTGAGTTCTTCAGTTGGGATTTGAGCAGCCTTACGTGTTGGATGAGGTAGGGTATAGTGGCCCGGGGTTGCATGTTCGGGCCTCTGCGACCAGAGGTGTGATTAGAACTCGCAATGAGTAAAGTTCAAAATAATTGCATAACCCACTGCATAAAGTTGAAACTATAACAGCGGTGCAGCTGGTACTATATATGGTTTATGTTCGGAGCAATGTTGAACATATTTGTATATTTTCTTAATAAGGGTAGGCGCACTTGAATCTTGAGTCAAAAGTTAGCATTTTTTTCGATAAATAGATTGGAAATGGATCAATTAGGTTGAACGAAACCCACGAATAATTCAATTTTCATATGGTCGTACTCTTCAATCGATGAGAATATGGATGTTGCAGTAGCGGAAATTTTCCGACAGACAATTGAAGGATGTGTGAGGGATTAAAATTACATGACGCATTCAGGTGCACAGAGTGCGTTGCATATCAGAGAACTAGTCTCGTAACAGGTGCTGTGAGCCATGACTCGGATTTGCTTTTAGTTGGCGACTCAAGCTATAAGGTACAATTACTCGAGATTCTCATTCTCACTGTATACACCTAGTCCATCCCTTGGGGACGGACAGACAGACACGAAGACCGCGTGTGAATATACGTATATGCACACCGAAAATAAGCACCTCTTTGAAATGTATTATTCTCAGGTGATATACAAGTTGATAGTTATGATAATTACCAGTCTTCGTCATGCTCAAAATTGAAATCCATTTTTCCATATTTTAGCAACCTAATATTTTGTCAGTTTTTAAATAATTGAACAACATTTCAGAAGTATTTACATTCCACAATTTTATTTTACATTTAACGCATCGTATTTTTAAACAATTTTATCGTGTGACGTACACAAGTCTACAAATCTCTCCGTTTATTAATTCGAAATTTCAAATTAAATTGATTTTTTTTAATTAATTTACTTCACCATGACTCCACATGCTTTATTATCTAAGTTCTACGCATTACCGCCATTCTGATATAAAAATTAATTTAGCCATCAAAAGCTGCGTCTTGAATGATTGTGATTGATAGTCGAGGTGTACATTGGACGTGATTTTGGATGCAGCTCAGGTGACATTTTGGGAAAGGTACTGCCTTTGAAAGATTCATTCGCAGGTGCATTCCTCACAAGTGCAGTGTCCGTCGCTCTTACACCCGCACTTATCTGAAACGAATTACATTCGTTACTTGTTATTTGAAAAAATCTGCTGAAATTCGAAAAAAATAAAATTCTTTTTATATGTGATTGGAACTCGAACTAAAAGAAAATACTCTTCATAAATGACTGATTGATTCCATTAGGTAAAATCACCTGTAATTTTAATGACTCACAAAGTGGGCTTAGTATGTTTTTTTGTTCTTCACCAGCTTCGAAAATTTTCAGATTCACAATCATTTCGAGGATTATTTTTCAATTACTGAAATGAACGTCTACGCGATTCATCCAATTTTTGTGTACAAATAATATTACTTCTATAATACCTTTCGTAGTATCGCAGCATTTGCAATCAGTTCCACATTTGCAGTTCTCGCAGATATCTGTAAGTAAAGTAAAGTAATCGAAAGATTGTTTCGAATTAGTTTATACACAGTGAAAAAAATTGTGTGTTCCAGATGATCTAACATTTCGTTTATACTTGAAACACAGACAAAAAAAAATCCTTTGGTTCACTGAGTGAAATAAATGTTCACAAAAATTTCAACGGATTTTTCGGATCTCAACTGATGAGAACTAATTGTGCAAAAAAAAAAAAAAAACCGAACGAATGACAGTGGAAACCTGGACTGTCAACCGTTTGATTCGCAATTCTAATTTTCATACCAATGTGAAAAATGGAAACGTACCTTTGCACTTTTCGCACGGTCCCGGCATTTTGAATATGGCTGTTTGGAGTGTTTTTTCTTGAGTAACAAAATTGAGATCGCTTGAACCGTTCAACTAGCTTGTGAACATCGTGGTTGAATCGTGTCCTATTTGTTCACTTCTCCCTACTCCGTAGAACCTCTGTCTTCAGGACGTGTGCAAACTTCGTACAGTCGTCGTGCGCAGCTCTGATAACGGATTGCAGCTAATCGTCGACGTATCTCGTCGAGGCACCAACGCCTCTCTGCATTACAGTGTAAATATTTACAATTCTTGACACTGTGCGCATTTTTATTGATTAACTCACGCTGCTGGTACCGCTAATTATAGCGTAATACAATCTGCAATTGTCCCCCCTACGCACGTGTTACACTGATTGATTTTAAATACTTATTTTTTCCACGTTATTTTCCATCTTTGAATAACATTCAGCTGTTTTTTTTTTCTTTTTTTTCCTCTCTTTCTTTTTCAATGAGACGGATTTGATGATGAGTTGTCATACGTTTACGTCAGAATTAGAAATATATAATCCTGAAATTTTCGCGACGTATTTATTAACCATGTATACAGATACCTACTCTTTTTTTCCACATGTGTGTCTTTCGAACGATGTAAAGCTGATTTCGATCTATATTCTGGTTCCAAAAAATTCCGAGTCACTGTATAAATGTTAATAAACGTATTGTCAACATTCCAAGGTGGTGTTTTTGCATGGTTCGTTAAAAAAAATTCACAAATCATAAGCCACAATCAATTTGAGGCAGGAACATAATACAAATAAATACTGCAGGTATCCTATTTTGGGCTGCAAGTGCAGCCAATCTGTTCACATAGATTTTGAGTATTGAAAGCTGTGAGAGGTTTACATTTTCACATCGCAGCTTACTTATTTCAGGGTATAACAAAAGAATGCGGAATGTTTTAATCGATGCGATGCGATCATACTGTGTGCTAATAAAGTTGAATATCGATACCGAGAAATTCATGGGCTTTTAGCGTTATAAAATGTTTCTTCGCAGAATATCGCAAATTCGCCTTCAATCAATCTCTATTTTGAGAATCAACATTTTCATTATAGGTTCATGGAATTCAAGGTATATGTAACTTCTTAGACGGAGACTTACATTAAATAAATTCGTAATACTCACTAATGATGGCACCGTACGCTCGAGTGAATGATGAGCATTAGTACTACTGGAACTGTACGAAAGTTCATTGAGTTCCTGGAATCATTACAGTAGATCAAAGACGGTGTAACGCTTGTCAATGGAATTATTCCCCAAACCACGCGTCAATTAGGGGATTCATGACGTAAATCATTCCATTTTGCACTTTCCTACTGGTAGTATCGTCATAGGGTCTATAACGAGTCTTTTTGAGAATTTTTAGTGGAGTTATGAGTGGGAATTTGGACTCAATCTTCACATACGTTCATGTAGCGATTCAGGAATCGATGTGTCAAGAATCTTTGATGATCAACCAGCTGGAAAAAATTTCTGCAAAACGTTGACAATATTGTAAATCTAGATATGAAATTGGAATCGAAAGTTAGGTATGTAGGATGAGTATCTTAAATGTACATTTCATTATCACATGTGTTCTATACAAGTAGCTATCGAGCTAATGGCTACACAAAAGTAAGCCGACCAATAGCAATATGACGTTGTTCTGGCTTGAGATTGTTGACGATGAAATTGACCGACACTGTGTGATTATTGAATCTAAATTATTCTTTGGTTCAACGGAACGTATGATTATACACGCCTCAAAACAAGGTCATCAGTGAAAAGCACAATCACGAATTCAATAATCTTCAAGCTAGTGCTGAGTTGAATGTTTGAGGTGACCTTTTTGGATCACTGCTTATAAAGATGTTTTCGGTGATGGAATCCGGTGAATTTTTTTTCGTCACTTCCCATTTCTCTGTTTTCAGAGAAAAAAGGAAGTTATTGTAATCACCATGAAAATCAAAAGTTGAGTTTTCACTGAATTTCGCCACGTTTCGAGGTCCAAAGAATCACCTCTCCAATCTCGAGAACGAGTGCGCGAATTTTTTATCAAATTGGGGTCAACAGACGCGGTTCTTCTCAACTTAGAACTGATTAAATTTTTTCTTTGATCGGTTTTTTATATTTTTCGAACTATTTGAATAACAAAATTCTAAAAAAATACAACAAAATGACGATATCTTGAGACGGGATCAACGGATTTGAATGAAATTTGGCACCATATGGTTTTTTAGATCGCTGAAAACGATTCGGATGTCAGTTTTGCAAAATTCTAATTTGGCGTATTCGATATGCTGCAAAAAAAAAAAAAAAAAATTGGATTTGGATGAAACTTGATACTCGTATGTTTTTTGGGTCACTAATCACAAATCTGATGTCAGATTGGCAGAATTAAAATTCGCTACAAAAAAAAAAAAAAAATTAATAACGGGAAGTTCAAAGGCTGGCTCAAAGTTAGCCGAAACCCGCTTGTTTATCCTTGAAATTGAATAAGTGACCAACATCATAGCTCTAGAAACAAGATTCCCATTATTATTGATAATTTGAAACGCAATTATTCATATATCAATAGCTGGAAATAACCATCATTTATCAATTCACGGTACGCTTACCATAAGACGGTATTTACTCATCGAACATTTCAACACTCGACTGTGGGTTACCAGAAGTGGGTATATGATAAACTAGAGAGATACCATACAGCAGAGCTTTACCAACAGACTCACAAGAAATTGCAACGACTGTAGGTAAAAGAAGACGATGCAAGAATCAATGTGATTTTGTATTCAATGATTACTGTGTTCTGGAGTCGGTTCGTGGTCTTATCTGGCTCCATAATAGTCGCCACTTCGTATCAACCGTTACTTCCTTATCTTTTTCCAACCAGTCTCCATGCACTTATCGAAAGTTTCTCGTATGATCTTCTTTGGATTTCTCTAGAATTTTTCAGTAGTTGGTAAAAATCGTTGGAATTCTCTGGAAGTCATTGGAACCAGAAGTTCACTTGTGTATAAAATACGTAACGCGAAAAAAAAGAGTTGGCGCATGTCTAAATGGAATTCCGAACATTGTATTTTCGAAAATTTCTTTATTCCATGCAACAATATCGACGTCATGGTATTAGAAACTGCATAAAATGGTAATTGTCGACGTCAACTGTCGTCGCGGCCATTACCATTTTAGGTAGGTTTACATTTAGCGTAGTTATTATTGCGTGAAACGAAGATATTTTGGAATGTAGTTGTTCAGACTTTCATGCGGAATTGCGCAATCATCTTCTTTTTTGGTCCTGTTAAGCGTAGGCTCCGATATCAGTGGAAATAAGTGACGCGTCTACTTGGTCGGTAAAGATTGACTATAGCAAGATTCATAAAAACGTTTTGCACACGTTCCAATGTACGTTTCAACTCGGCTGTATGAGACCCAACAATGACGTATTCGATCTACGCCAATGAGCTGTTTCCACCTCAGACAGCGTCCCGTGTGCAACGACTACTGTTGCTCGTGTACTCATTTGCTCAACTGTGTCAATTGGTATTACAGGTCGGGAAAAGAAAACACAAAGATTCGATGAAGCGATAATGTTTGGAACTTCGCAGCATTGAGTAATGTTCTCACGTTGTCATTTAGTCAAGCCAATTTTGCGAGTCTACTATACCGAATGTGGCCATGAAATTATCAATGACCGATGGGCAGGAGCTGGCGATTAATTTCAATCTGATTATTTTCGTCAGGATTCAACCAGACTTTGCAGAATTTTTTCAAATTAGTTGACAGGAGTTGTAACAGTACTTGATCGCTGTGCTGTTCGAAGATTGGAAGCATGACACATCTGAGGAAGAAATATGCAATTAAAGCCATTATTGAAAAATAAATGTTCTCATTGTTGATATGATGTGTTTCCTTAAAATCATTTCCAGGTTTACAGCAATGAAATATTACAATCGAAAGTAAGAAACTACAATATAATTGATGTTTGATTTTATACTCTTGACAATATCGTGGCTCATAATGATAACTAATGATATGTGTATTGACAGCCTGTGACATAACGTCGTTGCGGTCAGAGCATTAGTTTTAATTATATGTATAATTATATTAAGATGTATGATCATTAAATTATTACCTCAACCGCGATATGACCCAGATGATATTGAACGAACATATGCGACTTGAAATCAATTATGTAATTGCATAATGAGATGTGATTTGCTTTTCATTTTTACTGAGAACCAATGGCACGTAATATCGTTGGAATGTAACGGGAGACAACGCTGTTGCGATTCTCGTTTCTTTTTATTATTCTTCGGTGTATATGTCAGTTATTGACTCCATTTCAATCGTTTAATTTATATAAACTTCACAATCATCATCGTCCAATTTTTCTTCCTCATTAAAATAAGCAATTGCATGGATAATAACGGTGTCATACTTGAGATACTCGGTTCTAGGGTAGAAAAAAACAGATTACATTCTGTAGGTACTTGATTGACTCGAATAGGCTCTTGATATTATATCAGGAATCACCTTTTACAAAGTATCTTATCCCAGGTTATCAATTAATCGATCTGGGAGAGTTATATAAAGCTTTGCTTCTGATGATCATGATAGATGCGCTCGTCGAGATCAGCCTCAAAGTCTACAATATGTACATTTGCACATCGATTTTTATCGATTTCTAATCTCTCATCCTTAATGTTGAGAGCAAATTGATGTTTAATTAGGACGGACAATGGGGTTGATTGCTTGAAATTAGTTTAGGTCTGTTGTTCCAATTTTATAATTTCATTGTATTTTATTTCAAAACTCCATTCAGTGCTTGTGTCTTAATATTATAATTAAATAATGTGGAAATGTTGAATGAACGTGATAAATGAAGGTAAAAAGAAGATCTCGTCATCATTGATGTCTACACACTAGATACATTTAAATATGTTAACATAAGTCGTTTTTCCATCGTTAAGATCTTCCCATAATGCCTTATCCGCACTTGCAATCCGCGCATTTACAATCTTTGCCAGATTTGCAACCGCACTGATCTGAAACAATGAAAACAAAAAACAATCAAGTAATTTATAGCAAAAATCATTAGTGTAATAGCAAAGCAACAGTTCCGGGTCATTTTTTCATAATTAATACTTGGTCCAGCTTTAAGAATCAATTTTTTTGTTCTCTTTCGAAACAACCTTGATTGTATCTCGGTGTTACTAGAATTCTCTTCCCTCCTACGTAATGAACTCGTTACGATTGAACGGGTTCAATCGACAAAAAACCAATCGTTTTGGTCAGCATGATTCGTTATAGTAGCTGAGCGCTCCAAATACGTTGCTCCAAGATTTGTTGAAAAATTAATTCGTATTCATTAATTCTACGAATTTACCTTTAGCTGCATCGCAGCATTGGCATCCATCGCCGCATTTGCATGCTCCTCCGCATCCACCTGTAAAAAATGAAGAACCATATATAATCCATAAACTCCGGAATGTGGTAGAATTTATTCACGTAATTAATCAGACTAAGATGTGTAATGTTTTGTTTCATTTTTTTTTTTTTTTCAACGAATTCAATTGATTGTGCTATCGCAAACCGCAAGGCTTGATAGCGAGAGGTTAATTACTTCAATGCTATTCAATTCTCGCGAATAAAGTCGATTGAATAAAATTCAGATGATAAATTGTCTGCATCCTGCATTCCCGACCGGACGTACGGTCTCTCATTGTTAACAGATCAATACTCTGACCCTAGTAGACATAGTTGTACCCAGGCTGATTCAGTTATTGAATTAAAATACTATGATAGTAAAACTTTGCAGTGGATTTCTTCATACTTCATCAAGAACAATCTTGGGGCGACACGAATGAAGCATCGAATTTTCGAACAGGAAAAAAAGAATCGTTATCACTGGAGTGCAATTGGAAAAAGGAATCAAATAATAGGCGAATATAAAATACGTGACAGAAAAAAATGCGGATATTTTCAAACTCCAAAATTGAACCAGAGCCTCGTACTTGACAAGTCGAATGATTATTGAACACAGACTGGTATTACTAATGAAAAAATTCAGTGACAAAAGCAAGTCATCGACATTTCTCGGTGCTCGTAAATTTAAAGTTCCTATTCTTCTAGGCTTTCTTTTACTCAGAAATGTAATTTCTTCAGTTCACGAAACAGAAAGTAAAATCGAAAGAATCTTACCCTTTCCGCACTTGTCACTTGGTCCCGGCATGTTGAATGTGGTATATTACTGCTTTTTCACTGTTATAGAAGCGTAAGACTTGTCCAAGTCAGTTGAATGTGGTTTCTGATTGAATCTGATCGGATGCTCCGTGCTTATATCGAACCACCAGTCCCTCCTCTACTTTGCTGCTTCGTGCGGCCGTGTGCAACTCTGAGAGCGTGTCATGCGCAACTTATCATTTTTCCACACGACCAATTGCGTCGTAAAAGAACGAGGACATGCAGCGATAAGACTATAGTGGGGGTAACAGCTCCGCAGATACCACTGGAAACTTCGTCATTTCGATAATCTCGATGATATCATAGTCTGGTCTGTCAATATCAATAGTATCGTATGTTGGATCCACACTTGTGCACACGAACACCAGATACCAACGGTTGATACCACGGTAACTCCAGAAGGTACGGTTCTTCTCCCTGCGATGTAGGGTAACTTCGGAGTTCTACAATATCTTGAAAGCATTCGACTGATGGAAAAAGCTCGGGAGCTTTTATCGACTGTAGATGTTCGACTGTAGATAATAATGCAAATCGATCATCATGGAATTCGAGTGTTTCAAATTTCTTCTACTCTTTCGCCCTCGAAGTCTTCGCCTTAGTTGTTTATGATCATCACGTGTTGTGCCTTCGTGAAAAGTAATCGATCAATCCTTTCTTGAAATCACCAAGTGGACTTAATCATTATCGATCATTTAAGCATATGGAAAGTTCGAAATAGTACTTTTGCGCAGTGATCCATTCAATTGTAGGAATCTAATAATTGACGTAAGAATATTTGTTACTGGAGACGGTTAACATTGCATGGAATTAAAATGTCGTAAGAACCATTCTGCACGAGGGAATTTTATAACTTCATTCCGGGTTTGTTTTAAGAAAGTTTTCAATGTCTTGGCAAATGTGAATTAATCGGAATACTAATGTGAGAGATTATAATTGTTAATTCGTTTAATGATCCAGAGCTGCCTTTCACTCTCTGCAAGAGCCAAGATCCTCTGCGTCCTCCATCGTCCGTAAACTTTGGCTAGATTTCCTCTGAGTAGTTTGCAACGAAATGTTCCTTCAGCTTCTTGTCTTATCACTTTTATTTCAAACTACTTCACTGGTTATTTATTTTTCGTCCCACTCTCGTATTCCCCTACTATTCTATATCTCAATAAGTTCGTTTCACGCTCCATATACAGCAATTGGAAATCTTGAATTCAGAGAAAATCGTAAATCTCAAAAACACTCAAGATCGTAGAATATCATAAAGCAGAATATACGAGAGTGCAGAGGAATAGACAATTGCCCATGCTTCGCAGGTACACTCCTTTCACAAATAATCCAACATCCTCGCACGAGCTGAGTGTCGCAGGTGGTTCAACTTTGCGGATGATATTTCTGATGCTAATGCTATTGCGAAATCTGGTTTTAAACCGTTCCTACGATTATAGTTTTCGAAATTTAAATGCATCATAGTCTTTCCAAGAATAGAATAGATATTTATGTGGCATGCGCAGAAAGTAACTGTTTATTCGGCAAGGTTATGTTTTTCGTACGAGCCGTTGGTTTTACCTGGCGAGCCGAAGGCGAGCCTTGTGAAGCAACGGCGAGTACTAAAAACATAACCTTGCTGAACAGTTGCTTTCTGCGCGCGCCCCATACAATATTTTTTACGGCACAGGCATTAAAAAGTCACTTTTTGACGCCTGTTTTCGTTCCGGCAAATGGCACTTTATACCGCTAAGTTCAAAGTTGCGGTATAGAGTCTTTATTCCGCAACTTTGATGCGCAGTTCGAAGTGCGCATGTCAAAGTTGCGGAATAAAGTCTTTATACCGCAGGTTACCCCCTCTCTACTACCTTTTACAGCAGCTCCTATACGCAGTTCGTGCGGAACTCAACTGGCGTCAAAGTGACTATTAATGCCTTTTCCGTAAAAAACATTGTATGGGGCGCGCGCAGAAAGTAACTGTTCGGCAAGGTTATTTTTTTAGTACTCGCCGTTGCTTTACAAGGCTCGCCTTCGGCTCGCCAGGTAAAACCAACGGCTCGTACGAAAAACATAACCTTGCCGAATAAACAGTTACTTTCGGCGCATGCCACATAAATATCTACTTTATGGAAAAGGCATTAATATTCACTTTGACGCCAGTTGAGTTCCGCACGAACTGCGTATAGGAGCTGCTGTAAAAGGTAGTAGAGAGGGGGTAACCTGCGGTATAAAGACTTTATTCCGCAACTTTGACGTGCGCACTTCGAACTGCGCATCAAAGTTGCGGAATAAAGACTTTATACCGCAACTTTGAACTTAGCGGTATAAAGTGCCACTTGCCGGAACGAAAACAGGCGTCGAGAAGTGACTTTTCAATGCCTGTGCCCTAAAAACAATTTTTTAAATGATCCTTTGACATTACGGATATTGAAAATTTTCAGATGTTTAAAAGTTTGCGGTACGTCTCATCCTCTTTTGCTTCTCATTTTCCTTTGTTCTTGTAAATTGCGGTAGCTATATAATTTCAGCGGTAACTAAATTCGTTTAACTCGCAAACTGTCGTTTCGCTATGCAGTGGTAGCATTAGTCGCCGATAAAACTTTACAGACGTGAAGCGCACCGTCCCGCGATGAAAAAAAAGGTTCTGCATTCGTTATTATATACATAAATATATATATATATATATATATATATATATAAAATAAGTATGAAATTTCATCTTTCATCTCGGAGAGTCAGGACGCAATTCACAGTCTCGATACAAGGGGTTTTCTGAACATTTGAAACCCCGGGGAACACCCCGGGGCCAAGACCTGGGAGGATAAGGAGCTCGACTCAGGCCAACAAGCGCTCTTGTGATGGATGACCGAACACAGTCGGTGCTGACAGCGCAATACTAGACACACGAGACGTAAACTTCCCACGTACGGTTCTTGGACGAGTGAGTGTTTCTGACCCGGCGTCGCGACGTCTGAGAAGACGCTACTTCAAGAAACGGTGATCTTCGGTGTCTGGGACACTTTGAAAAAAAAAAATCGATTATCCGACGGAGTCTACCTTTCAAAAACGGTTCTAGCCTGAATCAAACTCCAATTTGAAGGATATATTTTTTCTAGTGTTGAGAGACCTGAAGCATGCTCAAGCTCAATTGAAATTGGTACTCGAAGTTTTTTCGTGCCATCGATCAGTAATCTGTCGGATCCGTTTTTCAGCCGTTATTGCAAGTTTTGGTACATTTAGTTTCCAAGACACAGCTTTAATTGAAGCATATATCAGCGGCCCTATGCTCACATCGGGCATTTGAAACACGAACCAAAGACCCAATGCCGAGGCAGTCGAATATCGGATTTGGTACAATTTTTCTCACAGCGCTTTATACTTTAATATCAAAGCAATGACTTGATAAAACAGTAAAACAAAAATTGACTGATGTCAAATTGCAACGTCCGAAAGCTTTTACTTCTACATGCACTGAGAAGGCTATTCGAAATTGTTCACAAGTATAATACAGCCTTCCTCGAGATAAAACCGAAAACACTTGTCCAATTTCGCGTGAATTTTGCCATCAACGTCATATTATCAGTAGTTACGGCCTGGACTAGGATTAGTTCTTCAATATATCTCAGAAAATATACTTCTTGCAGTGATTTTCGCGTATTTTTATGGCTTCTCAGCCCACTTTCTTATATTCGCGTCACGAATTCTGGTTCAAACTAGAAAGACCACAGTTCCAACTAACCAAAACTACTAATAAAAAAAGTCCCTGTGCGAAATTTCAGTGGGATGTAAAACATGTCCAAAATTTCGGTCCGAGATGAACGCGATGGAATTTAGGCCTCATTTCTTCGCCCTAGAATTAGTTTCGCCCACAGACCATGCTGAGAATACTAGAGATTTTGACTTTGGGGTCTGATAACATTTTCCAAACAGTCCTTTTTTGTTTGCTTGCCGTCGTATTATAAAAACCATTTCCAGTACCAAATGGCCTGCCAATGGTAGACCAAACAAACTCTAAGGTGATTCGATTCCACTTTTCATTCAAAACGTTGTAATTCGTCAATTTTACGACTTTTTTCTCTATCGGATTGGGCCTCAATCGGTTGACTAATTCCCTGGAGAGAATAATTGTGACACAATTGGTGACAGCGGGTCCGCTTTCTTCTGTGAGTGTTGAATCTTCCATAAGTATAGGTGAAGCAAGAACATAAAGCGGGTGTATATTCTGCGATTATACCTATTCTGGTTCCTCTTCTCAGTTTAATGCATGATAATCACCGTCTACCTGGTTCGTTTTGCCGTGCAAATGCGGTTGCGCAACGGTCTCGTGCCTCCAACGTTTGAAGTCGGAACACCATAATCCCGTTGCCAATTATTATGCCCACATTACACCGACGAAATCTAATCAAATGAGCTACCTAAACGAGAGCCGGGTCGCCCCCTTTCATATCATCATAATTTACAACAATCTTGCACCCACCTCACTCACGTTATTTCAGCTAATTTCAGCACACAAGGATACAACATGTACCTATGCCCTCAATCATCGATGAAGACTGTATTTGCACGTTGTTAGCAAGTTTTCCCTTCAATTGTCTGTGATTCACTGTTTGCCGTCAATTTTCAACGTCACAAACAAATCAGGGAAA
Organism: Euura lappo; assembly: GCA_018257835.1. Classification (NCBI taxonomy): domain Eukaryota; kingdom Metazoa; phylum Arthropoda; class Insecta; order Hymenoptera; family Tenthredinidae; genus Euura; species Euura lappo. The sequence goes on along the minus strand of JAEUYN010000771.1, from coordinate 32,170 downwards.
GTTTGACTCGCAATTTTAACCCGCTGACATCTACTTGCGTATCGACCCCTGCGACGTCTCTGCGTTTTCTAGTGTCACAGACGCTTGGTGACATCTTCCCTGAAATATGTCGAGATGGATACATTATTTACAGTTTTTTCGATCCAAGAATGTCTGAGGTTTAAATTTTCATTAGGAGATCGGAGTCGGGATAGAGCGGTAAATTGTTTCACTAAACTTGACTAAACCGCTGTAAAAGTTGGTACTCCGGGGGGCTGTATCCTTCGGCTTGTACATACTCGTTCACCGGTTGTCTTTTTTGGTTTGTGATAAGAAAAGAAGAAGAAGAAAAAAATCTCCGAGGCAGCGAAGCTGTGGAAATCGTTTAATTTAGTAAGTTTTTTGACAAGAAGGTACGGAAGCGGAGACCCCCTACCTGATTCATACCGTGGTAACTAGATGCGAAAACTCCGAGACAAAGTATTCTCGTAAAAAAGTTCTCGCAAGCCAAAACTGCCAGATCTTTAGCATCTTTCAATAACCTTTCGAGGCGCCCCCGACGTAAATATAGAACCTAAGAAGCTCGCTTTGTCGCGAAACGGGTGTGCTCACATGTCGAACTTATGAAAATTAAAAAGAAAAATTGCCCATAAATTTGCGTCCCCAAAGTCAGCCTCACCGAGCCCGTTAGCTACCGGCACACGGCTACCAATAAAATTAGAATTATGTCGTAGGAGCTGTGGAACGGGATACCGGCGGGGGGATTGTGGGGGTGAAATTGGCGAGAGGGACGGAGAACCCCCCGGCATAGGTTGCGGGGGTAGCATTTGTTAGTCTCTGGAATGTGTCCCGTCTTAACGTACGAGTCACCAAGATTACATCCATGTCTTACGAACTAAGCCGTTCCTGGCATCCGGGGGTAGGTATAGAGGTACCGACCGACCTTCTCCGGAGGTTGAGTTTACTTCGAGACGGGCCACCTTTTTAGCTATGGTTATTAAATTCTATGCTTGATAGGGACTCAAGAATTATGGCAAACGAACCAATACCCTCATATGTATACAGCCAGTTTGTCTCCACGAAGCGGAGGAACCCAACGAAACCTCTCGAGATTCATTTTCCACATGTTTTATGGGGTTTCCGAATTTTAAACAAAATGCCTCCAGTCAGCTTCAAATGGAGGAGAAATTTGGTCACCCAAAGTTCAAGCTGTGCATCAGGGCTTCCCTTTTTGACATAAATATCCTAATTACACTCTGGCAGCATGAAGGTGTTGGCACAAACGTGATTCCGCAATTGATCGATGATAGTGAGTGTTGTCCAGTTTTTCATATAGAACAAGCCTATCGAGTCGATGTATAGATTGTATCTTGCTAATAGCCAAAATCGGAAAATCGCCGTTTCATGTCACTCGACTTTACCCTATATTGGAGATTGGCCAGCCCCTCAAATCCCAATTTTGGATGAGAGAAAAATGACACACAATTGTTATAACTGCAGAAATGAGTGAGAATGTGAAAGTATGTTCCTTCACCATCAGAGTAGAGAGAATAAAGTATGACATAATCTTTCACTGCAATGGAATAAACTTTTCAATCACCAGAAGAGCTTCACAGTCCAGGTCCAGAGTCCAGGGATTGGTTCGAATACCTATAAATGAAAGAATCTGAGGTCAGGTTGAGCCAATGTGTATGGAAAAGTAATTTTCAATTGGATTTGTGATGTAGAATCTGTGAATCAAAAAAGCTCTAAAAATTACAGAAAAATCTGGATCCTCTGCAGACATGGTGCTTGTTGGATATGGTATATGATTCCTCTCGCACTTGTATATCTTTTGAAACTTCAGTTGGAATCTGAAAAAATATCAAGTATTCTAGAAGTTGCATGTACATACCTGGGAATGCGTCGGGAATTAATTGAAAATGGCCATTTTCCAAGGATTTCTCTTCTTTTATTCCATCATCATACATTATCTAAAGTCAAAGGTGGTTGCGGATTCGGCAGTAATAATGTATGTATGACTCGTTCGACAACCACGGGCTTTTTCTACTATTGAGGCAGAAAATACGGTTACGACTTTGGCTAAGTTTCACGAGGCAAGATTGTTATCAGGGTATCAATTATTAATACCAGCCAAGAGGCCCCCACGAAGGGTGAACGTCGGGACAGAGCCTAGTGAGGAAGGGAACTGGTACTTCTGTTGATCACGTCTCTCGCTTCATGGCCCACCGTCATCAGTGTAAGCTTCTTAACAGTTCTCTGGCTACGGCTCTGGCTCTGGCTCCTTAGATCCTCTTAAACCCACTTCCAGGAGCGCCTTTTTTCAACGAAGAAACCAACGGAAACGTCGCCATGTAACCCGTGCAGAGGATGGTCATACGACCCCTGGTCTTACCCTGTGCCTTCTGTTTATATAATAACTTGACTCTCTATCGGCACTAAGCGCTTCGCGGTTTTTTTCATCTGTCAAAACCATCGAAATTTGCAGAGAACAAAAAATATTTTTTTGAAAATCTTGAAGAATTCAGATCCCATTGAATTACTTCGGGTATACAGGGAAAAATAATCGGTAATGTGACCAGTGAGACAATATTTCCTAGAATCAAGTGAATGTCACTCGATAACGTTGAAGAAATCGATTTCGGCCAGAAATTTGTTAAGGATGCCCTGCATTTCCGTCTGAAGTTTAAAGGCTTCTTCAAATATTACAATACGCGTCATTGCAGGATCTGATTAAAAATCATGAAAATCTTCTCCACGTTCTGATTGTCTGAATGTCTTCGAGGTCTTCAAAGACACTCTTCAAATAATATTCCGAATCAATTTTAGCATACATAATTTGGTTAAGCTTTTTGGAACTTCTTCAAAGATTCTCAGCATCAGAGGCAGAATTACGTGTCTGGTTTAAAATTGTAGATGAGATATCCTGGAATTGAGACGCGGTAATGAATTCCTCGTTGAAGAATGGCGGTGCATATAATGATTATTCAAATATGAAGTAACGTTCAAGCGACGGGTACTTAGCGTTGATCTGCGGTGTGTGATCCGGGCCATTAGGCAAAGCTGCCTGGCTCTCTGTCCCCTTTCTCATTCCTTCGCCCACACACCTCGTCCTGTCCTTCTTTCTATCCCTATCCCTCTTTTGCCCGCTTATACCCCAATTCTCTCAGTCGGTATCGGCGAAAGAGAGAAGGTCGTATGTTTGTGGGATGCTTTTTGCATCAATGTGGAAGCACGAGCCCTCTGAGCCCCTTACTTCAGTCAACGGCACGTGCGTTTCAAGGATTCCTCCATTACTACCCCCCAGCAACTGCGACACCTCTGGTTTTCACTTGAGCACTTTTTCATTATGGTCAAAGGATATCTCTCCCCATAAAAATTCTAACCTTTCTTTCGGTTTGTCAACCGTTTCATAGAGAGCCCAAAATATACCGCCTGCTTATTCTGATATCGGAAACACGACTGAAATGTGTAAGAAGTAAATAAATTGATTCAAAAGCAAAGTGGGGTCCGTGAAGTGGAATTACAAATTCAAATTCAAATTTAGTTTCACAAAATTCGGTGGAAATTTTCGCACACAATTTTACAAGTATTCGTGTAGCATGAATGTGCATGTGACTCTACATACAGGACATGTACGCGATTTCAGGTGCAATGTTTGTGGATGATAATTCGAGGACGTGAGATGGTTGCGATATCCGCGAGCAATTTTTCACTGAATAAAGGATGAATTTGACGCTTTCGAGAGCTCGGCGGGGGTCGGTCCGTGGGTACGGTGCTCGAGCCAATTCCCGCAAGATTGTTGGCCAAATCCAAGGGGCGGATGAAATGCTAATTCTTTTGCTCTCTACCGGCAGAAATTCAGGGGATTAGGAGGTAGTCCCACCAATTTAGAGCTTCCCTCTCCATCTCCTTCTATGCATAACAAAAAGTACGTCGATTAATGGCGTAATTGAAACTCCTCATGGTTATGGGCGGTTTATTGAAATTGGAACCATTTCACGGACAATCTACGCGGTATATAAGTGCCTGCAGGGGTAGCAACATTTTTTTTTATATATATATATATATACACTTTACAATTTCGATCTTAACCCAATAAATTCTAGTATTCACAAATCACAAGTGAAATGAATCTTTGACCAGATGTTGGCCGCTCGATGTAAAATCAGAAAATTTCACTTGATACTTGATACTTTCACTATAAAATGGCGTTAAGGAAGTTGCAGAGTCATAAAATATACAATTTACAATAATTGTCCATTTTTTCAGGGAAGTAGAAATTCTTATCTTTATTCGAAACAAGTTCTAACAGTTTTTCGATGGAAATTTGTTAGAATCACTCATAAAAAAAAAAATATTGTTCTTTTTTCGATCCAAAAAAACTCTTTTTGTTCTTCGGCATCAAGAAACAGAATTTATCTCCACTCGTGCCGCTTATTTTGAGAATTTTGAAGAAATCTTAGTCTATGATAGAGTTTGATCGAATTCTGGATTTTGAATAAACATCTTGAGCTGATATTTGTAGTGACCAAGTTGTACGTACTTGTGTTTGTATCGTCTGGGATGAGTGTTGTGAGACAATAGCATAAAAAATATCGGAGACGAATACACGAAAAAAGGAGAAAAATTGGAAGGAAAATATTACCTGTTTGTTTAGCTATTTCAACTCAGGTAGGTATTCGCAATGTGAGTAAATATTGAACCTTGCTGATAAACACTTAGGCACACAGGTAAACAACACGTTGCCTCTGTTCCGCCATCAAATAATGTACACATTGGTGATTTTTGAACTAGGCAATAACAACGCGTGGTTTTATACTCTGCGATAGATATCCATGCATTAGGTATTTGTCAAAAAAAATCACAAGCAAAAATGTCTCATATGATTTTTTAGTTGAATTGCAGAATTCACGACGGTCCGCGAAACACACGTAAAAATAATTTTCATCATTGGATAAACGAATGATTGATTACCGAATAAATGTCTCACTGTGAAACCGGGCGTAAATCTAGCCACTGTTCACAAATTAGTTGAAAATGTGATTTAATTCTGCCCGTAACTTGATTAAATCATTGCCTGACCGCAGCTTCATTCCGGTACTAATTTGTTTTCATATTGTGGAATTCAGTTCTCGTGGCTGCAGTGTGACAATTATTTGAAATTCACATGATCCCTTCCAGGTGAATGAAAACTATTAAGAAAATACTTGACGGTTGGTTGGTCCAAAACGTGATCTTGCCACGAAAAATCGTTGTACTGCAGTGTCAAAAATATTAAAGATGGAAAAAGTGATGATTTTTCAAGCGGAAAAGCGTCTTTTGTGCATTACTACCTCTTCTTGACTTTATTTTAGTAAGTTGCAAATTTTTTTTTTTTTTTTAATCAAGGTTGCGTTACCGGGAGAAAGGGTATAGCCGAATAAAGGGGCAAAAAGTGCCCTCTCACCAAATAGACGACGGACTTCATTTTCAGTTGGGCCTTGGTAAAAAAGGTATTCATGCCAAATTTTAGCCTTCTACCCCTTCTGTCGCGGTAGTTATGGCGAAAAAACGTGATTTTCACGTTTTTTTTCTATCTTTGCTAATTCATCGTATAGACCTTCACCAAAATTCATGGCCATGTATTAACATGTAAGAAGTGTAGAGAAAAATGTTCAGAGGTTCGGCACTGCGGATCCGATCTTTAAAAAATTCCGAAAGATTTAAATACGGTGTTCTCAGTGGATTTTCGCGAGGCACTAAGTTCCAATAATTTTTTTTACAAATGTCGATCACTTCCGTCCAATTTCTCATATTAGCCTTCGCTTCACTTCTGGTGCGTCATGCGGAAAAAAAATGAAGAAACCTTTGGGAATTTTTTTAAAATCTGATTTCGTACCCAAGGAAGTGTAAAACATCTTTTCGCATGTATTTTGATCACCTTCTTCTGTACGAATTTTTTCAAGCCAATAGTTAGGGATTTATGGGCTATACCTTTCGCGTAAAGAGTTAGGAAGAGCAAGAAACTGTTGAAAAAATTTGGAAAACTTCAAAAACTAGAAGAAAAATGAATGGTACCCATACAGCAAAGCAATGTTGCAGCAATGTTGCATATGGCCCATTACCATTAGCAACATTGCTGCAACATTGCTTTGCTGTATGGGTAGTGAATATGCACGTGAAGGGATATTCCTCTACTTTATTGAAATTAAGAGGGTACGTACACCTCAAAATGTCGAGAAAGTCAAAACTGCCAAGTCATTTTTAATATTTTAGAATGTTTTTCACACAATTTTGGGAGCACATTTCTTTTTGTCTACACTGTAAAAAAAGTGGTGTTGAAGCTAACACCATTTTAACACCGTGCGTAGTCCCAGGGAGTCCACTCCGTTTGTAGTGTTAACAGACAGTGTCAAAATCTTGGTGTCGAAATAGTTACCCTAAATAACACCGATTCCAGTACGTTTCTATGGTGTTACGGTGTTACAAATTTCTGTATGCAATTTTATGAAAACGTATTTCACTGTTGATTCATATCATAAAATATTTCAAAATTGACCAAAAAGTGAAAAATTTACGATTTTAATGAATGAATTACTTATAATTGACTGTGTACCTCCATTAAAACGCATTTTTGGTCTGAATAATTTCGCATCGTACTATTCGGGATTCGATCCGGGACCCTGTCGCTCGCTCGCATTACTAGTCGCACGCCCTACCTACTACGCCAAACTACCTATTGAATATTCGGACAACTTTCACCTATTTATGATCAAAGCTTCATCTTCGTCAATCTTGATGAGTATTCTACGCGGCTGCAGCTATAAATAATGTTCCGCGATTAAAAATGTCGTAATCACATTTTCGGCAAGTCAGATACGTAAATCAGGCCCCACCCAAGGCATGCAAAACTCTTGGTCGGAAATTCAAGTGTTCCTAGAGCTTATCATATTAAATTTCAAAATACAGTTTCGTATATTTTGTATTCTCCTTGCATTCATTTTTTAAAGTGCTATAATTTTCAATAACGGCACTGAAAATTCAAAGACAGTCACTGAAAACCAAAAAACGATCATAATATATTTTGATTTTTCAAAACAGTTTCATGAATTGAACAGAACCATATTAATATTCAGATATAGTGATTCAGAATTCAGTGTTTTTTTTTCAATATAAGACACAAGTAGGAAATATTGAGAGATTTTATACGAATTTTCAAAATATTTTGACCCGTGACAGTTCGAGAGGTGTTAAATTAGCACCTTCCTCTGTTTATCAACACCAATAGGTGTTTTTTTATGACAAAAACTTCATACAGTGTGAATTTGGGGAAAATAACACTATTTTCTATTTGACAACATGACTGGTGTATTCGCAACACGATAGTAGTGTTGTTATTGACACCTAAATTCTCAACCACTAACTCCGAGCTAGTTTACACCGAACATTTTTTACAGTGTACGATGCACGAAATAAAATCTATCGGTGGATCGATTCAAGTTTTTCTGGACTTAAACTATTCAGTAAAGACGCCTTTTCAAAATGAACAGAAAACTTTTTGATCCGATCAAAATTGTACCAGGGGCCCTATTCTAAAAATTCTTTCACGCGTATCACTGGTGAAAGAGCCGAATTTCCAATTAAATCTGCTCTCTGATTGGCCCAAGTGCCTCTATCACGATTTGTCACCGGGTGATGCGTGTGAAAGGATTTTCAGAATAAGGCCCCAGATACTCATAATTTTTTAGATGAAAATAGTGTTTTTCTGTCTTCATACGTTACTTTTCATTATAACTCGAGTAAAAATAAAGTTATGAAAAAGTTCTTCGTTCAAATTGAAAAGGCTTCTTTACTGAACGGTTTGAGACCAGAAAAACTAAAATCGGTCCACCGGTATATTTTATTCTTTACATCATAGATAGAGATAAATTTTTTTCTAAAGTCTTGAGAAAGCCATTCCAATAGTCTCAAGAATGACTTTCGGTGGTTTTGACTTTTCTTAAATGTTAAGGTGTATGTTCCCCCTTAAGGGGTCTGGCCACCCTGGCCGCACAGAAAATGGGCTTATTCTAAGAAAATTTGTAAGCTCGATAATATTCAACGGAATTTTTGCACACATGCTAGTTTATAGCTTGATGAACATTTCATAATTTTCGTAAAATAATATTCAGAAATGGCGGCTTCGCAGTAGTTGCCGTGAAGGTACACGCGCGTAGCTTGCAGCCAATAAATCTCCGGAACGGGTCATCTTAAAAAAAATATATCCATTAGCTTATTATTGAAGGGTGTGACTAAAATATAGCGTAGGATTTTTTTTCCGATCACTACAAAAAAATGTATGAAGAAAAAAAAATTTCGTGAGCTTTTTTTTATTCATCATAAAATTTTTGTGCAATTTTACGTGCTGACTCTGAAAAGATTGCCGTGATGATAAACTCCGACGCCTACTACGATAAGTAAGCTCCACTGAAAGTATTGGCTTGAAAAAATTCGTACAGAAGAAGGTGATCAAAATACATGCGAAAAGATGTTTTACACTTCCTTGGGTACGAAATCAGATTTTTAAAAAATTCCCAAAGGTTTCTTCATTTTTTTTCAGCATGACGCACCAGAAGTGAAGCGAAGGCTAATATGAGGAATTGAACGGGGTGATCGACATTTGTAAAAAAAATTATTGGAACTTAGTGCCTCGCGAAAATCCACTGAGAACACCGTATTTAAATCTTTCGGAATTTTTTAAAGATCGGATCCGCAGTGCCGAACCTGTGAACATTTTTCTCTACATTTCTTACATGTTAATACATGGCCATGAATTTTGGTGGAGGTCTATACGATGAATTAGCAAAGATAGAAAAAAAAACGCGAAAATCACGTTTTTTCGCCATAACTACCGCAACAGAAGGGGTAGAAGGCTAAGATTTGGCATGAATACCTTTTTTACCAAGGCCCAACTGAAACTGAAGTCCGCCGTCTATTTGGTGAAAGGGCACTTTTTGCCCTCTTATTCGGCTATACCCTTTTGGGTCTTGAAGGAAAACAGGAAAAATGGCTTCTCTTTAAAGAAAAATCCTGTAGAAGCGTTCTCCTCAAATTTTTGCTTCCCTCCAAAATGGAAGTCTACATTTTCGAACACTGATCAAATGCGTTTTCTGGAGTGGCGTGATTGGGTGACATAACCGCGTCGGCAGTGGGTGGCGGTCCTTGTGTAATGCTAGGTAAGATAATAGCGCACTCCGACGCAGGGCCGTGTGCCGTTGGTTAATACCAGCCTATCAAGACGCTGATTAGGACCTTAACACCAGCAATCTCTCTACATGCTGCCTAAGTCTACGATTCCGCACGTTTTACTGCCGTTTATAGTGAGCTGCACGCGGAGCGAGTGCCTTCATTAAGAAAATTACAAAAATTGTTATAAATTGTTAAATTGTTGCCGTTCCGACTTCAATCAAGATTCAAATTTAATGACAAAACGTAATGAATTTATGCAGCGATTTCCATCCCGCCGTTTCTTCAAGCTCGAAGACCATCGTCATCGAACATGGAAGTTAATTCCGTGGTGGCCACTGGTCAGAATAAACCGTAAACTCATGGAAAAATCAGGAAATCCGAAAAATAGTGACTAGCTAGAGGAAAAGCTAAAGAAATTTCGGAGACACAAAACAGAAGATAGAGTTCGAAAGATCCCCAGCGATTTTTTCTTCTTCCTCGCGCAGAAATCCTAATCAATGAAAAAAAAGTCGCAAAACTTGTATAGGGTATAAATAAAAAAGTATTCTCAAAATCGTTTCCTTTCACCATTGATTCAGAGCATTATTCATCGCGTACTTGGAAAAGCACTAATTCGTCTGATTTTCATTGAGGAAAAAACTATCATTTGGTCAGGGATTTTTTTAACTCCTCATAGTGGCCACCATGTGATTCAGTGTCGGAAATACCCTTTGAAATATTTATCAACTGTACATCACCACTTTACCAAAGTGCTTACCGGTGCTGCAGGTTACAAGAACTTCCGGCTCTTCGAGATGCTGAATTAATCCCCTAAAAGTTTGACGTACTACCCTATCAACGAGGTGGTCTGCCTTCGTCGAGGCGGAAATTGTGTTTTCGTCGATTTGAAGCCGCGCATGCATGCATGCATATGCAGAAATGCAATTGGCGATAAAAGGAGTAGAGCCTCGCAATTACCAATCGCGAATCAAATTATGTCACCACACTAATAAACTCCTTACGTGTGTCACATTTCTATGCAAACCCTCGTACTGGAATCCAACCCCGTGTTCGCGGGGTGTTGAGTTTACATGTCGTTCGTACGCTGCACGCAACTCCAAAGGGATGCCAGATTGAAACAGCGGATGGTAGGGGTCGGCTGGAAACTCGCGAGTTATGAATTAACTGTCATCTTGATTTGTGTTGTGTTGCTTTCGCCATATGCCCTGTTTCCGACTCGCTTCTGTCTCTCTGTGTACATGTAGTATGGAAATTGGCGCGAGACTCTACCGAGTCTCTTGATGTAGCCTGTACCACAGACCTCGTTTCCTTTACGGATCTATAGATTCAACACGATCTATGGAAATGATCGATCGCGGAAACTTTTTGACCAAACATCGCTTTTACGGTGTTCAACTTTTTTGTTCACCTCAATTGAAGAACGTAATTTTTCGTGTTTTTCGTTCCATGTAATGACATTTTGACGTTTCAGTAATTTTAGGCGACTATTTATACAGAAGTAAAGGTTTTTCCATTTTTTTATTTTACAACAGTGAAACACTAGCTTAACAAATATGCGTGTATCATCGAAACTTTATCAAACTAACATAAAAGTATGGGCAACCTACCTCATTCAACCTCCCATTCAGAGAAAAGAGAGGGTATTCAAATAATTTCGAAAATGAAAAGTTGAGTTTCAGACCAGAGGGAAATAACTCAAGATTTGACTGACAGATTATTTTTCATCTGTGAAATAATTCAAATTATTTCATTTAATTCAACCTCTGGTTTTTGTGATTTACAGCTTATTGTTTTCTAATTTCTGATCGAATTGTTTTTCATTTTTTCATTCATTTTCTCGGTTTCAGGTCTACGTCCGGCGAACCACTTCCAATTATTTTCAGATCGTAAAGAATCTAAAAAATCTTTCAATCATGGATGAAATTGGTACCCACATGTTTCTTTGTTGGGACGTTGATAACGAGTCCAAGGACGGTTTGCCAAAATTTGGAACTCGTCCTCGAGATTTTCCTGCGCAGGGATTAATTACCGAAGACTTCGATTGCGGAAGGACAGTACAAGCGATATTTTTGTGTCGCTTTGGAGGTCCTATATTTTACAATTGAACGCGGCATAATAACGAGAAATGAAACTTCGAATTCTCATTGGTCGTTAATCTGAAATTGTTGACTCAGAGCTCGTGTATCAAGCGCGAACTTTGCTAATGCTGAACATGAAATTGTAAAGTAAGGGTAGGGTAGTTTGACTTCAGCCACTAGAGACGTCGTTTGACTTCATCCGTTCCGATAAGCCCGAAATTCACACGAACGCTACAACCCGACGAAATATGGCTATGTGTGAAAATTTGTTCTGAATTTTTTTTCCCTCGCTGATAATTTTGAACTAAATTTGATTCACTGGTCGATACGCGAATCAGATATTTCGCAGGACGAGTATGGGCACAGAAAGCCGCGGGAGGATCAGGAGACCAGAGTGATTAATAACGCTGCATGGATATCCCGTGCTTGAAACTTTGTACTTTATCAGTTAACTTATCACCGAAGCCACCCGGCACTATGCACCGACCATACGAGGATATCGATGTTCTACCTGCACTAATTAATTTAGTTAATTACTAATAAAGTTTTCTACTATGCCTGTCCGTTACAACCGACCGAGGACCGTTATTCTACCCTCCGATGTCACATTTGCTATTCAAATGAAATTATCGAATTATAGAGTTTTGCTAATCTGTCTGCTCGACATTCTGCAAGCTGCAACATATGAACAGAGAAAAAATGAAAATTAAAACAACTTCGACGACGTTCATAAAACGGAATTTATTACGTTCAGAAAATATTTTGAGCTAAAACAATTTGATTGCAAATTCTTCGAGAGTCTCTGCACCATGGGATAGTTATGAATCGCAATTAATCCTCACCCAGTTAGTATCAAAATTGTGTAATTCATTTTCCGCCATTCGAAACCGTGCCGTGTCTGACACGGTACGCCATAGTGGATATTAGAGGGTGTCTGCAGTGGGCGAGAAAAATCAGTCATTCTCTTTTTCCAAATTCTATTTACAATTTTTTCTCTTCGAGTCCTGAAAATCAGACTCAAAGCTTTCTGCCCTCAATCTTCGAGGGTCGCGACCCAAGAACTAAGCTTCTAATAGTAAATGAAATACTACCTTCTGAGACGTGTGGACGGGACGGGGGGGCAGTTATTTCACGATAAACAGAGGTTTAGGACAGTTTGTCAGGCAACGCTTGTTCTCGACTTAGTTGTCTAGAGGTTGGACCTAACGCGTGGTAGGTAAGCCTCGACGAGATCTTAGATGGATCTCAAACGGTGTTAGAGAGAAAGAGAAGAAGATCGAGAGTGAGAATGGGGTGGATGAGAGAAACGTGGCTGAGAGGCGCCATTCATCATCTCGGTTAATGTTAATTTGTTGGCGTACAAGTGGCTCTGTTGCCAGCTGTAAGGCAATTTGCGAGAGCAGCCCCTCCGCCTTTAGCTTCCCTCCCTCCTTCACTCGAAAAGCTACACCTTTCGACCCTGGTCTGCTTTTCAACTTCTTGAGCCATGATCCTCAGCTTGAAACATCTTGAGCTTTTCTTCATTCAACGGATTCGGATCAGCAGTCAGCCGGCAAGGAACGTTTATTCATTATGGACACGAATAACGTCAACGATTTTTAATTTTGTCGATACTATGAGATCGAATCACTAATTAATATGGACAAACAATGGATTCCAAGATTTTTTTTACAGATTTTATGAATGAATTTAGTGTAAAAGTTCAAATAACATTAATATGTGAAATCTAACCTTGAGGTTTTCATCTTCCCCGTGAACCAAATTTCACAAGTAATCAACCCCCCACGCTTATGACTGTCATTTTTTTTAGCAGACTATTGTTTCCAAGATTTCCAGTAAAATTGATTACGTGTCTGAACCTAGTTGAATAAGAATAGACTTTGATATTATTAGGTAAGTCTGTCGATGTTGTAGCTTCATGAGATGAGATTGAAAAAGCTTCCTGTAGATGAACATAAATTTTTCATCCCTGCGGTTTTGCACTCTCACATTATACAATTTTGGTGAGAAAGTAGGTCATCGCTTTGTTACACTCCGCTATTATTCTTATACGTAGGACAGGTATAATTTGAATTAACGATAGAAATTCGCATACCTGTCACAGAATCGTATTCATTTAAGTTAATTATTATCGAATACTGAGCGCTGCTCTACTTTCAACGATGATATTGGATAGTAATGTAGTAATAAAAATTCTGTAGTAGTTTGATCCGGTTGAATTACTGATCATTTTTTCACTACCTCAATTCGAATCGACATTTTATTTATAGGTATGAAAATGAAAATGAACACATGAAAGAGATGAAACTTTTACGACAAAAGGGAATCATTCTTCTCCAAGCCTTGACGGACTCTGATGGTAAAGGAATACGAGGAGAGTCGGAAAGCTAAACGATGCGAAGGAAAATACCGGGTGTTATAAAATTACAAGCATTTATTTGGGAAAAATGCTAAGTGGTGGAAAGGCATCGCGATCTGCTCACCGAAGTGGCTACCCTCACCTGATAGTCTCACACTGTAAAAGCAGGGTTCGTTCTCGCTAACTTTTTAAAAAAATAATGATTATTATTATTATATCCAAGGGACTGTGAGCAGAAGAAAAATAGTGTCATGCCTTCATAATTGCGCGATCTGACCGGCAATTATTTGTATCGCATGAAAATTACATTTTAGGGGTGATTTTGTTCAGATAAAAATAAGGGATGCAGAGTTGGGATTGAAAGTTAGCTCTCACTTACCGTGGGTAAGAATATAATGTACGAGGCGCGAGGTTCGCCCCCGACAAAATTACAATTTGGGGGTGTAATTCCGCGTAGAGAAATGGCGCCACATACCAAGGAGTAGGGCATGACAGGGGGCTGGTGGTGGGGGGAGAGATTTATCAACAGCTCATTTCGTACTAACTAGACGCAGGTTACGTGGGAACCAGAAAGATATTACATCACCCTCGAAATGATAGCTTGCGAGATGCATTAAATTGCATTTTCAACCGACCGCAATTTTGGGGGGGTGGCGAAATGTTCTGCGAGACATTAGGACAGTATTCCATTCCCAGAATCATTTAAAAAAATTTGTATGGATGAATTCCTCGCCTGCGACAAATATCAAAGTCAAATTTACAACAACCGGTGTGGCTTAGTGCATGAGCGAAGAAGTTGCAAAGTGCCGGGCGCCAAGACTAAGTAGAAAGTAAAATCATCCCGATTCCCGCACGTTTGTTTACAGTGGCGTATACATCGCGTGGGGACAGAAACCAATCCTAGGAGATAATTTAGTCATTCTGTTTTGATTACGTCAAGGACCCTCGAGGCTCGAGAGCTGGAAGTACCTACTCGCTAGATCCGCGCTAAACTATCCATCCATGTGCTGTTATATTCGTTGCAAACGCTTGTACAACCCTCTCGACGATCTCGAGCAGCTCTTACGTTACCGCAAACATCTTATCTGTCTGATGATGAAAGAGTAAATATATATTATTGAAGAGCTGATGGGGGAATTTTTTTTTTTTTAATGCAATACCGGGAGTCTGCAGCGTAGAGCTCGTAATTAAATGGCTTACCAGACCATAAAGCAAAGGGTAAAGCCTCTATCAACTCAGTTTTACGGTTAATTGTAATTCGTAACCATGAGGACGAAATTATGTCGCAGAATTAACTTATTCCAGCAGCGCCTCAAGGTTCCGTCTGTGATCAAACTCTACACTTAGTATTAATTAATAATCATTACAAATATTATCCCATCTATAAGAATAACACAGATTTTTATCTACTATAAATTTTGGCCTTCAATAAAGGAAGATCCTAGATTTTTTTTTTTAAATTACTCCCAAGGCATCTGATATCGCAATTTTCTGTGAACCGGGATTAGATTGAGATCGTGATCATATAAGATCTTGAAAAATTGTGGACAAACTCGGAACTGAGGTCAAACACCATCCAGAGCGATTGGAAAGTAAGCAATAACGTTGAAACCCATTTCCCCAACTTTTGATACTGGCTTCGGTACCGATGCAGAAAAATCTTCTTCCACTTACTTTAGCAGTTTAAGCAATCAAACCGAACCTCTTACGTCCGGCTCTTGAACAATCCAGACGGTCTGCCTCGAAAGCAAACTCTTTAGTCTATGAGAACCTCACAAATTCCGTCTGAATGATCAAATTCTTGAAAATTGGATAAATCTGCTCTTCTCACGCTCTTTGGTGACCACCGCTGATTCTACCGCGCGAAAAGCTCTCAATGACCAGGACAAGAGGATCAGGAAAGTACAGGGCAGATCAGGTCGAATCTGGAATCGCTGTCCCTCCATTCGCTATAGGCGGCTACTCAATGTAGCAAGCGATGCACTAATTCGTATTTAAAGCTTTATTGGAAACGCCCGTACCGTACCGGTACGACAATTTCACGGTCCACAGAATTCTGCCAGCCAGGTTGCCCGTCTGCCCTCCGATCTGTGGATATTGCATAGCCACGGATGCTGTGCGGGGTGTCGTACAACCCTACGCCTATATATCGACCCGAGGGTGAATTGGTATTATCGTGGAATCAATGAGCGTCTGTTTTTTGTTTTTTTTTTTTGTTTTTTGTATCCGTATTTACCTCTCTTTTATTTATTTTTTCTTCTTTTGAGGTTTGACTGATTCGGTTTTTTACAATGGTCCCTTGTTCCCGGTGCGGAAGAGAACGATTTTTCAAAATTACGAGACCTCGTCCTTTTTTCCTTGGATGAAAGGTTCTCCTTTTATTGTTCAGCTCCACACACGCGCACGCGTGCCTTTCAGGGGTTAATTGGACTTAGAGCGATGGTGAAAAGACGAATAAATGGATCTGGAGTAACCATTACATAGGCACGTGTTTCAGCTCGATGGTAATACCGTTTACTGCAGTATTTCTTTGGTGTGGGATGAGACGTTTTATTGCAGAAAGAAGCAAGAAACGGTAAGAAAATATAAAATAAAAGAGAGAGTGAAAAATAAAAATTACCTCGTAATTTCTTCATTCCCTCAATTCGACTAGATGGATGAGGCACTACAGGCTAAGTTTGTTATTAGCCTGCAACACCGAGTACAATCTTTTTCTGCGAGATGCCAGAGGCCATTTTTCATCTTGTACGCATTTTTTATTCACGGCTTGCTAATTCACGCCCCAACCCCCCTCCATCCCCCTATACTTTACTCCAGACTCGCTTCACGGTCACAGCCGTATTTTTTTTCTTCTAATTCTTTTTCGGATACAATTTTAATCCCGTATTTCAAGGATTACCTGTCTCGTCAGAACCGCTTTGGTTTAAGAAAGATTGCTTTTCCTGGCTGTTGGATTTCTATTGGCGTTACAATTAGAGGGTATTTATATATTATACTGACACTGCAGACGGACAAAATTAAATTTAAAATTTTTTAACGTCGTTATACTCTTTTTCCTACATTTTTTTCTAGCTACGAACTCCAATATTAATTTCTCCTTCAATGATTATAAATTTTAATTTCTTTCAACTGAGACCGATTTTAATTTTTGATAGTTGAAATAAACGTTGATATTAATGAATCCCACATCCATGCAGACTTGATTCTGATTTTTATTTTCATGTTTTTCGCAATTTCTTATGAGTGAATTTTGTCAAGTAAATTGAAATACTTACGGCGTGAATTCGTGATGAAGATTTAATGAGTAAATGTTGCAAGAAAAAAAACTAATATCTTCTGTCTTTTCATTTCCGAATTTCTGAAGCGATTTGAATGTTTTTGATTCTAAATGAAAATTTGTAGATTTTATCTTGTCATTCAGGATTTTCTTTTCAACTGAATCGGAATCGCGGAAAAGAAGTAGCTAAGAAAATGTGCGTTTCGATCTTACAGAAGTCGTAGCTGAAAACAAGGAAAAAAAAGAAGTTTTTTGAGAATAGGGCTGAGAGTCACTTACCTAAAAAATCCGAATTAGAAGAATTAATTAGAAGTTCGATGAAATTTTGAGGACGGAATAGGAAATCTTTTTTATTTGTGGGTATAAATTGAGGCGAGCTCGTCAGATTTGGGAAAGGATTTTTTTCGGACAAATTGTGTGAAAAAAAAATTACAGAGCTGTTTGATAACGATAATCGCATTATTATTATTATTATTATTATTTTATTGATATACAAGATATACAGCGCTGTTACTGCAGCGTCGGCGAAATTTGCTACATACACAACGGTACACATGGAGCTTTCTCACAATCTTCACGAATCTCATTTTTTCATTATTATTTATTACTTAATTTTATTTCATTTTTAGATTTCGTGTCTCCTAAGGTTATAATTATACAGGGTCAATATAAATAATAATATAAGCGGTATGAACATCTGGAGAAAGCGTTATATAACACAATTGGTACATACCTATATTCGGGACAATTTGTGATTATAGGTATTCAAATGTTATTTATATATACTTTTTGTTTGTTCGTTTGTTTTATTATATATATATATACCAAATTTTCACAAATTCTGCTTCATCATACCTAAAGTATATATATATATATATTTTTTGTTTCTTGTTCTGAGGTAAAGGAATGGTTATATAACACAAATAGTATACACGACATCGCAGCGTTTACAATACCCTCTATTTCTTTGTTAGTTATAACTACAAATTTCGAACTAGGTATAAGGGGTCAGGCTTTTCTAAAATTTTTCAACCATTTTTTTTTCGTATTTTTGGCATAATATACTCTTTCTGTAACTATCAAATATATGTATAGGTACAGACGTATCATTTCTATTTCGTCGTTATATTCAATCAATCTGATTGATACATAATTTATAGCGAGCAATTAATTCTGTTTACTATTCCACTTTTACCGAATGTCTGTTGATGAATTCTTGTGTTTTTTTTTTTTTTTTTTTTTTTTTGATTGGATAGTAAAATAATTCGATGCTATTGCCATTCTCTTACCTATATAATCTCTCTCTTTTCGATTTCTCGGTACGTATTTTCATAAGAATATTAAAGATCAGTCGATGTATGTCAAATTTGTTAAAAATCTCTATAACATATTACGTGTCAATTGAAACTCCGTTGTTCAATAATAACATTTGTTCACATCGAGCAGTTGAATCTGTGATAAATTATTGTCTTTAAATTTATCACAAATTACGGATGATAATTGATGAGAGAAACAAAAAAAAAACCACCTTTCCATTCTTTATATCAAAGATAATACATAATGTGTATAAATATAAAGACACCAATCGCTCCAGCTCGTTAATTTGTTGATATATAAATCGCGAAAATATTATTAGACACGATTTTGTTATCTTCTTGTCGTTCATTTGAAAAAGAAAAACGTAATTGAAGGTCAGTGTAAAACTACCGACATACAGCGTCGTCCGCACGGCAAGCACCTTCGGGTCTTGCGAGGAACAATTTTCCCGTTGCACAAGCGCAAAGCTGGTAAACCAGATCGCTCTGAATCTGTCGTGACCCGTGGCTGGAAAATGTCCCGTATTGTATGTTGGCGGAGTGCTGCGAGTCTCTTGAGGTTCGACCCGAACCTGGTTCAGCGGTTCTTAGACCCTCAAGAAATACGGAGGCCGCGTCCACCTTGACCGAACCACTTAAACTCTGCAGTTTCATGTCGGACAGACACGAGGCCGTCACATGACCGGCTCGAGACTCGATCGTGATTCTCTGCGGAGCTTTTATATCCAACGATCTCGTCGCGGACTCCAGTCTGTTGAAAAAATCGAACAGATAAAATGTATTTTGATTTTTATCTCTACCCTAATTTATTATTTACTTGTCACTGAGGAAAGAAACAGCTAAAAGAACTTCGATCGATAACCGAATCGGTAATTTTGATTATATGTATAATTCCCGCGGAAAATGTATTGACGTGATAAAAGTATGTAGGGTCCCCCGATGAGGTGATTCGTTGTTCGTTGAGTGTTACAAAGCGATTCGTAAGACGTGTTACAATAATCGATTCACTCGAACGAACGGTGAGGGGTGGTCGAGGGTGGAAATCCCCCCTCGAAACGATATTTCATATCTGGCGCAAATCCAATCCTATGAATATAATTTTCCGCCCCAGGAAAGTTTTATTATATATAATCGTAAATCCGTCTGTAAATTGTCCTACGCTATCAATAACTGTGCGCAATGTCGATCGCTTGGGCCCATTGCACACTGCCTGCTCATCCTGGTGCAACGGCGAAAGAATGAACCTTGACCGAAAATTTACAGCAATAGAACTGGAATTATATCCACAAGGGGCCGCATGGTCTTCTATAGAGCGGATAAAAAGCGATCGCAAGCGGTTTTTGAGTGACTTTGAGCAAATTGGTGCGATTTAAAAATCATTTCAAATACCTCCGGATTATGGATCGCATGGGGTTATTCTGAGTTGCGTCTGCTCAGTGGAGGTTGAAAATGCATGCGTAAGGATACAAAATGACACGCGTCGTTACCTCAGATCGTGACCTGATTCCGCTCTAACCAATGGAGTCTGGACGCTTCCTTGGAAGACGGCACCACCCACACCTGTTACTCGAAGCATTTCAGCACCGACAACGACTTGTTCTCTGTCCGCAGAGAAGAGGACTCCTCCTCGAGGATCCGTGACGCGAAAACCCTTGGAAACGCAGTCGAGTCGATCCTCCCCTGTAACAGTGCAAACATTTCGTATAATGTTTGACGCGTGACTTATTGCCCTGTAATGAGACACCGAAATGACGATGAGAATAATCCGGGGGTCGGAATAATGACTCGTGGGAAGGCAAAGACACGTAGCTTTCAATGGGTGGTGGTATCCAGGAATTCGATCCTTAGGTGCTATATACACCGGGTATAAATCTTCCCGGCAGTTTAATGAGACTAATTCTAACACTTGGGAATATTCATGACCCCATTATCGCTGATGAGACTCTGTTATATCATTAGAAGAATCGCCTCCGCGTTATCCTATAAGCACGGATGAACTTGATTGTATAGAGGGCAGAAATTGGAGATGAAAAGGAAAGAATCCACCCCCAGAAGATGTATGGAGTAACAAGTGGAAATTTTGTCATTTTAGTTCGTTTTTTTGTTTTTGCGAAATATATTACAAATCTGATAAAAACGAAAATACATAAATTGGTTATCGATGGGAAAGAAAAGTTATGGCGCTGCAAGAGATGCTAAAAAAGCTCAAAACAGCTGAAATTAGACTATAGTAAAATACTGTAATAGGGTGAAACGAAAAAGAGAAATAAAATACAGTTTCTGTAACACCTGCTTGGAAAGTACGATTTCGTACGATTTCTCATTTTCAAACGGGCGTACGAACAGTTTTACTTCCCGCACCAGGGCTTTTTTCGTTTCACTTTTCACACTTGGGCTTTTTTTATTTTACTTTCCACACTACGGCTTCTTTATCAAATTAAACTTCCCATAGCGCGAGCTATTCGTTATACTCGATGGATATCGGATTCCGTACTTGCAACACGATATGCTATTATTCTATACTGTAATTACTGTAACAACTGTGAAAAAATATATTTTCCCACTTATTATAGAGTATGATTGATTAAAAATGGGAGCTTTTTATTAGTCTACTATATTCAGAATCAAGGACTTCGTGATATTTAGTCATATTGAGTGAGAAATAATTTTCCTTGAAACACAATTTTCTGAGATAACATTTTTTCTTCGTGTCTAATTGCAGTATTGTTTTAGGGGTGTGAATGGTATGTGACGGATTTTTACCTAGTGTAAACCTGGCGAGGAGTCGGCCATCCTTGGCTCTCGCAGAGGCAGTAAAATTGCTCCAAGATTCCAAAATCAGATTTCTCCCTCTCCGAGATTTTACCGAAGACGCTACCAACGCGTCCAAGATGGTGGCTTCTCCTCTGAGCTCGAGTCCTCCAGGAACAACTCTTAGAGATCCTATTCCTTCCTGGAATCATAAAAGTGAGGAAACACGATTAATAGAAGAAGGATCAACGATCTGTTGAAACGATTATATGTATATCCCCACCTATATATATATAAAAATGAGTATACTGAAAGGTTGACCTGACCCTGGGTTTTCGGGTATCTGGGGATTATTGCACACGCACGACAAGCTTTTTTCTACATCAGCACCAAGTGAAACCGAATTCACCGTGTGAAAAGGGTAAAGGTATTTTTGTCCCTTCTATCACCAAACAAGAGATATGTTTGCGTCGTCTATATTGGTTTCCAATGATTGGCCACTCTATCGGAAGCAATTGCTACCAACGTGGCCGCCCCGTGACCGTCCTCCACAATTCTCATTTTTGTACTCCGTTCTGTTCCCCCTGTTTATCCCTGTGTGTACAAAGCTTGGAAAGTGTTACAGTTTCGTGATGCACAAATAGCAAGTACCGCAAGTACCGTTGGTGCATCCATGGAGTCCCGAGTGTCACCGTTGCAGTTTCAGTTTCAGTATATGCCAGCAAACTTGAACCAACGCAAATAACATTCAACGAAGCGAAGTACTCGGGGAGCAGCACCAGCCACTGTACCCTGCGTGTACCAGCTACTCGATTAGCCAAATCGTTCAGAAAATGATACCGTTCTCTTTGTTCTACTTAACGTTACCATAAACTTAATGGGCAACCAGTAGTCTCTCCTATTGTGTATCCAATGCCAACGACTATATTAACGCTCATCGTGCTGATGCAGTCATTTTCGGGAATTAATCTCTTCCGATTGGGTGATCTTGTCAATCTTGATTTAAAAAAAAAAACGTTCTATTTATGCGATGACGACGTATCTAGAATTCAACATCGAATTATCAGACCAAATTACTCGCGGGCTACGGACTAGTTGACCGGAGCTAATAATAATTTTCACTTCCATCATCGTAATTCAAATCCGTAGGGCAGTTACAGCGACGTTACGATCACCCGTAAATGCGTGGGACTAATAATTATCAAAATTTATCGTCCCATTTCTATTTCGAGACTCAAATTTCTGCAGAGATATTATGGAGAGGTTAATTTTAAAGCTCGATATATACATGACACGTTGTAAATTAGCCAATTTTTATTCATCCGACCCAATTGTCGGACGTAAAATTACGTAATTTATGATCACACTAAGGATGGTGTTGGACGCATCGAGGTGCTATTTACAATTCTATAAAATTTGGTGAAATTTCCTAATTTTCGATCAAGAAAGTGAGAATTCGAATTCGCAGCTGTATGTGGGTCATGTACGTATCCGGAGTAATCGAATATCTATAATTTTATCCTCGGGATCTAATTCTGCCATTACCTCACCCGTTCGTGTGGGAATAACACGTGGGGTTAAAAGCAAGGTTGAATATATACGAGTTATAAAGCTCTTTTAGAAAGAAGAATGATGCGTTGTCAATGATCATACCACAGAGAAAGAAAACAAAAAGACTCAAACGGGAATATAATCTGAACGCGTTGACTGATCTTCAAAAGCTTTTTCTCTCTGAAAGGAAGATAGATGGACTTTAATTCCATGTTTATCAAGTCAAAAAATGATCATTCGCCGCAAGAGATACGCGCTCTACAAAAAAATATTTCAAAAATGTCTCGGATAAGATGAATAAAAAGTTTGAATGAGTAGCGATATTTTCGTTCGGTACGTATGAAATTTTGGAAAATTCACACAAGGTATTTTATTTGTTCAGTCATTGTTCAAATACCTGTTTCTCAAAACTGTGAATCAAGATTTTTATACTTCAAAGTGAAATGAAAACTTCATTCGTCTATTTTCTTGGGAAAAAAACTTTTCCAAAATCGATCAATGCGTTTAGATTTCAGTCACGTTCCTAAATTATCTGATTCTTTCGTATCGTATAGCTGTCACTTTCAATCTGTCTATAAGCTACAACTTTTGGTTAACCATGAAATGAGCTCATTTGGCTGCCCATGTGCCAAGCCTTTGAACTTTGAACTTGAATTTGAGGAAATTGAACAACAAATTCGTGATCAGCGACCCGAGATGCGTACGGGTGCCGTTTCCAATCAAAATGCGATTACTTTCAGATTCTGGTCAGGATATTGGATTCGCCTTTGCGAATCCTGCGAATCTGAGTTCAGGTTCGTTATCGGCAGCCCGAAAAACCTTTCAAATTCCGGTGATCCGTTCTCAAGACATCATCATTTGTAATTATAATTTTCGGGAATTTTGTTACTTGAATGATTCGAAGAATTCTGAATCAAACCCAGAATCTTATAAGAGATTGAGTGAAAACTCAAACTTTCTCTTTTCTCTGAAAAACTTTTAGAGTCGTCAACGAGTGTCGTTACTGACCTTCCAAACCCAAGAAAGAATTCAAACAATTTCAGTTTTCCTCTGGAAAATTATCCTGCGTTTTGGAATTCTTAACCACATTTTCGCTAATTATCACAAACAGAAGTTTTCCCATTGATTCATGCACCGTCCGGATCGATCGGCCTCCATTCCCGTACTTGTATTTATCTCTTTCCGTTGACTTTCGGAGCTACCGCAAATCAACCCTGCTCCAATGTGGTCGACCCGTGTGGCTGAGGGGTAATTCCCTCCTGGTATGGTGTACGGTTTGATTTCAATCGTAAATTACGTAAAAACCGTGAATACGTCTAACCTAACGTACACGAATGTTGCGAGAGTGAAGGTAAAGCCAAGTGTACCGCCTATTGTAAATAATCTCGGTATATCCCGAGGTATTAGGGCCTCTAGACCTCGCGATATAATCCCTCGCTCCGAGTGAAATAAAACGAAAATGAAAATTTTACTGAGCAATGGGCAGCGTCGCGAGGGGCTGGAAGTTGGAAGCTGGAAGCTGGAAGCTCGAGGGTAGAGGGTGGAGTGTCGGAGAGATTAGTCGCACAACAGAAGTTAGGCGCCTCTGTCCGGTTGAGATAATTATGTGAGTTGCATTAGCGTACTTCGTACAGTAGCACAGAGAGGTGGAGAATGGGATATGGTTAAACCTGTACCTGAACCGTGCCTTCCCTCTGTTTCGCGGAGCACAGCGCCCAGAGACCGGCCAAATTACTTACTTGAGACCATGCCGAAATACGTATATATATCGTAGTTATACTCAGAATGGTCGTGGTCTGGGGCGAACCTCTCGTCGTGTCCCTCTTTGCAAACTACTCAGTTTACGTTGAGGGATTAGCTACTCGTCCGTCTTCTCTACGTGAATTACGTGTAGAATTAGTGAGTTTTTCATTTCGTTGAAATTTCGATTTGATTATGATTATGATTAAAATATTTCTCACTTATTTAGAACAATTTTTCGATGGTAGGGGGAAATAAATGGACAGGAAATATTTTTTCAATCCAATTAAGTACTCAAAAATAAGATAAAAATGTTGTCTGCTTTTTATAAATAACGTTCAATTTGCGAAAAATGTGTAATTGCTGGTCAAAGATGTAGGTACATTGAAAAACAGAGGTCCTATCGAGGGTCTTCAACAGTGTTGGGCAGCAGCAAATTACATGGTGTAATTAATTACATTCCCATTACAAATTACAGCTGTGATTTGTAATTTAGAAAAAAATCGTAGTGTGGCATTACATGATGTAATTATTTACATTTCCATTATAGCTGTAATTTATAATTGAAAAAAAGATGAATTATTAATTATTTAAATTTCCATTAGAGCTGTAATTTGTAATTAAAAAAAATCAATTACAAATTTCTTTAGTAATTTGTCATTGAACTCAAATCCATAAACCATTACATTTGTAATTTGTAATTCAATTCGAATCCATTAACCATTATAATTATAATGCGAACGATAGAGTCACCAAAACAAACATCTGACACTGGGACAATGACGTGTCTAGTATACCATAATACAAGTTTCGAGTAAAGATTCCTTCAGCCCCTCGGTGGTCTAATTGGACAAGGCGTCGCAGTACAAATGCGAAGGTCCCGGTTCAAACCCGGGCCGGGGGAATTTTTACTCGAAGAATTAAAAATAAAAATTTGATTTTTCTATAGGTTTTTTCGGTCCCACCAAGGTTTGCACGCTCGAATAGAGGAAGAATCTCTCCTTGGTGGGTACCAATAATTAATTAATTTGGTTCGCCTCGTCCGATAAATTCAAATATGTGAACCATTATAATTGTAATTTGTAATTAAATTAAAATTCACCAACCACTACACTTTTAATACGTAATTAAACCGAAATACATTAACCATTACAATTTGAAAAGGTAATTAAACCGGAAAGCATTGACCATTACAATTTAATATTATATACAAATTACAAATTGCAACTTATTGTTTTTTATTATACAATTTATTATTTATAATTAATTAATTACAAATTATGTAATTTGTAATTAATTAATTAAAATTTCGCCCAACACTGGTCTCCAATTCAAAGGGAAGTCAAGTAGGGGGCTACCAGGTTCAAAAAGGGTCAAAGTAGGTTCAAATAATACCAAGAGCGTCAAAGTAGAGTCTGAGTAGAACTAAGAGCATCAAAGTAGAGTCTAAATTTCGACTCGGGCAAATTCAAGGAAATTATAAGTCTGTCTCGCCAGTGCTCGCCAGTCGACCTCGTTCTCTCGAGCAGCAAACATCATTGTTTCGCCATTGAAAAGAATATCCCGAGTCGATATAAAAACGATCGAGAGAGAGTTTATCGCGTACATCAGCAGTGCTGAATACAGTGAAAGAAGAGTGAAAGAGAAAAAACGGCCCTTCTCAGGGCCACGAAAGTATTATCAAGTGAAGTGCAAATCCGAGTGTTGCAGCGCACCCGTGATTCTTAAATCTAGCATTTCAGTTGTTTTTATCGTATACAGACAAGTGTGAGAGACAAGAGTTGGTTCGTTTGTGAAGGATAAGGAACAACGACGACCTGACACGAGAGAAAAACAGCCGAGGTAAGTGTCGAATTTCGTGTGTTGCCTCGTGGTCTGGTATCTGCGGCGTAGTAGTCGAGACGACCTCGATTCGGCCACCGATAGTTTACAGCTGAGGGAATGTTGCGATTTTAGCTGAAAATCTTGTGGTTTTTTTTTTATTCTAATCAAAACATCAGAGTCTTGGTCGCGAGTCGTTATTTGATGACGAACAAAACGATATTCGTACAATAGCCGGCGTGGTCTTTCGCGGCCATCTTGTGGCGTCCTCTTCTCCCGTCCATCTTGCCACAGCCTGTTGTAAACATGCTACGGCCTTCGCGATATCTCGGAAACTTGAAAAATATATTATATTTAAGATTCAAACGCGGACACGTGGATTCAAATACCCATATATGTATACCGTGACATTTCGTGGAAGGCGAACGCTTCGGGGGTGCCACCTGAAACTCGCTCGGCAAAAGTCCCTAGCCCTAAGTTGGTATCCCTAGCGTTCGGTGTTTGACGTGGTTCGACCATATCCTGTTCAAGCTAACTTGATTCGGGTCGAACTCGAGAATAGCGCGCGTAAAATTTGAAGGTTGAACGCATTTTGTTAAACGGAGCGGAACGGAAGAACAAGAACAACGAATTCTGCTCGTGCAGGAATTATTCTGCGAATATTAACCTCTATATCGTGATTGTATATATAGATATACATTTGCATGTGATTTCGCTGGTTTACCTATTTTGGTCCACGATTTTTGTTCGGTGAAGTCATTTCCGTGTAGTTGAAGGTTGAATTGAGCAGGTTCGCACAATGGCCAAAACGCACCGATGATACCAAAAAAAAGTGTTATGGGCTCCCGGTCAGGTTTGTCACAATCAGGGAGAGAGGGAGGGATCCATGTACATAATATTGATAGTGGGAGACCAAGCATAGAGTATCAAATAGATATAGAAAGCTAGAATATAAGTAGACAGCTACGTAGGTAATACAGGCTAATGCCTCTTGATAACAGAGGAATAGATTGTGCTGAGATGTTCTACATCCTGCCTTAAGTTGACAGAGTTTGAATGGCCGACAATGTTACACATTTCAAGAAGCAAACGCCTGTAATACCTTGGCTCTTCATCAATAATACTAGTTTGGTCATAATTAAAGCTATGATTAAGTTCAATAACATGTTTAGTGAGGGCTGTATGGTTATCATCTACATCATTGACATTATTTTGATGTTCTTTAATCCGCGTACGGAGCTGTCTACATATAAGTCTGGCCAATGTAGACACCATTACAGTCGTTACACGGGATCTTATAAATTACGTTTGAACGTTTATCCACAGGTAGAGAGTCCTTGCCCGAATCGAAAACACAGTTCAGATCATTAATGCAGCTACCAACAAATTTCATGTTATATTTGGCGAAAATCCTGTTGAGGGATTCGAAAAGGCCAGCTACATACGGAATAGAGACGAATTTTTTGATCACAGAATCAAGGGCGTCATCGTTGTTGTTGGGATTCCTAGTAGTGATAATCGAGTGGTATCTTCAGTGGATATGTTTTTTAAGTGAAATTGGGGGATAATCGTTCAACCGTAGTACATCAAATATCAAATTCAGATTTTTCTGGTGGAATTCAGGAACGGATAATTTGTCAGCACGATCAACCAAGTTGAGAATAGAGCCAATCTTGTAAGACATAGGTCTTGTAAGACATAGGATGATGGGATTGAAAGTTCAAGTATCTCTGTGACCAAGACGCTTTATGATACCAATCCGTCTTGATGGTGGAATGATCATTTATTACATTGACATCCGGAAAGCTCAAAGAGCCCCCTTGTTCAGTTTCACAAGTAAATTGGAGTCTTGGATGGTAACTATTGAAAACGTGTAACAAATGGATAATAGAGTCACGTGGAGCAGCTGTGAGAATATCGTCAACGTATCGATAATAAAACGGAAGTTCAAATTCTAGTTGACAAATGCAATACTGTTCAAGGTCATCCATCACTAGGTCTGACAAGATAGGCGAGAAAGGAGAAACCATAGGTAGTCCATATTGTTGCGCATAAGTGATGTCATTAAACTTGAAAATGGCCGCTTTTTTTTCTGTATATGTATACGGTCGGGAGTAATGAGAGAAGCGTGAACGGGTGAGAGTGATGGCAAAAGCCGGAGTGCGAAATTAGAATCACGTCGAAACGAGTAACTAATCCAACCTAATCATTGTTTTCGTTTGATGAAGTTACGAAATGCGTAAATAAAAATTAATTGTAAAAATAAAAGTAAATTTTTTACTAGTGAGTACAGTGCGTGATTATTTTCACTATTCATATTCTTTTGTTTGTTTTGTTAATCCATTTATATCCGGTGAAATGAATATTCAATAGTGTATGAGATGAACAAAAAAATTAGAAGAAGACGATAATATAAAAACGAAGTATATTTTTTCTTTATAATTGATTTTGAAAATATTGTTGGAAAAAAAAGGAAAAAGAAAACAGAGGATAAGAGAGGGAAAATAGATAATAACGAATAAGTAGCTCAACAATGTAATTATTCCGATCGTAAGTTTTTGTTCTTCTTGTCCGTGTGCAATTGTTTGAAATAATAATAATAACAATGTAATATACTTTGCTTCTTACCACATCTTTTTTTATTTTTATTTTGCTACCTGATAGCGATTAGATTCATTATCAGATTTTCTTTACAAAAAATTGGGAATAAACATGAAATCTAAATATTATTCCGCTCTCCGTGCAAATTGATGGAATAATAATTACATCATCGTAAGAAATTTGCACAGAGTTGGTACACATTTTATCGTATAGGTAAAACATTTATCAAATTTCGGTATTTTTTTTTTCGAATTCGTACGTCGCGGAAAAGTCGTAGCTTCTGTTATCGGGTATCGGTACACCTAGAATTTTTATATACATACAAGATGCAGCATCTCCAATAATAGAACAACTTATATTTTTTCATGACCATGCTGTAACAATTTTAATTTTAATCACAACATCAATTTTATACATCATAATTTACATATTTATTAATGAATCAAAAAATAAAAATTTATTAAACCACCAAAATATTGAAATTATTTCTTTCTTTTGTAAAATATCATCATTGGAGAAATCGTATGATCAATTATGAAATATAAAGTATGCATTATAACACGAATAAGTAGGCCATGTAAGGAATCACACGTGAAATCATAAGATAAATCACGTGATAAAAGTGAACCTGCGGAATCTCCCATAAGAGCATACGAGCGAGGTGCACATGATAGATTTCCTTCTTTTTCATGACATTGATGACGTGAACTTTTTCACTATGACGTTTAAATCTATCTTTCGGATAATTTCTTCAACATCTCGGATCCTCCCCCGAACTAATCCATTCTGTTTTCTCTTTCTGCTCGCAGAACCTCATCGTGTAGAGATGGGAAGAAGGAAGAAGCCCGACGATACGCCTCCGAAATCAAAGGGGAAGAAGAGGCCACCCCCGAAGGTCGTAGTCTGCCCGTTCTGCCAGAAAGTTGGCCACAAGTCACGCAAGAGCAAAGAATGCGGCAGATCTTATAGGAAACCGGAGAACGCAGAACCACTCCCAGGTACCAGCACGGAAATGCAATGTGCCTCGTGCGGGGAGTATGGCCACAGAAGAGCGTCGTACCGCAAATGCAAGAACCATCAACCACGTGCGGCGCAGCAGAGCACAGGGTTGTCGAAAAAGGATCGAGATACCTATTCGATAAAGTGCGGTTTTCGAAGCATTTGCAAAAACCAACTCGTGTTCGATCTCGTGAATGAGGATGTACTCGTCATTTCGAGATTCCTCATCGAGTCCTCGTACCTAATCGAGTACTGCGTCCGCGACCCGAAACGATGGCTCGTTGGCGAATGGAAGACGATGGACGCTCAGCCCGACATACGGGTGTTGATGATGCATCTGACCCTTGGATACACTCCGGACGCGAAGAATAGACCGGGCCAACAATTCTACAGCCTTTTCGAGGAGTACATTGCGATGCGTGACGAGCACAGCGGCGGTCCATTGTACGAGAACATGCATCGGAGTCCGTTGTACGCCCAGGCTTGTGCGGAATTAACGCGAAATTTCGCAACAAACGTAACGACGCACGCCGGAGTACGTGTGCGTAATTACCTCATCAAGATAGTGGGCATGCCACGAACGGAAGCGTACGACAGTGTCGACGCGCTGTTTGAAACCGACGCATGCCCTGTGATCGTTGACGACGCGGAGGGCAACCCGTTCAACGACTTCGACGACCTTGACTTCACCGAAATTCACACCAAGTGGTGGAAGTTTATCGGGTTCTACCAACGGCTACTGCAGTGGATGCTGGAACCAGCGACGGAAGCGGTCCAGCAAAGGGACACGGAACGTCGAGCCGCGGCTGAAGTACGTCGAGCGGAAGCTGAGGTCCGTCGGCTAGCGAGGGCTAGAGAACGGGAAGCTAGAAACCCACGGAAAAGAAAGTCGTTGGCCACCGCGACGGAGATTAAAAAAACCCAAAGTGCCGGCTGCGAAGGTGCAAACCTGTGGCAAAGGATTCGTCCTGGTCCCCGTTTACAACCTGGGCGGCAAGCATGTGATATACGACTCGGGGGCGGCCCATCAGCTGCTTATAGGTGCAGACGACGCGAGCGGCGACCAGCCCCCGTTTTCAGAGTCTCCGGAGCCGGTGCACAAAATGGTGAGCGCTTATTCGCACGAACCGCTGGTGCTGTGGAGAAAGTGCTTCCAGATACCGGAAAAGCTGATTCGGGATAAGAAGTTTGCCTGCTCCGTGTCCACCAACGGCGTAGACGTCTCGATCCACTGCGCTCGACCGAAGCCGGACGACGAGAAAGACGCCACTCTGTCGAAACGTCACAAGCTCAGATTTTCGGCAAGTGCGTCATCGCGGGATCCTCCTCCTGTTCGTCAGCAGGTCCCTTTCCTTTCCCCGTCTTCGCGGACTTGGGACGGCGGATCTCAAAATCGCTTCCCTTTGCACCACTGGTACCGTCATCAGAATCCTCGTCGATGCTCAGATTTCCGGCGAGTGCCTCGACAAGCGTCATCGCGGGATCCTGCTCCTGTTCGTCAGCAGGTCCCTTTCCTTTCCCCGTCTTCGCGGACTTGGGACGGCGGATCTCAAAATCGCTGTCCTTTGCACCGCTGGTACCGTCATCAGAATCCTCGTCGATGCTCAGATTTCCGGCGAGTGCCTCGACAAGCGTCATCGCGGGATCCTGCTCCTGTTCGTCAGCAGGTCCCTTTCCTTTCCCCGTCTTCGCGGACTTGGGACGGCGGATCTCAAAATCGCTTCCCTTTGCACCACTGGTACCGTCATCAGAATCCTCGTCGATGCTCAGATTTCCGGCGAGTGCCTCGACAAGCGTCATCGCGGGATCCTGCTCCTGTTCGTCAGCAGGTCCCTTTCCTTTCCCCGTCTTCGCGGACTTGGGACGGCGGATCTCAAAATCGCTTCCCTTTGCACCACTGGTACCGTCATCAGAATCCTCGTCGATGCTCAGATTTCCGGCGAGTGCCTCGACAAGCGTCATCGCGGGATCCTGCTCCTGTTCGTCAGCAGGTCCCTTTCCTTTCCCCGTCTTCGCGGACTTGGGACGGCGGATCTCAAAATCGCTTCCCTTTGCACCACTGGTACCGTCATCAGAATCCTCGTCGATGCTCAGATTTCCGGCGAGTGCCTCGACAAGCGTCATCGCGGGATCCTGCTCCTGTTCGTCAGCAGGCCCCTTTCCTTTCCCCGTCTTCGCGGACTTGGGACGGCGGATCTCAAAATCGCTGTCCTTTGCACCGCTGGTACCGTCATCAGAATCCTCGTCGATGCTCAGATTTCCGGCGAGTGCCTCGACAAGCGTCATCGCGGGATCCTGCTCCTGTTCGTCAGCAGGTCCCTTTCCTTTCCCCGTCTTCGCGGACTTGGGACGGCGGATCTCAAAATCGCTTCCCTTTGCACCACTGGTACCGTCATCAGAATCCTCGTCGATGCTCAGATTTCCGGCGAGTGCCTCGACAAGCGTCATCGCGGGATCCTGCTCCTGTTCGTCAGCAGGCCCCTTTCCT